>CALZFC010000006.1:8125000-8525000 GCA_945643635.1 Allodiplogaster sudhausi | reverse complement strand
AAACTAGGAGAAGCTTTATCTCTCTCTCTCTCTTTCTTTCTCTTTCCCTCTCCCCTCTCTCTCTCTTTCCCTCTCCCCTCTCTCTCTCTCACCTGCATTCCACTCAGCGTCATTGAATGATTTGCAGCAGCCATCGCAGCCAGGTGATTTCCTGGAAAGCAAAATCAAGATAACTGATATTTCAAAAACAATATTCGGTCAAGACGAGAACTGACATGAGGCATTCACATTATTATCAGTACATATGTTGACATTTTCTTAGCGTAATTTAATAATTATTTACGATCATAAGAAACAAGCATCTAGTATTCCTTTCTGTATTAAGAACATTTTAGGATTAGCCTAATAAATATTTCAAAAGATTCATTCCCAATAAATAAGCTCACTCACCAAAGAACTGCGGGCTGCTTCCAAGGCTCGGATTCGACGGTGGCGTTGAGGCGATCGCGTACGGACCATTCGCTCCTTGCAGAAACAGCATCTGCTGGTGCGCGGCGTGTTGCTGCTGTGCCTGATGCTGCTGCTGTTGACCAGCCCCGCCCGGAATCGGTTGCGGCGGGCCGCCGCCTTGCGACAGATACTGGGAGAAGCCCTGCAACTGGGACGACTCAGCCACCTTATTCCAGAGTCTTGTGATGCTTCATCCTCATTTGTTTTTGCAATTACTCTCTCATTTATGCATAATACTTTTGTTTAATTTAACAAAAAGTTTGTATTAAATTGAACCAGGATAATTTCAAGGAATTATATTGAAAAATTATTTTTTGGAATTCTTTTTTTAAATATATTTTTTTAATCTCTTTTAAAAATACTCCTCACATCCGGCCGCTGCGGCGTGGAGGGAGGAGGGGCGGGTGCGTTGGTTGGACTCGCAATCGTCATTCCGCCGAACATCTGCGCGATCCCTGCGCCGTTTGCTTGCTGGAAATTGCAAAACTTTTTTTCTAAGATTTATAATTAAGATTTAATTAGCCCATAACATATACATTTTCCCCTCCCTCACAGCAAACACGCAAAGAAGATTCCCAATCAATCTAGGAAAATTGCCAAGATTTGCATAATTCACTTAAAAAAAAACAAGCCTCTAGAGAAAAACAGGTATTGACCGTATAGATTTAGTGCTAAGAATACTCCTTAAGCTATGGTTAAAAAGTAGTAATAACCTGAAAAAGTCCTGGTTGATACGGTGGCGACGACGAGAATTGGCCTCCACGCAGGTCTTCAAGCACGAAAAACGCAAAAATCTTTCTCCGTCTTTATAAATCATACACAATTCCACTGTAAAAGTGATACTATTACAGTATACAACACCCATACCATGATGCTACCTACCAGTTGTTATTCGAATCAACTTAACAAGCCTACTCAAGAATTGCTAATGGTAAGCACGTGAGAAAATAAGTAAATCGCAATCAGTTCACCCGTGCCATTCCACTTGCAAAAACTGAAATGTATATTCGACGACTATGTGCGCGTTCACCGTTTTCCTAGCCCATTTCCACCCATAGCTTCTCTCATAGCAAAATTTTCAATTCCGCATGGCTAAAAAAAACCTGCAGATACAGTGCAAAGCGCATGTTCGATTCTTCCTCCTTTTTTCAGCTGAAATCTCTTCCCAATTTCGATTGGCATTCCGCAGTTAAAACTAATGCTACCCTATAACTTCCATTCTACCCGCTGCAGTTGTCCATTAGTAAAGCCCCTTGTAGAGCCCATCATAAAGCCCCTTGTAAAACCTTGCTGGGGCACGGGATAGACGGCGCCCCACGAGCCGTAGCCGTAGTTGCCGCCGGCCGACGAGGACATCAGGGTCACCTCAAGTTTTGTAAATTTACTATTTTTATTTTTTTTCTCAATATAAAAAAAACACATTTAATAGAATTTTATGCAAAAAATATTTTTTAAGATGATAAAAAAATATATTTAAAAATAAAATAAATACCTGCATATCTCCTCCCGGAGGGGATGACGCCATGCCCATCTTGCTCGGGTCACAGAACGCACCGGGGATGGGCACTGCGTACATCTACAACTTTTAATTATAAAAACCAACTTGTGAAATAATTATTTCAACTGATCAGAATTAATAAATTAAAACACATAGTTTCAACTAGTTTCAAGTTTAAGAACTGTTACTATCAACAGTTTCGATCATGATCGACTCGACAGTGGACGAGCCGATAACCAGAACAATAGGCCCTCGCTTTTGATTCTTGGCCTCTCTCGCAATCTCTCTTCCTCTCTCTCTCTCTCTCTCCCTCTCTCTCTCGCTCACCCTCAATATTCCACTCTTCTTGCTCTCCAACCACTTCACAATTTGCCACGTCTTCTTCACGACCAATCAATACATGGTTGCCTTTCCACGTTCTCGCTGATAAGGGCAAGAAAAGTGCAATGATAGGGGAAATGTTGGTAAAAGAGGGCAAAGGAGGGCGAGCGGGAAGGGACACAGGTGTTCGCAGTTTGCTCGCAGGGTACTGTTCGCGACTTCATGGGCAAATCAAAGAGAGGGAGAGAGAGAGGGAGAGAGAGAGAGAGAGAGAAGGAGAGAGAATAAGAGAAAGTGACAGAAATGAAGAGAGAAAGAGAGGGTAACATAGGCAAATAAAGAGATACAATGAAGACAAAGTGGCCACGCAGTGTACCAACGCACCACCGTTAGTCTTTGGAGAAAAAAACTGGGTGACTCGAGAAAAAAAAATGTTAGGAAAATTAAGATGAGGGAGAGAACCAGAGAGACAGAGAGAGAGAGGAGGGGGAAGAGAGAGGGAGAAAGAGAGAGAGATCCTATCGACGTCAACGCAATCATTTCCCGTTCTGCAACCTTCAACAATATTTCCGAGCAAGGTGCAAAGTGATTGTTGCAAAACAAAAACAAAGTGAAGAAGATTGGAATTCACTCATACTCCTTAACCTTGCTCGTTGCTGACAGGATGGGAAACTTTTCTTCCGATCTCCTCTAGGCTCCCTAGCAAGATCTGCTTTCTCTCTCTTTCTCTCTCGCCCATTCTCTCTCTCTCTCTCTCCCTCTCTCTCTCATCTCCATCAGGTTTCTTTCGACCTTCTACATATATTCTCTCCTGCCTCATATCTTTTCATGATCTCGCCCGTTCTTTTTTTATTAAAGTTATAGTCAGACAACTTGCAAGGAGCGCAATGAAATAGGAACAGAAGAATAGCGTGGTGGCAGTAAAACCACAATGAGAATAAGTGAGAAAAAAAAGAAAAAAAAGAGAAAATGAGAGAGAGAGAGAGAGAGAGAAATTCGCCCAACAGAAACGATTATGCTGAAGTTCATTGGAACAGCATAATCCCCGTACATAGAGTGCGCTCAAAATCCACAATTACAATGGCGCATAATAGAAGTCGGAAAAATATTTTCATTTACTTCTTCTTTTGTTTTGTTCACGTGTTATTATTAATATTATTATTTTTGCTTTATAATTTTATTTAATTCAAAATACATTTTTAATGAGATGACCCACCGTATGCCCTTGCATTTGCCCATTCGCCGCAGCCGCCTGCGCGTTCTTCTCCTCCATCCTGAAAGAAGTAAAAATATCATTTGGTAGGGAAAAGGAAAACAGTTGACATTTTAAAAAAAATTATCGAATAATGTAGCTATTTAAGGCGGAATTTTTGCGAAAAAAATCAAAGAGAGAATATTATCACTTTCAAAAACAAGCGAACAATAAGACTCTCCATCTCCAAACTTTTATCGCCCATATTTCAATTTTCCGCCTGAGGCCTAATTTAGGCCTCAGGCAAAACTAACTAAACAATCGTGTAAGCAGAACACACGAAACATCACTTCTCTGCTGACAACTTTCCCTTTCTGTCTCCCACTCTCTCTCTCTCTCTCGCTCTCTCTCATCACTCCACTATTACTCTTTGGCAGGGGAATCTGCAAAGCTGCTTACTGTGCCTGCAGAACTGTCATTTACTCTATTCACATGCTCAGATACAATAAAGGTATTCATCTCTCTGTCCTCTCCCTCCTCCTCTATCTCCGTAACCAATTCGCAACCAACCAACGCATAATATGTTGTTTATCATTATGTACACTACTCTATTGAAAAGGGATCAGGTAGATCAATCACTCACAGCCCTCTCTGAGTGGATAGCCAGACAAATTCCTACGATGAACCATCATCATTCGTCGATAAATCACATCGAAATCAACATTGTATTGTATGAAATTCGAGGAAAAAGAAACAAAGCCGCACTGAAAAAGCGCATTCGACGTGGATAACTCTTGGAGCGAAAAAAATTGCTGCGCTGTTCAAACTTTCTGGATGAGACAGTTAAGAATTCAAAGAATGCGAGAGAGGTGAAGCGAGAAAAATTAAGAGAGAGAGAGAGAGACAGAGAGAGAGAGAGAAGCACAGATAAAGAGAGAAAATCCGGCATCGCTCAACAAAGATCAAGGAATGAGATAGGTCAGTCTGCCAGTCTTCTTCTGCGGTGGTTTTATCTGCCGAAGCGATGCGCTCGCTGGCGAGTGCAAGGACAAAAGAGAAGGGCTCGAATGTATCAACTCCTTTCTCTTTCTCTCTCTCTCCCGCTCTCTCTCTCTCTTTCTTTCTTCACTCATGCGCGTACGAGCTCGCCTCTCTTCCACTTTTTGTTACTCTTCTCCTTCTCCCCTCTCTTACTCACTCACTCGTCCACTCATGCTCTCTAATTTTTCTCTCTCAACCTCTCTCTTTCGCTCCCTCCATTCTCACCTTCTCGCATCTCATGATGCCTCTTTCTTTATTTTCTCTCTCTCTCTCTCTCACTCTCTATCGGTTCAACCCGCTCAATTCATAAAACTAACTAACCAACGCCAAACTTCAAGGCAGTTCGTTGAAAAAAAACCGTACGCACTGCCTCTGCCCGAGCTAACCCCTTTTCTCAGCCTAAACACACTCACTCTCCCCCCCTCAGCCATGGGCATCACAAACTCTCCAAAATCAATCAATAATAAATCATTTCAAGGAGCTGCGTCCCCTGAAGAAGTGCACATGTTCCAATTTGAAGCGACCTTTGATCTTTGGTTCTCTCTTGGCCTCTCTGCCTTCTCAATCCCATTCGCGATCTCCCGTTCCCCCGACCTCTCTTACTCTCTCTCTCTCTTCTCTCTCTCCTTATCTCTCTCGCTCCTTCTCTTCATCACCCGTCTACCACTGACAACATGCCATCCGGGCTCCTCTTGAAATCCTATGCCAACCCCCCCCCCCCTCTCTTCCGATCCGAGAGAGTGCAAGACAGCGGGCGAAACAACACACGATTTCCGCTCTAGAACCCGAGTCAACAGACGGAAGCTTCTTTGCCCTTTTGATCCTCACCTCATATATCAACGAAAAGATACAATTGACAATGGGAAGGAAGAGTTCTCGGCATCAGAGTATCAGTTTGAAATCATTCTTCAAACTATCCAGGGTAGATCACGCGATTTCTTACTCTCTCTCTCTTTCCCGTTTCATCTCAATCAAAAGCAGAGTCAAAGAGAGTGAATAGGCTTGGTCGAGCAGGTGAAGCAGCAGCGTGACAATTCATGCGAGAGAACAGCGCAAGTGTATCTTTCTTCTTTCTCTCTCTCTCTCGCTCTCCCGCTCGCGGGCTCTCCCTGCTCCCGCTCTCTCTCCTCTCGCGCTGTCACCCTCTCTCTGCCCTATCACAACTTTCAATTTTTCTCTACCTCTTGCCAGTTGCTACCTTTCTCGTCTCTCTCTCTCTCTCTTTCTCCTCTCTCACTCTCTCCTCTCTCTCTCTCTCTCTCTCTTCCATCGCACACGAGTCCTACCATCGAACAGCCACAACATAAAAAGACGCACGTGATTCACAGAACAGTGCTCCATGTAAAGAGCCATATGATTTCAGAGCAATCATTAAGAAATTATTTCATCTATTCCCCATTCACAAAGACGCAAGGGGCCCACCAAAATGTATCTGATTGTGAAAAACCAAAGCGAACTGTAAGACTGAAGGGCAGTCAAAAAGTGAGAACAAAGTTCTTCGCAGAGTCTGGGTAAAATCCATTTGTGAATAACACAATCTTTTTACTGAGGTAAAACGATATTTCATGTATCGCAAGCTTCAGTGCGCATAACTCCGCCATTGAAATAACATATTTATTTATTTATATTACTCGCCTTACTCGCTGATCTACCAGAAATAATATAACTTTAAGGATATTTTTCAATGGTAAAATTATATTTAAAATTGTTACTTAATCATTTAAACTTCCCGCTCACTGACATTTCGAGGAATCTCAGCGGCCCATCCGCTTTCGGCGTGGCTTGCGTCTGAAAGTACGTCACTCCGTCAGTGCCCACAAAGGAGGAGACTAGCGATGAGGGAGGCAGTGGTGATCTTTCATAATAGTCTTCATCTAATTCCGCTTCAGTAGGAGGCAGTGCATTTTCATAATCGTTAAAAGTCGTAGCCGTAGAATTGATAGCAATTGGAGCTGTCGCTTGGTTACTATCTTTACGAAGACCATTTTCCGGGTTCGGAGAAGAACGCTGCCGGGCCGGGGTCTCTGGGCTGTTACCCTGCTGCCCTGGCTGCATCGTCAGCTCCTTGGTCTACTCAGGGAGGTCTAGCAATCAGATGGGTGGTAGTAGGGTCGGCGCCTGATTCGTGGCGGGAAACAGCGTTCCATTTACCGATACAGGAACTGGGAAGGCTCTCACTCTCTTCCACTAGATTGATAGGAATAATCAGTGAATCTGGGAAGAGACTGAGCAGAAACTGACAGATTGACAGAATCGGTCTGCTAGAGAGTGGAGGGAGAGGAAGAAGAAGAACAAGAAGAAGCACAGTTCAAACCACGGGAGCGGTTCAAGCGCTGGCCACGCTGGCGACTAGGCAGGGGAAGAGAGTGAGAGATAGAGAGAGGAAGAGAGAGAGAATGTGTGTGAAAAAGAGAAAGACAGAAAAACAGCGTATGAGAGAGAGTCAGACAGTAAGAGAGAGGAAGGTACAGAGAGTGAACAGCAGAGAAATAGAGATAACAAAAAGAATGGATCGGCTTGTGAATGACTGGCAAAGAGGAGTGGGGAAAGGAAGGGGGGAAATCAGCCGGACGATAGAAATCAGCAGTGGGGAGAGAGAAAGGGGGCACTAGAGGGCAGGCACATAGGAACATGCAAAAAACGAGCGAGGAGAGAGAGAGATATATAGAGGGAGAGAGAGGGACAGAGAGAGCCGATGGATTTCAAGATAGATCGGAAGCATAGCAATGAAGTTTGTGCTCTGATTAAGCGAGGACAGTCGGAGAAGAGAACAGAGAGAGGAAAGAAAGAGAGCGAGAGAGAGAGACAGAGATAGAGAGAAAAAGAGAGAAGAGAGAGAGAGAGTAGGTATGAGATACTACCAAGGTTATCGGGCGAATTAAAAGCGCCGAAGGTCCGATGGCGAACGCTGCCATGACGTTGTGTAGTACTTTGCCCACACTTTTAGCATTGTTCTCTCCTCCTCCCCCTTCTCTCTCTCTCTTTCTCTCTCCATCTTTCCCTCTCTCTCTCTCCCTTTTTCTATCTTTCCCTCTCCCTCTCTCTCTCTTTCTCTCCCCATATTAAAGTCCGTTCAATTGTTCCTTTCACGAATCTATTCATGTCGTTCCTCTTTCTCTTTTTATGGCCCTATCAGAAGGCATTTCCTTCCTATCGCTTCAATCGCACAGTTGTTGGTTAGGAAATCAACAAGAGAAGGAAGGGAGTGAAGGGAGGAAAGAGTAGAAACATATTGGCAGAAAAGAAATCAAATAATGACAAAACGAAGAAAATATGGATACTAAATATTTCAAGGAAAAAATGGAGCGAAAAATAATAAAAAAAACATAGTCAATATATTTATTCTAGCAACATTTTTTCGCTGTTTGTAAACAAAAGTAATAAACGAATATAATAAATAAACCTTGCGCTAGGCATACAAGCATTTTACATCTATCGCAACAACTATGTGGTCTCATATGCAGCAAACGCGCTATATCAAATACAATGACAAATAGTAAATATATATATATATATATACAACAAATAGTTCAACGGACATCATGAATTCATGATCCGGGGCATTCATAACAAAATTGGACCGTGAAGAGAAACGAGACCGAGGAGCTGACTGAAGACCACTTCTTCCATATTTTGAAGTACTTTTTGTTAGTATAGACAAAGGAATGAAGGAATTTCTTGCACCCAAACTTCCTTGTTACCGTACCTGTTCTCCTCACAACAGTACTTATTTTGGACAATTCTTATTTTGCCAATTGTTTTAAAACCTTGTCTGATGTCAAAAAGTGGGAAAAATTTGAAATAAAAATTGGAAAAAAAAAATTCTTCCTCACCGACTGCGGGCTGCTGCTGATGACGTGGTTGACCATCTCCTGGCAGATGCGAGTCTGGAGGGACTCGGGGCCGACCTTGGGCGAGAGGGGCGCGGACATCTGGCCGCCCGCGCCATTCAGAATCGGGATGGCGCCCGATTGGCCGCCTCCCATCATGATCGGCTTCGAGACCGCGTGCTCTGCAGCAGAGTTTTGATTTATTTCATTCATTATTAATACTATTTTCTAATTCGTTCTAAAAAAAATTCACTTTAAAATATGCTTACCGAAGATAAAGATACATTAATTATAATTTTATTATTCCTTCAAAGAATTTACGTTTACAATAAGCTTAGCGGAACGCGAGACAAACAGCAAAAAATTATAAACCATGCATATCTACGGTGCAGAGAATAGAAATGTGCCTGTTATTGCGTCAAGAGGTACCACGCGTATTAATTCGAACAGAATTTTTTTTTTGCACAATACAGCAATGTTAAATATAAGTAAATATCCAAGTAAATAGACAACAATTATAGTGCGGCTGCTAACCAGAGCGAGTGCCATTGTTCCACTGGGCCGGGCTGCCTCCGCCGGCGCCGTAACCCCATTGCTGATGTTCCGCCATTGCCATACTCAGGGGGAAATTCTCTTGGACGGAGTACGGTCACACCGGAATTCCTCGTAGGGATAAATGAGAAGGTAGTGAGAGGGGAGGGAGATGAAGAACGAGTAGAAGACGAAGAAGGGAGAACTCTCTGTACACACGTCAAGTCGGATGAATACTCGCCCGGGAAGATGGAAAGGGGAAGGAGAGGCGGGGGACTATAATACAGGTGTGTACAAGTTCTGCAAAGAAGCATTCATTAAACTCGCTAATTAAACTCTCTAGAAAAAATAACAATTAGCGGAAATACGCGTTCAAAATCACTTATTAAAAAATAATTTTTAAAAGAAGTAATATAATGCGAGTATCAGAACTAAAGTGGGTGCATTATGGAAGCGTCAGGTAAAAAACTGTTTAACACGGAAGCGGACTGGTGCGATGAGAAGTACACTTTCGTGATGATCGCCAACTGATAGGAGGAGCGCTAAGGAACGAAGTGAGGAATGCAGAGAAAGGAAGAAAGTTATGAATAGAACAACGCAGAAGCGAGTCGAAAGAAAGTAGGAAATTAAATTGTCGAGTGAAACCGTCGGATATCAATGAAATGGACGCGAGAGTATTCGGCGGCAAAAAAAGTTGTGAGAAATTGGAGACGCAGACAGAAAGAGCGAGAAGATGTGGAACGACCAGATGAGGACACACTCATATTACGAGCACGACTCTGATACGGAGTGGCGCCATTGATGAACAAGGGATGGCTGGAGAAGGAGAGAAAGAGAGAAAGAGAGAGGCAGAGGGAGAGAGAGAGAAAACACAGAGATAAACGCACAGATATCATCACCCGCTCCCGCTCAATTCTCCTGGTGTGAGATAACATTATAGAGCGAAGCGGTGGTGGCGCCAGTGAGCACACGATGTGCTAAGCAATTGACAGATAAAAAGAGAGGCAGAGAGAGAGAGAGAGAGAGAGAGAGAGAGAGAAAGCACCTCAGAAGAAACTGAGATCGATATGCCCTCCAGGAAAATGGTGTGGGTCGAGAGCGGGTAAGCGAGAGGGCGGGGCGAGCGAAACTTTAAAAAAGAGGGCCTGAAAGCCACAAGATGTGCTACACCCCGGAGGCATTACTCGGTACTATGCATCCCTGTGTGAGAGAGCCCGCTCTCATGAGAGAGCAAGAAGGGAGGGCAGAGAACGAGAGCAAACGGGAAGCCGAAAGCAGAGGCTGCGTATCGAGACATTCTGCACTTTTAATCACGCTGAATAGGCTGATGCGCAGATGCGTCGCGCGGTCGCGTCGCGGTAGCAGTCCGCCGGGGCGCTCGAGGAACAGCGGCGCAGACAAGAGCGGAGTTTGGAGGGGGGCGAGAGAGAGAGAGGGGGGGGAGAGAGAGGTAGAGAAAGAGAGAGTAATAGAGAAAAGAGAGAGCGATAGGGGGAATGTGCACGAACAGCGCCCTCGCAATCAGAAGAGCGGAGCGATCAGAGCGATGTGCGTCTGTGTAAGAGAAGAAGAATGACGAGAGCAAAAGAGAGAGTGAGAGAGAGAGGGAGAGAGAGAGAGAGGGAGAGAGAGAGGGAGAGAGAGAGGGAGAGAGAGAGGGAGAGAGAGAGAGAGAGAGAGAGAGATGGAATGAAAGATAGGGAATGAAAGAGAAAAAGTACAACTTAGATAATCAGCAACGCGAGAATACCAGATGAGCAGAAGAACGAAAGTGAATGCAAGATAGAGAGAGAGAGAGAGAGAGAGAGAGAGAGAGAGAGAAGAGGGAGGAGAGAGAGAGGAACAGAGGAGAGAGAGACAGTGGAAAAGGGAAAGAGATTGAGATACATTGGAAAAAAGGTCAGACTGTTAGAAGACCAAGAGTTCAAGAGGAAGAAAACTAATGACGACAAAAGAGAAATGCAGCGCGAATTACAACGAGATAGATAATGCATGTAGAAAGAGAGAGAGAGAGAGAGAGAGAGAGAGAGAGAGAGAGAGGGAGAGAGAGAGAGAGGCGGAGAAAAGAAGGAAAAGAAAGAGAAGGAGGGCGAGATGTAGGAAAGAGGAATGGAGTCAAAGAAAAACGAGAGACGCAACAGATGAAAAGACCGGAGAAAAGATGCGAAGAAATGAAGATGAAGCGAAAAGTACGAAAAAAAATTCCATGTCGCTGCAGAAGTCACGAGAAGAATTCACAGCGATGGATAAAGAGAGATAAGGAAATAGAGAGAGAAGAGAAGAGAGGGAGAGAGAAGAGAGTGAGAGAGGAGTGAGTGAGAGAGAAGAGAGCGAGAGAGAGAAGAAAGAGAAAAGGGAGGCAGCGATGTTAAGAAAAGATAGGAAGAGAGAAAGAAGAGAGACCTCACAGAAATAGAGAAACGGAATGTCACGAAGACGGCACAAAAAGTAGATGAAGGGCAAAAGGGAACGAAGAAGAAAGAGAAAGAGAGAGAGAGAGAGAGAGAGAGAGAGAGAGAGAAAGAGAAGAGCGGGAAGTGGAGGCGGGAATGAATGAGAATGAGAAAGGTTTCAGAGAGCCAGCCGGCCGCCCTTTCGTTCTCTCAATCTCTCGGGGCCCAGACCCGCCGTTCACTCTCCGGCCCCGGCCTACTCACATCATATCTCTCTCTCTCTCTCCTCTCTCTCTCTCTGTCTCTCTTCCTCTCTCCCTCCCTCTCTCTCTCTCTTTCTCTCTCTCTCGTTCGTTGGTCCCACAACTCCTGCTCATGACAGCACTCCGTGTCCTCATGACGCTGTTCCCATTATCTTTCTTCTTTTTTCCATTTATCTCTCCTTATTTCTCTCTCTCTCTCTCTCTCTCTCTACATCTCTCATCCCCTCTCTCTCTCTCTCTTCCAAAAATTCCGAAGTGGTCTCGTGAGCTGAGCAACTCGAACGACATATGCTGCCAATGTTCCAGCACCACGAGTTCGAAAGTGAGAGGGAAGAAAGGAAACAACGAGGAAAGATGGCAAGGTCGAGGAAACTGGGGGTCGGGGTCAGGGATGTCCAAAACCAGGCCCGGGCCCACCAAATTAGCAACGGGCCGGGCCGGGCCTATGTAAAAACGGGCCCGGCCCGGCCCGGCCCGTAGGGTATGCGGGCCGGGCCGGGCCTAGGGCCCGGCCCGGGCTCGGCCCGCCTTGGACATCCCTGGTCGGGGTCTCAAAGGGAAGCATAAGAAACAGAATGGCGACTATTTTCATGTATTCTTTACATTTATTGATATCAAAGAAAGTTTAACGTGAAAATATTTAAAGATGAGTAAAAGGCAAGAATCCCACAAGATCTCAAAGTGCAACACGAATTGTCTGGTCTCGTTGCAGCGTGGTTTAGGTGTATGGAAAGCGTTGAAAATCGTCAGCCTCACACAATCGTATCATTCGCAGAAATAAAAGACACAATCTTTGGCTAATCACTCTCGTCATCAAGCAAGCTTTGTACAAAAAAAATGTTTAAAAAAATTAAACACCAGTGCTAATCTGCAACTCTCCGAGAGGTCTCATGGATTTCTCTAATTGCACTTTTTAAACCGATTTGAAGCTAAAAAATTTAGAATAAACAAGATTTTACTGTTAGTTTTTAATGTTTTGTTTATTAGAGGACATATGTTAGCTGACAGTTTTTTTTTAACTATTTATGTACATATATGTAAGTGCATATTACCTTTCATCTGAAAACCAAAACCAGTTTTATACAAAATTGTTTTGAATATTAATATCAGTTTTGGCGGGAGTTTAAAAAGTTAAAGGGAAAGGTGTACGGCTGTGTGATGGGATATCAGCCAGGTCCCTTGCTGAAGTGCGAACTCTTGCCCTATCATGCGCGATGGCGCAAGCTGGCACGTGAGATATCTTTCGGTCGCTCTCTGGCTCTCTCTATCCCTCTCTTTTTCTCTCTCTCTCTCTCTCTCTCTCTTTCTCTTTCTCTTCCTCTCTCTCCCTCTTCCTCTCTCTCTCTGTCTCATTCTTTCAGCATATTCTACCTTTCTGACGCTCTCGCTCCCTCTCTCTCTCTCTCTCCCTCTCCCTCTCTCTCTCGCTCCCTCATTCTCTCTCTCTCGCTCTCCCTCTCTCTCTCGCTCCCTCTCTCCCTCTCTCGCTCTCTCTCTCTCTCTCTTTCGCACTCACTCAGTATATGAGCTCCTTCTCTTCTCACTTCCTCCCTCATACGTTCCGGGGAATCTAGAGACTAGAGACTCGTTGCATATTAATCTTTATCCGCTTCTCTCAACCACGTTTTCCGTTTTCCTTCAGGCGGGCATATGGGAAGTGAGAGAGGAAAAGAGTAGAGAGATAGAGAGAACGAGCGAGAAAGGGAGATGAAGAGAGAGAGAGAGAGAGAGAGAGAAATAGAGAGAGAGTGAGGAGAGAGAGAGATAAAGAAAGAGCGAGAGTGAGAGAGATGTAGAGAGACAGAGAGACAGAGAGATAGAGAGATTCCCTATCACCACAACACACACCGGCTGGCACAGCGAAGCCGCCAGGACCAATTCAAGGAAGGATGACTTCCAGTCGGTGATATTTAGATATGTACGAGCAGAGAATAACCGAGAAAAAGGGGGCACTTGAGGGAAAAGGTCATGAAACAGCGTGAACTGGCCAGAAGCATATGGGAAAGAGAGCGAGAGCGAGAGAGACGTTGGTGTAAAAAGAAGGGAACAGAGAGAAAGAGAGCGACATAGAGAGAAACACAGAGAAAGAGAGAAGAGAGAGAGAGAGAGAAAGAGAGAGAGAGAGAGGGAGAGAGAGACGGAAACAGAGGGAAGGAAAGTTAGGGAGATCCTGATGAGAAGGGATCGCGACCGGAAGTGCACGCTTCTGCCATGGATCTAAGGGTAAATTGATTTGCAATGGCAAAGTCGAGGAGTGAGAGAAAGAGAGATAGAGATAGCTAGAAAGAAGGATAGAGAGAGAGACAAAGAGCGATAGAGAGAGAGAGAAAGAGAGAGAGAGAGAGAGAGAAAGAGAGAGAGGGCGAATCGGAACGATTGACAAGATTACATAGCTGGAAGGCCTGTTGCTGATGTGCCACCTATCCCGCGGATTTCGCAGAGCCAAGCAAATCAAAGTAATGGAGGGATACATCAGTGGAGAGCACGAGGGAGGGAAAGAGAAAGATGGGGGAAAGGAGGAGTATACGTAATGGGGGTGGGGGTGAGAGATAGGGGAGAAGGAGTGAGACATAGAGAGAGAGATTGAGAACTAGAGAAAGAGAGAAAGAATCAGAGAGAGAGAGCTAGAGAAAGAGAGAAAGAATCAGAGAGAGAGAGCTAGAGAAAGAGAGAAAGAATCAGAGCGAGAGCTAGAGTAAGGTATATTGAAATTGAGAGATAGATAAAGAGAGAGAGAGAGAGAGAGTGAGAGAGAGAAAAGAGACCGTGGCGAAGGGGCAGAAAAACGCTATGAAACATGACAGCTTATATAACGATTCGGGAGTGGGCTTCAAATGAAGCTTAAAACGTAGAAATTAATCCCTATCTGTTTAAATTATCAAGTTAGGTATTTAATCATATTTATCCGCGTTCAGCAGAGAAAATAAATTGCTAAAATCACGGGTAATAGCTTGAAAGTTGCCCAGACCGCAATACGTAGGCGATTGGCTTCGTTTCCAAAGAAGAAAGAACCTATTATGATGATTGAAAGAGAGCAATTTTAAACATTGATAAATGTATTTGAAAAAGTAAATCAAAATAAATCAGCATACAATATCCAACCCACCACCTCTACCGAAAGCAGTGGACAAGGTCTTCTACGTCAAGTATACTACCCGGCATCATCGTTCACTCTATCTCATCCATCTCTCTCTCTCTCTCTCTCTCTCTCTCTCTCTCTTTCTCTCTCTCTTTCTCTTTCTCTCTTTTCCTCTCTCTCTTTCTCTCTCGATATATCTACATATCTTCTCTCTCTTTCTCTCTCTCTCTCTCTCTCTCTCTCTCTCTCTCTCTCTCCAAACAGCTCTTTCCCTCTCAATCCATCGTAATCCATCTAGTCGTCAATTCTCCAGACAAAATGTACTCTATCCACTCCTGACCCTTGCTCTCATTTGCAATGTTTGCAGAAGGAATCTCTCGCTCCCCTTCTCTACCTCTCTCTCTCTCTCTTTCCCCCTTCCCTTCGCTCTGAGTGATCTTTTAGGGAAATCTTCCTCATCATCAGCCTCTCCCCTCTCTACTGCTACATCATTTTCTACGTGCATGCCAGCCTCTCTTAACTCTATTCATTCACTTAACTCCAATTCGTTGTCTTTCTCTCTTTTATTCTCTCTCCTTCTCTCTTTCTCTGTCTTTCTCTCTAACTATCTTATGCGCGAGTTGCAAAGTAAACATGAAAAATCTGCGGCGGCCGCCGGTAGCCAGTCAGGCACGTTTGTGTGGACATACCGGAATGGACGGGACGACCAACTCTACTTCTTTCCGCTCTCTCTTTCTCTCTCTCTCTCTCTCTCTCTCTCTCTCTCTCCTTTTCGCCTTCCCCCTTCTCTCTTTCTCTCTCTCTCTATCCAGCCATTTCTCCTCTTTCTCCTTTTCTCTCTCTTTCTTACCTTTACCTTCCTGCTCTCTCATCCCAGACTCTCTCTCTCTCTCTCTCTCTCTCTCTCTCTCTCTCAATCTTTGTCACTTTCACTCCTTCTATTATGGCTTGATATTTACTTCTATTGCTTTTCGCTGTCTATCCACCTCTCTTTTCTCTCTCTCCCTTGCGCGCTCTCTCTCTCTCCTCATAACTCTCTTCCCTCTCTCTCACTCCTAAAAGAGTCGCCACCTCCATGCATTGGTAATAGCGATCCCGTGCCCATCCAAGAGCAACAGGCAAAACGTAGGAGAGTGAGGGATTATACAGAGCTATTGGTTGGCTGAAAAGAGTATCACCAGATAGGGTGAGGGAGGTTGGTCATTGGAGGAACTGAGAGATTAAGAGAGAAATAGAGAGAGGAAGAGAGAGAGAGAGAGATAGAGATAGAGAGAAAGAGATTGAAAATCATCAGATAGGAGGAGCGAGAGAAAGAGAATATGTGAGGGTGGGCGAGGCGAAAGTAAAATTATATTTATTTAGATCTCACTTTTTGTTATGGATGAAAAAACAGATAAATTTTTTTTATAAAGACAGCTATTGAGATACATAATTCGAAAATGTTCAAATTGAATAGGATAAAAATAATAGGATAAAACGGAATTTTTTCAATGGGATTACGGAGTAATTTTACTCATGGTCAGGATTACGGTACACGGCTTATGACGGATTGAGGAGGATTGTAGAAGATATGAAATCAATGAGTAAAGTGTGTACAGGCGAAGCACGCAAACTAGCACTCGCTAAAGTCGTGCAAATATCTAGTGCATATTGCTAGTGGAGAAGAAGAGTGAGAGAGGCAGGGAGAAGGAGAGAGAGAGGGAGAGAGAGAGAGAATGCGAAAATATAAGTAGAGAGTTGTAGGTAAAGCACAATGAAGCTATTGGGACGAGAAAGTGAGAGATACCGAGTAAAGTCAGCGAGAACGTAACAGGGACAGAGAGAGAGTGAAAGAGAAAGGAAATAGAGAGAGAGGGAGAGAGAAGAAGGGAGAGATAGACGGAAGGTCTGCATCTACATACTCTCGATTTATCTTCTCAAAATTGGCGACACTTTCTCTGCTTCTCTAACTCTTCTCTTTCTCTTCTTCCTATTTTCTCTCCCTCCCTCTCCTTCTCTCGCGCATCAGCTATTACACGTACAGAGATCCCTTCATTCTTTTCCGAGCCACCTTGACCAGCCCCCTCTAACTTTCATATAACCTTGGAGATGAATAACCAGAGATGACGCTAAAGGCAGCAAGAGAATGAGATAGGAAAAGAGGGAGAGAGAGAGAATAAGATAAGGAGAGGAGGGGAGAGAGAAGAGAAAGAGAAGCGTGGACACAGAGGATACAGAAGGAGAGAGGGAAGGAGCAAGCGACGGAGACAGGTGAAAAGTGGAGTGTAAAGGAAGAGGAGAGGAGCAAGACAGCGATAGAGAGAGAGGGTTGTGAGAGAGTGAGAGAGAGAGAGAGAGAGTTGTGAGAGAGTGAGTCAGTGAAGATGAGAAAGTGCGAGCAGGACAATAATGGGGACACACAACCTGGACAGTGTGGAGAGTCAGATCGGAATAGGGAGAGAGGCAGTAGACAGATGCATAATTTAGAGAGCTCTCAGCGAAAGAGAGAGAGAGAGAGAGAGAGAGAGAGAGAGAGAAGATAAAGAGACGGGGAGAGGCAAGGAAACTTGTGAAAGAAGGTGAACGAGATTGAGTAAGAGAGAGAAAGAGAGAAAGAGAGAGAGAGAGAGTGAAAGAGAGAGAGAGAGCGATAGAGAAAGAGAGAACGAGCTAGAAAGTGTGTCGCGAAGGTGTTCTATCGAGCGAGGCGATCATGAATTGTAGCTGTGTGGACGCAACCACACGATTGTTCCGTCGTCACTTTTAACAGCGGCTCGCTTTCTAACTCTCCCAGTTCTCATGCTCTCTCTCTCTCTCTCTCTCTCTCTCTCTCTCTCTCTCTCTAATGCCCTCTCTTCCACTTTCATCTCCTCGTCGTTCCTCTTAGCTATCCTCCTCCTGATTGATCACCCATTCCTCGGACACTCTCCTTCTAAGGTATCGGAAGATGGTGCCCATACAATCTTGTTGCGTATCTTTAATTTCATTAGTCTTTGTATATAAATGCTAAAATGCTTTGGCGTAATAAACTCAATCGATATCCTTTTCAAGCAGTTTAGTTCGATGTTTTTCTCCGAATGCATTTTGTTTTCATCAAATATGCCACTTTATTTTGTCTTTTTCATCCTCCTAATTTTAGAATTTACACAGATTATCATATCGCTGTTCACTTTTATCAAATTTGTGTTTTATTTACGTTGCTCACTAGTGATAATAAAACAAGCGATCAATGTAACGAATTGCTCGAACATGACTAACATACATCCGTATTTGGCTTCTATATACAAGACAATGGTTACTCCTCCAAATAGACACAATTTATGCTTTTAAGTTATGCTTTTAAACCTGACAGTCATGACTTTCGTTAGCCACGGAAAGACCGGCACGAACATTATAGTCATCACTGCTTGAGTTTTGTGAAGGAAACGAAATGACCCATGATTGCTTTTCTCCCCTACCGTCATAATTATCCCTCCATGACCCTGTGAGGAAGGATAAGGACGTAAACGGGGCTCAAGGTGAAATAATAATTGTTACTAAACCAAACGCTGGGATCGGTACAGTCCAATAGAGTCCAACCCGGGCCCGCTAGGCTCCCTACGTGACCCAATTATTAAAAAGCACCCGGCACGATTGATTTTTCATCATGCGTGACCCCTCCAC
Source organism: Allodiplogaster sudhausi (assembly GCA_945643635.1). NCBI lineage: Eukaryota > Metazoa > Nematoda > Chromadorea > Rhabditida > Diplogasteridae > Allodiplogaster > Allodiplogaster sudhausi. Next base: position 8,506,760 of record CALZFC010000006.1, on the reverse strand, counting down.
CATTTCACTTCTCAAGTTCTTGGCAAATTGCCACGCCTGAGAGTAGCATTCAATCCGGGCGATGGTCTGCTCGGCTGAACTTGGCATTTAGCCAACTTCTTCCCACTTGGACAAATAATAGACAGGAAAAAATAAGCTTTATTCAAGCACATAGAAATCAAATATATGACTCCCAACTGTGAGAATATGCTCCTTTCGAGCAGAAACTTCTCACAAATTGGGAGAAAATAAAATTCTATATACCGTTAAAAATGCAAAATAAAAGTCCAATACAAAAACAAACAAGCCAAAGCAAATTAGGAAATGTTGCCATGCTCCTTTCGCTCTCGAAAGAGTTACTCGGCAGACTTACAGGCAACATCCGTCCACGCTCAGAGAAGAGGGAGGGTGCAAGCGAGAGAAGTTCGGCGAGTGCAGCAGATTCCCATTCACACCTTGTATCCGGCAGCGGTGATTGTCCGAGATGCGCTGGCCCCGCTGCCTTCTTCATACCGAGCACCTCGTTGTAGATGGCTAGAAAAGAAGAGAGAGAGAGAGAGAGAGAGAGAGAGAGTCTGCGAGGGGAGAGAAAGAAAGAACGAACCGAATTCGGGTGAAGATCCGTGAGACCCCAGCGTGAAGTCGAGTTGGCCACCTTGCGTGGCCAACTCGTACCCTAAATCTCTAAAAAAAAGCTTTGATTAGACTAACCAAACCTGTGGGTCGTCAAGTGCGTCGCCTGCTGAGTCGGTTGAGTCGATAGTTCCACCGAATCACGGAATTCTGCAAAATAGGATTCTCAGTGAGCACTTTAGATGGGAGCACTGAACGGACAATGAATTCAACTAACATCTTACAATAAGTTTGAAAAAGAGCAGTTTTTTTTAATAATCCTTTTTTAATGATCCTTAGATTACAATCACTCGAAAGTTTCATCCCTTCGGCAACTAAGCCTAGCAACATATAGCGCCTTAATGAATGTAGCTTGTACCATTAAAAGATTTAGATAACATCAAATTGTTTAGTAGTTAAAAAAAACCTCACGCTGAGAGTGCGAGCCATTGTTGTCCTTGATCCAAGCGTTGATGTCGCAGCACACCATCGCTATTGGCCCCCTGAACGAACAGCGAAATCAATTTAACATCCTATATCAATGAGAGAAAAAGAAGAGTTCTAAGCAACGTTATTAATTTTTTCCATCCGAATAATGAACATCCGATTACATTTATTCCAAAGTTAGATCCTTTCGGTTACCAAGCCCAAGAAGATATAAGCTGGTTTAACTCTATTAACAAATCGTGCAGCAAAAATAGCGTCAAATTACCTCATATGGCATCCTCACAATCAGATCTCGACGGATGCCAGCACGGGCCCCTGCACCGGTCCCTGCTCGAGAACTAAAAAAGCATATCAAGACATAACAGATGGACATCAAAACACAATAACAAATAACAAAGTAACTAAATTTTTACGTCAAAGAAAAGTATGAATGCTCACAGCTGATTCCAGCTTCATGATGAATTCTCAATTTTCCATACCTGCATTTGTCTTGCACGGAATTTTTTCATACAGTAAAAACATATTACGGAATTGCACAGTGGCACGATTGGACTGCCCATTGCATCGGTCCCATACATTGCCCAGCGCTGTGCTAAACACAACAAGACAGCCATAATAACATGTCAATGGCTACTTACTGTTTCTTCGTGATTTTATTTTTGTCATCCTTATGCCCATCATTTGCTCACTGCTACGGATTTTAGGTTTCTGAAATTATTTAAAATGTCTGCGAGGATTCTCCAACTGATATTTCTTGTTCCTTTTCTCGCACTGATGTTTTACAATGAATCATTGTTTCCTGTTATTCTACCTTCTCTTCTAGGACACAATTCTTAGGAAAAGCTTATAAAATTGAAATATCGGAAATATTGCATTTTTGTCGCTTATATGCGTATAAATATTTCAATATTTACTATTTATGTCCTATTTATGTATATGTAGATTGAAGTACTATTTATGTCGCTCATATACAAACCTGCATTTTAATTCTTGAAAAGAAAGTTACGACCCCCGGTGATTTTATGTTCGTGCGAACGTTTAAAACTTATGCGATCTTTCCAATTCTTGTTGAGAACCGAGCTTGCGTTGTTGAATGCTCGATAACGACATTGATTTTATGCTCGGAAATGATTGATACTATTACAACAGTGCGATTCTCTTTTTTTGTCGTGAATTAACACAAATCATCAAAGTTATGAAGTGAACTTTGTAATGACATGGTGTAATATTGAAATGGTAATCTTTGAAGGAGGCGACCGCCTTCGAATGGTGTCCGCCCTCGGCCGCTCGTTCATCTACGGTGCTCTCGCTGCCATTTATGTCGGCTCTCTCTGGTGCATTTTCATCCTTTCATCTCCTTTCATCAATATTAAAAAAATTTTACTCTGTAGTTCATTTTAGCAACAACAAACCTTAAAACTCGGCTTTTCCATAGTTGATTTTCTTCTATCATATAATTCATCTATGCATCTTTAATTATCAAGCACTTACTATAATATTTGGTTATTATTTAAGCAGTTACCATTTTAGAAGTCTTGCAATACTTTGATACTATTATTTGTACCTCCGACGGTCTCTAAGCTCTTATACATGCATTAGGTATGACGTCGCGTATCAACCACGCCTCGGACACGACTGGTACTTGTACAAGGCTGTGATGCTCACCAACCTCAACTTTGTCAGTGGCCAGAGAGAGAGAGAGAGAGAGAGAGAGAAAGAGAGAGAGAGAGAGAGAAAGGGTGAGAGTTAAAGAGTAAGGAAGAGAGAAAGGGAGAGGGAGAAACGAAAGGAAGACGTAACATTTGACAGCTACAAAAGGCATGTACAAACATATTTTATAAGGGTGCTTCACTTTAATGCTTTTTTCACTAAAAAACTTTTAAATAACGAATATAAAACATGTTCATATCAATAGTTTTCAATAAATTAATTTCAATTAACTTTAGTTACTGATCACTGCCTACGCCGTGCTCAACTTTGTCAACTGTTTCCTGAACAGCACTCGCCTGAAAGCGCACCTTGACTTCAGCTTCTACACCGCGGTCTTTCCCATTGGGCTGGTGAGTATCTTTGCAAAAGATCAGATTAACAAGAAAAGACAATGGATTTAAATCTGTTAAGAAATAAGATTCTCAATGGAATCACAGCAAACGACAGACACATTCAATCTCATTGAATACATAATTAAAGCATTTTCATTCATAAATTGATGGAAGTGCATGTTGTACATATATTTAGCAATGTACAATTGAGATATCAGATACAATGAGAGATTGCAACAGAGCGAAGAGAGAGAGAGAGAGAGAGAGAGGACGAAAGAGAATGATCAAGTTAAAGAGAGGGAAGAGAGAGAGAGAGTGAGAGAGAGAAGCAGACAAATCTCTTGTCTCTATCCGCCTCCTCTTGTGGTCGCTGTCGTTCCGGATGATGACGATGATCCGGAGACAGTGCTGCCGGTGCTGCCCGTGCTGCCAGTGCTGCCGCTCGTTGTAGAGTCACCTGTAGAGAGAGAGAGAGAGAGAGAGAGAGAGAGAGAGAATGAAATAGAGAGAGAGAGGCGCAGAGAGAGAGAGAGAGCGAGATGGAGAAAGGGTAAGAGAGTGGCATAAAGAGAAATAGAGAAAGGAAGAGAGAGATAGAGAGAGAAGAGCGAGAGAGAGCGCGAGATGGACAAAGGGTAAGAGAGCGGCACAAAGAGAAAGAGAGAAATTGAGAGAGAGAAGAGGGAGTGATCAGATGAAAGAGAGAAACAGATACATAGAGAATTGCTAACCGTGAGAGCAAAAGGATTGCAAGGAGAAAAACTGAACTTTTTTTTATTATCTCATATTTTTTCCATTTTGCTCCCATTCGCTCTAGGTCTTATGATTAGCAGAAAGAAAGCGTAGTTGAATGAATGGCACACAACGTTTTTCTACATCCTCCTATTCCCCTTACAATTAGGCGTACACCAAGGCATCCTCCTGCACACGTCATCGAACTTCCTCTAATCTCTCCCCACTCCCCCCCCCCCTCCGAACTTGATCCGGTCGACCCGGTAGAGGCGGTGGTCGATGACGAGCACAGGTTGCACGTCGAAGCACAGAAGGTAGATCGCTGCTGGAAGGTGCCCGTCTGGCAGAAACCGGTCGAAGCCCAGATGGAGCAGCTGAATTGAGAGAGAGAGAGAGAGAGAAAGAGAGAAGGAGAGAGAAAGAGAGAGAGCGAGAGAGAGAGAAAAGAGAACAGAAAGGCAGTTGAAGGGAGAGAGGGAGAGAGAAAGAAAGAGAGAGACAGAGCGAGAGAGAGTGAAAGAGCGCTAAAGGGAGAGAAAGAGTAACCACAGTATAAAAAGGACTGACCGTGGATGCCGATCCATGCACGATGAGCAGAGGCCACAGGAGAGGGGACAGAAGCCAAGCTTCATTGAGGAAGGGTAGAAGATCGACGTGCAGAAGCCATTCGCGACCCAGCGGAGGCAACTGGAGAGAGAGAGAGAGCAAGAGAGTGAGAGAGTGAGAGAGAGAGTGAGAGAGAGAAAGAGATAGAGAGCTAGAGAAAGAGCGAGTAGACGCAGAAAGACTCAGAGAACGAGTGTGAGAAATACATACTTTGGATGGTTGTTCTGGCATGCCTGAGACCGGGCGACTTGGAAGACAACAACGGCCAGCAGAAGGAGGTGCAGCATTACGGTAGATGGACTCAGAAACAGGCGGCTCATGACTACGGTTGATTTGAAGGATTCCTACGTAGGGATACGATATCCACCACGTGATCTGGAAATACAGTATCAGATTTAGGAGATCGTATAGGAATCAGAGATCTACCAAAGAATTTAAAGCCAGGAAGCTGAGCAGCATGCACATTTCCCGCGGCTTTATATATATCTTGGTTCAGCTTCCAGAAAGCCCTGAGGCATTTTCCATCATGTCTGTAATTGTCTCTATTTTTTTTACTTTCTGTCTCTCTCTCTCTTTCCATCGTTCTCTCTCTCACCTCCCTCTCTTCGTTCTCTATCTCATATTCCCCCTCTCTCGTTCTTCATATCTCTTTATCCGATGGTGTGCTCAGCCGAATTCCATGAAGAACACGGAATTCCATGTTGGGAGAGAGCACGCCATTGTTTCAGTCATTTTCGATATTGTGTCTTTTTTGAGCCTGAGTCAGATGATAGACATTATTGTCGTCCAAATATCTTCTTTGTTTCTCTTTCTATTTTTTTCTTTCTTTCTCTCATTTTCTCTTTCTGTCCCTCTCTGCCATCAACTTCTCACGCTCTCTCTCTCTCTCCTTCTCTATTTTCGCTCTCATTATCTTCTTCTCTCGACCTACATATGTACATATGTATGTATCTTCAATTTCTTCTTTGTCTCTCACTCTATGTAGAATACTCCCCGTCCACAGCTTCCTGATTGAGTGAACGCAACATTGAGCATTGCCTCAAAAGTAATGACATTTACTCATAGGAGAGAAAATTGAAACCCATGCTTCTCCAAGTGTGGGGTACTCTTCGTTATTTTGCGCAAGTTTTAAGACGGATGGAAGAAGAAGATCAGTGGGTGATTTGCGCCTGATGTATACAACAACTAAACCACCATGACAAATAAAATGAAAAAATGTTAAAAGAAAAAGCACTATGTCAGATCAATTAAAATCGTTTTAAAAAAGAAGAAGAAAAGAAAGAATATTTAGACCGGAATGCCTTTTTTTAATAATCCTGTTCATTTCAAGTGTACCGTCTTCATGTTCTGGTCGCTCTACTTCTTCGACCCGGACTTTGTGATGCCGGAGTGGATCCGGAATCTCATTCCTGGCTGGCTCAATCACGTCAGTTCTCCCGGAAAATCATTTCATTTTGTCCGAACTGCTCCTTTAATTTAAAATTTCATTACTTAATTTTTTCGTTTATAAAATATCACGATTTTTATATAATAATTTGTAATTAAATAATAATTTATGACAATTTTTCATGATAAAATTTTTATTGACATTTAAAATGCTATTCCTTTATCGCCTAAATTTCATTTACCAGATTATTATTTTACCCAAGCCTGGTCTTTTTCAAATAAAAAAAAGCTGGTCAGCATTTCTTGGTGGTTCTTTGATTCCAATCCCTTTGAAATACTATTGGATGAAGATTCAGAATGATTAGATGCTATACTAGATGAATGCGGAAAGTGGCATTAAATAAATACATAAATAAATAAAATTACCTTGCCAGGTTACGCACACTCTTCCTATGATCTACACGATTATCGACGCATTTCTGACGCGCCATGAAAGTCCACCATACAGGGTTCAGAAAATTAAAGTTTTTTTTTTCAAGATTTCAATTATCTCAATGATTTAACTATACTAATTTTACTTTTTACTTTTTTCTCCTTTTTATATAGATTACGAAAATTGCAATTTCTCTCTATCTTGATCTCTGCTCTTTTCAGGTTCTCTTCGCCGTCGCCGTCCTCTACGTCGGAGCCTATTGGGCATTGTCAGATTTTATAAAAGAGAAAAAAAATACATAAGTGTTATTTTAATTTAAAAAAAATAAAATTGAATACTGTTGCTTCTACAACTTCAAAAAAGCATAACTAACTTTACAGGATATTTTTCTTTCGCTGGTATGCGGGCTACTGGCTCTATCCGATATTTCAGGTCCGTAACAAGAGTTTTTTTTTCTGTAATCAGTTTGAAACAGTAAAAAATGTTGTTCGACTACTTGACAAATTAATAATGAAGTAATGAAAAATTTCCAGCTTCTGACACCGACCGTCTCTGCTTTTATCATTCCCATCGTTATGCTTCTCTTCTTCTTCAACATGACGCTCGCTCTCCTGCTCAATTGGGGCTTCTGGGGCACTGTTATTTTTTGATGGAAAAATAAACTTTCTAAAATAAATCCTTTATTTTTTTCTAAATCATTAACATTTTCGAAGTTATCTTGTTGCTTTAATACAATCTGCTTTTCAGGTAAGCAGCATCTGGCTCCGAAGACCAAGACGAGATAAGATATTTAACAAATGATCAAATTGGCAAAACATGAACTTACGATGGACAAAGAGTCAAAAAGAATGATGCCTCTATTATCTTTCAATTAGTTAACTCTGTGTTATGATGATGTACATATAAATAACATGCATATTGTATATTAAATCAGTCTTGCCAATAAATATCTTGATGCCTTTTCGTAGGATTACTTACTACCTGGAAGGACTATGAAATGCATAAATAAACAAGAGATGAAAGTAGAAATAAATCGATATATGTTTTCATAATTGTACATAAAAAGTAGTTCAAAGAAGCAATTTAATTGACATCTTATATTTGACTTTAACGAATCAATCATCAATATTGTGATTGAAAAAAAATATTTATTGAGCGCCAATGAATAATACTTCGTCAGAGATTTAGCAACTGCTTACTATATACAATAATTCCGTGCTGCAGCACTTCAAAAGGCAATATATGAGAATTAAAAGTTTGTCGGATATTTTTATAGCAGATTTTAGGATGAATGTTTATGCAGCTGAACAGTCAGCGGAGAACAGTCCTCGTTTAAGGTCCGTCTCTTTCAGTTCTCTTTCTCTTCCTTATTCTCTTCATTTTCAACGTTATCTCTCTCTCCTTTGTTTCACACACACAACATCCCCGTCTCTGTCTCTGTCTCTCTCTCTCTCTCTCTCTCTCTCTGTCTCTCTCTGTCTCTCTCTCTGCCTCTCTCTCTGTCTCTCTCTCCCTGTCTCTCCATCGCTCTCTCTCTTTCTCTTCGCTGACTCCGTTGCTCTCTCACTCTCTCACTCTCTCTCTCTATTTTTTTCATTGGCTATTTTCTATCTTTTTTTTACATTCTCTCTCTCTGTTTTTCTTTCACTGGCTATATTTTCTCTCTCTCTCTTTCTCTCTCTCTCTCTCACTCTTTCTCTCTCTCCCCCTCTCTCTCTCATCCTCTCATCCCCACTTCCATTCTGTCTCCCATGAGCACACCAACAAACGGCGTCGTCGCCACCTCGCAGAACGTGGCAAAAGACTTCGATCCGCGATGAATTTCTGGCAAAAGTCGGCTATTTTCCTCTCCCTCGTTTAAGCAACATTCTATTTGGATGTTATAATTATCATAAAGTGGTGAAATCATCACTTTTATTTTTTAAAAAAATTTAAGAAAACTATGGATCTTTATCTGAATGTATATTCATTTAATTGAATTTTTGTTTCAAATATTATTTACCTTACTTTAATCCTTCCATCTCAGACTGCCTACAACATGGGGCGAACTCGTCTCACACCGCCGATTTACGTTGGTCTTGGTAAGACTTAGCTCTCTGTGTTGGTGCAATAGTTGACTTTCTATTGTTGACTGGCCAAGAAATACCGTAACCCCCCTTCTTTGCAGGAGTGATGCTCGGCTTTTGGCTGATGTTTCTACGGACGCTTCTCTCTCGTCACAGCAATCCGCGTGAAATATACCCACAATATGACTACGAAGAGGTCAGCAAAAATATGCATTTACAGGCGAACGTGCAAAACAATCGATAGTACATTGTGTTCAGTTTATATATATTTACCAGTGTTGATGTATGAATGTTTGTATGTATGTACTTATCTGATGCCTTTCACTAGTGTCGAAAAATTATACAAAAAGGGAAATAATTGTTATGCAAAATGTCGAATTGTTAGTCATCGGAATTTTAAATATTAAGATACTTTTGTACGTACCGAAAAATTTTTTTTAAGGGATCTGACGAAGTCTTCGAGGCGCAAGCCTTTCACTCCAACTCATCAGATCATAAGCAAGGTGTGCGAAAAGTAATTATATAAAATCATTCCATTAGCTGCTTTCTGCAACCAACAAATAGTTGGAGAGAATGATTCTTTTTTGCTAATAATTAAAAAAGGACTACTAAAACATTTTTTTTAGATCGATGAATAAATCAGTTAAAATTACGACGAATAAATATTATTTAAAAAAAGATGAAAAATAGGCTTAGAAAAGAACCAATGTAGCAGTCTTACAGATGAGGACGCGTTGGCGCGAGCTATCGCGAGTAAAGTGCGAGTCTTCTGCTGGATTCTCACGACGGAACACTCGCACGAGAGGAAAGCACGACATATTAAGGTACTTTCAGCTCTTACTCTTCATCATTCAATCTTTTAAATCTAAAACTGAAAGCCATCTTGGCACGAACGGTAATACATGGAAACAACTTGCAAATATCGGATTTGATTCATTTAAAACCACGGTCTATTGCCATTGTTTTCTAATAATGATTTATTTTGTTGAACGTTTTTGAAGTGCACAAACGAATGTAAAAAAAATAGAAGAATAAAACCGGAGAAACCCTCCTGAATGAAGGCAACGTGGGCGAAACGATGCGATAAGTTCGTCTTCATATCGAACAAGACCGACACCGAGCTGCAGTCCATCAATGTTAACATTACAGAAGGTTTCTACGTTACTTTTAAAATAACATTAAAAGGTAGTTCTTCATAATTAATTTAACATTATTTAGTTTGGAACTTCCTATATATTTCTACTTTAGATCGAAACTACCTATGGGCGAAGACGAAGGCTGGCTTCCAATGGGCCTACGATAATCATCGGGTAACTTACTTATATATCCTTGGAAACCTAGGAAACCTAATGATATGTAAGTAACTCTACAGAAGATCCTGCTTACTTTTTTTCTCTTGATCAACTACGTAGTATTTCAAATAGATGTAAATATACGTAGTTTTTAATAACGCATTGTCCGGAAAGCACAGGAGAGAAGGGTATATTATTGTATGTACACAATTATACAAGAATTTTGGTGAATGTACAAAAAAGAAAAAAAAAGATAACTACTCGGCAGAACGACTACGATTGGTTCCTGAAAGCAGACGATGACACCTACGTCATTCTGGAGAATCTCCGTTATATGCTGCTCGCGCACGAGCCAACCGTAAGTATTATAAGAATAAAGAACTTTTGGCAATATGCCAAAACAGCTACAAAAAATAAAATCCAAAATATGCAAAAGATTTTATTTCAACCATTCTTAACCCTTTTACAAAGTAGACCTTAATTCTTCTTAAAGGAGCCAGTCTACTTTGGCTGCAAGTTCAATCCATTCACCAAGCAAGGCTACATGAGCGGAGGCGCTGGCTACGTGCTGTCGCGTGCGGCGCTAGACAAGTTTGCCACTATTTTTCTTTTTATCATAAACCCAAGTGAAGCTGGGAGAGGGAAGAAAAATATAATTTTTTTTTAATTAATCGTATAAATTTCTCATCAATGTTTTTATTTCGCATAGATTCGTCACGGAAGGTCTGCCCAATCCGGACAAATGCAAGCAGAGCCCCCACGGAGTGGAGGACGGAGAGATGGGCATTTGTCTAGAGAAGATTGGTGTGCTCGCCGGAGACTCGAGGACTGCGGACGGGAAGCATCGGTTAGGGGGAGAGAGAGAAGGAGATAGAAAGAGAGAGAGAGAGAAAGAGAGAAAGAGAGAGAGAGAGAATGAACAAGACCGAGAAAGAGAGCAAGAGAGAGAGAGCGAGAGAGATGGAAAAGAAAGAGAAAGAGAGCTCATCTGTTGTAAGAGACAAGACAACTGGTGGAAGACACAAACAATAAAGTGATTATAAATTGTTGCTAGTTCTTGTGTTGATGAAACTGTCAAGATTTTTTTGATTTATAAAATGCAAAAGATTTCGGTAGTAACAATATCATTTTACACTCGCAGCTTCATGCCCTTCACGCCCGGCAGTCATCTGATGCCCGGTCCAAAAGACCCCAACTTTTGGTGCGTTTTGCTATTCTAATATATTTTTCACCAGGTTTTATTATATTTCTATACTTATTAAAAGAGAAATTAATTATATAAAAGTGTTTTTTAATGTCTTACTTGTTGCTGTTCAAGGTTCACGAAGAACATGTTCTACGCGATGGACCAGGGCCCGACGTGCTGCTCCGACTACGCAGTCTCATTCCACTACGTCCAGCCCAGTGGAATGTTTGTCAATTTCGAGGGTAGGGAGGGAGAAATAATTACTATAAAAAAATTCTACAAAATAAATATGGCAAGACCCTCTCCTTCTCTCGTTCTCTCTCTCCATCTCTCTCTCTCTGTCTCTTTATCTGTCACTCTCTTTGTCCGTCGCTCTCGTTGTCTCTTCATCTTTATCTCTCTCTCACTCTCTCTCTCTCTCTGTCTTTGTCGCAACCACTCTCTATTCTTTAAATTTTATAGTGTTTGTTTTGATAATTTTCCTATTTTTTAATTTTTTGAATCAGGTGGTTTGCGTTGCTCAAATGGTGTGATATATGAAAAGAACATATGTGAATGCTCCTCTCGTGCTGTTGTATTCTTGACTATTTATAGGTTGTTTTAATGGGATGTTCTAGATAATGAGGCATAGCAAAGTCTTTTTTCTCTATCTCTTTCTCTTTCACTTTCTCATAATCTTTCTCTCTCTCTCTCTCTCTCTCTCTCTCTCTCTCTTTCTCTCTCTCCCGTTCTCTCTCCCGCTCTCTTTCTCCCACTCTCCAGGTACGTCCTCGAGTACCTCGTCTACCACGTGCGTGCCTTCGGTGTCGACCGTCCCTTCCCAGTAACCGAAGGTCATGACGTCATCGAGGAAGCCATAAGCGCGGCCAAGCGCGACCGAGGTGCCGATGACGTCACTTTCAACATGACCCAGACGCCTGCCGCGTAGAAGTGTGTCAAAATTCATATTCTAGAAATCATTGTACAGTTTTGTTTTGTTGTTTTCTTTTCTCTCCATAAAACACATAAGCTTTATTACTATATTTCAATCCTGATGTAAATCAATTTATCATATTAATGGTTTTTTGTTGTGCTTACCCTTCAAATTTTTGTGTTCAACAACATGCTCAGAGTTTCTTTTTCTCAATACTTTTCAGCTTCATTCATTTCTTTGTTTTATTATAATACATATGTATAAATGTGAAATTAGAAATAAAAATTCATGATTGAAATTTTCGTACATGTTGATTCAAGCCAAAACTTCACTGTAATCATTCACCCGAGCAACAGAAAACTTCACCCCTCTAGCGCGGAAAGTATTTCCTCAGCATATTGATGCCCTTTAGCGTCCGTTTATAATTAATGTACTTGAAGAATGGGTTCATCTCCGCAAGGATCAAACGGGTTGAGTTCACAACTAAATATATTCCACATGAGCTACTCAAAATCACCTGCCACAGTGCCACTAACTCGTGTATTTTCCCCAAAAAAAAAAACAAATAAGAAAAAATGTAAATTATTTCTTTTAAGGTTTTTTTTGCATTAGCAGAATTTTTCAAAGAGGGGCATGAAAGGTTCATTGTTGTGAAAAATACAATTTAATTAATTACTGAAAATTCTGAAATTGTATTCACGCATGATTACCAACGGTTAATATTTTATAAACCATGCCCATTTTTCACTATTTCAATAATTTATAAATCTTCTTTTAAAAAAATTATTGCACATTGGATATATTATCGTTCCAAATAACATTTCACCCCTCTACTCAATCAAAATCGTAGGATTCTTATATATTATATGCAACTTGATGGACTCAAAACGAACGGTAATAGCTTTCACAACTGAGTCTGATTTCATTTAGTCGATTTTAATTGAACAACAACACATTTATCTCATTGCTTTTTGAAGAAGAAAACAGCAAGATAAATGTGAATTATACCGGACCGTTGTACATACAAAAATATGGTATATCAAGTATTTTTCACACTGCGAGTTGTAACCATTGGTTTCATAAATCACATTCCAAGTAAATTGGTTGACATGCCTGCCAGAATGATTATAAGAGCTGAAAGGATGAACTAGCTATTATTTTTTTCTGTCCATGTTAATGTTTGAGGCAATAAACTAGGTAGGTTATAAAAGGGAAAGGATGTAAAAGAGGGTGAGAATTAAAGTTTGATGCAAATAGGAGAAGAGAGACAAAGAGGTATTGGGAGGGAGATAGAAATGAGGAAGAGAAAGAGAGTGGAGGAGAGGGAGGGATAGCGATAAAAGGAATGAGAGAAGATATGGGCGCCATGAAGGAATTTGCATCACGGTTCGATATGGAATATAAGTTTTAAAAAACTTGTTTGTGTAATAGCGAAATCCGCGAGCAAGTATTGCGACTCCATCTCAGTTTTTCAGTAGCTTTCCTGCCTTCTTTTCGTCGGCTTCATCGCTGCAACAAAATTTTCAGCATTTATTTATTTTTGCTTCTTTTTTGATCATTAAAAGTTACAAAGGATAATTTGAGCAAAAGACCTAATTTTGTGATAAGCGCTCATGATGACCGCGAGACTGGCGATGTCCATCGAAAGCCACACGAAGCTAACGAAAGAGACGATAATGCCTGAACAAAACACTACATTGTTAAAAATATCTCTTAAATGAGATGAAATCACATTGAAATGTTTGTGAACACTATAATAAAAGTAAATAAAATTCAAATAGCTGTTTTTCCATCTTACCAATGCTCAAGCTCACTGCGATGAGACCAAAGCCGACGAGCATTGCAACGGCGTGCCAGAGAATCTCTGTCATCTAAGATTACAGGTTGAATTAGGTCATCCATTTAATAAATATTACATTTTCAGCTATTTACTCTGCTTCATTTTATTTTCCTTTAAGAATAAGAAATGATAAGTGACATTGAAAATGGGAACCTTTGATATGAGGAAAGGAATGAGCAAGTCAGCGAAGCGCGTGAAGACGCCGGCGATGACGAGGAATGACGTCACGAAGACGACGCACGAGATGCACAGCTGTGTTTTACTCTATTTATCGTTAATTTTAATTATATATTTTTTCAAAATTTTCACACTAACAATTGGAAACTAAAATAAAATATATAAAAAATCAATAGGACACTTTATTAGCTTTGAAGTGTAATAAACGGAATAATTTTCAAAAGGCTCTGAGTTATAAACTATGGTGTTAAAACTACACTGTATACAGCTGTACTACTCTTAAAATTTTTTTAAATCATAGTCTCTTTAAAAGTTAAAAGTAGTTTACAGAAACGAATCAATTTCATAAAGGGTCCGTTATCGCGCAACCATGAACATGGCGAGGATGTCGTAGGCGACTCCGCCAGTGATGTACTGGCGGTAGGCGGGTGCCGGGCCAGCGAGCACGCTCGCCGCCACGTTGACGCCCGCGAAGACAAGCGCGCTCAGCTGCTTCTTTAATTAGGGAAAAAGACTATTACTTATCAATAGAAATCCTACTTGTTTATATATTTTGTATTAAATATATTTAAAAAAAAATTACCTAATCAGCGCATTTAATTGCTTCCTTTGCAAAGGAATATAATATTAGTTAGTAATATTCTTTAAAAATTTTATATTAGCATATTTTATATCAGATAAAAAATATTTTATTCATTGAGCCACATCGTCGTCATACCTTCACTGGCATAGAAGACGGAGTCATCTTGGATTGGCCAAGTTTACCTGCAGAAAAAGGACACCAGTTTATAGCTTTATATTAAAATTTCTAGAATTCCTTCATGCATTTACGAAATTGCGCGATATTGATCAGAAGAAGTAGCAGAGAAAAGAGAGGAGTGGAGGTATGTAATTGCAACATGCGCAAGGCAAGGGTAACTAAGTGTCGAGAATGTTGGTCTTTTCTTTCTTCAGAATCGAACCGCTGCAATCAACGACGCCCACTGGGCGTGTGGCAGCAAATTGTAGGGTGAGTGAGAGACAGACAGAGAGAGAGCGAGGGAGAGTGCGCGTGAGAATGGGAGAGAGAGACAGATAGAGGTATGGAGAGAGCGATAGCTAGAGAGAAAAAGAAAAAGGGGCACAAAGTTTTCATTCATTTGAGACAGCTGTAAATTTCGTGCATGTGTTTGCGATGTATATACATTCAAATGAACGTGTACAAAATTATGTTTAAAATAAGTAGCAAATGTAAACTTCCAATTGAAGCAAAAATATTTGTGTTGCGTTCAAAAGAATTTTTTAAAAGGAAATAGCAGAAGACAATCAAAAAATTACTCTTTATTGCGGCAAGATCCATTTTACAATTGGAACGCAAGATTCCAATCATAGGCAGAAATGAGAAATGAGACAAGTGACTCGAATCGAAGCCTATCACAAATCGTTGTCACGATTTCGCAACATGTTCCTGTAATGACTTTTCATTTGCTAATTTATTGTCCCAAAAGTTGTATTAAAGACGCTGGCGGGTTTATTTCCATCATTCTACTGCCCGATGATATTATTCTCAAATTTTTTTTAAATTATTAATTGAAGCGCTGAATTTCGCTCAACTTACATAGCCCATTTCCATTTACGGAGGCTTAGAAATAAAAGAATTTTTTTTTATTAGGATGAAATAAATATTTTCATCGGAATGAAAAAAGTAAGCAATGAAATCGCTTGGAATTAAGAAATTTGAGAATTATTTGGGCTGAATAAATGTACAAATGGCAACTGCTAATTGAGCTGATTGTGAGATCAAAGAAGGCAATCGTTGTTCAAAATAAAATTATAAGCAGTTCTATACTATCAGCTTACATGTATTTTTTATATAATTATCAAAACAAAATTCATATAAAAATCTGGCTTTCATTCAATCAGTGCAAACATCACGAACGTGAATACAAGGGACGGTAATATTTATAAAGAAAAAAGGATAACAACTATGCCACACTGCATGTAATGGGAAGTTCCATTATAGTTCCACAGTGCACATTCGCCTAAGTTGTAGTGCACATTGATGTTTAGTATATGCTTTAAAAATATATATTATTCCCTTTGTATTTTTCGAAGTACATTTTGTCACATAGGATGGATGCTATCCCTGGTCAGTATTGTATAGCTTCCGCCTTGCGAGCGATGGAGTTGCTTCATCGTGATTGTCGGTACCGTTTAATTGAACCCCTTGATTGAAGCTGAGAAGTGGACCACTATAACCACTTCTTGTTATTGCATCATCTTACGAATTTTGTGCGAGATTTAATTGCTCAACCGCATTAAACTACAAAAAAAGAGCATTAACCGTTAATGAATTTAGAATATGAGTTACTCGCATCCTTGTCCATGTTTGCGCGATTAATATGATGATGTCGAATAAATCCGCTGTATTTGTGTCATTGTAAACGGAACCCTGGTCTATCTGCATTGTAGTTAGACTAAATGATGATGCATCAATGTTTGACATTTCAAAGATACCACTTGGTAATTTGTCAAACTTAATGCCACGAAGCAGGTGAAAAATTCATACATTTTTTTATTCTAAAGATACAATCTCTAGTTATCAGTATCGCTAATCACCATGGATAGGTTCTAGCTTCCGACATTCGACAAGTATTCGAGACAAGTTATCAGAGTCATGTTTCTGTGATAAAATGTACACACGAGCTAAGATGTCTATCAATCAGTAGGATTAATCACTTACGTTTTATTTTGTTTCACGACGTTTCGGGAGCAATAAAACTGAGCTCAAATTTGATTGGCCATGTCCTTACCCGAGTCATGAGAGAGATTAATGTGTATACATATGCACTAGATAGTAAATCTAACATAATCCCATGAATGTGTGTTAGTAAATTGCATAGAGCAATCTCATCATATCTCGAGACTGTTGCATAGGAACCTTCGTTCCTATGCAACAGTCTATATACTCTATATATTCTATATACTCTATATATTTTATTTTTTAGGTAGTAATGCCGGGCGCCAATTTTACCATTAATGTTGGTGCTGAATGGACTTTACGGCACTTCTTCATTGCATCTGGTTCGTTGTTCAAACCGTATAGTTAAACACAGTAGAGAAGGAATAGAACATAGTTCATTTTTCAATATAATTAGTTTTTTTTAAATTAATTAAATAAACATAATTAATTTGTTTAGGCAGCACAAGCATGTTCCTTGTAGTCGCTGCCCTCTTTTTGCTGCTTCGTCATTCAACAGCTGCGATGGCCACTTATCGCTTTTACCTTATTCACATCCTGGTACATTTGCTCGCGCTTTTCTTTTTCCTCTTTATTTGACTATTATTTTACATTATATTTTTTAAAATTCTCTCAGAGATCTTGAAAATAGAACAAGCTATTGCCCAGCTCGGGCATCTTGCATACAATTCTGTTAGCCGAAAGGAATACGCTTCATTGACGATGTCCTTGAAATATGCAAGTATTCAGTTCTGGACGGTCGCTATTGACTTGGTGTTCGCGGTGGGCCAGCCGATTGTTTATGTGCCACTCACGGCGCTTTCGCTCATGTCGAACATCTCACAGAGCCCGCAACAGACGCATCTCTTTACTGTGAGTTCACTTAGCTTCTCACTATTGCTGATATTGCTCGCTTTGGATGTTTTTTATTCTTCTAAAAATACTTATTTGTTGTTGGTAAAGCTCTGGAATTGAACAAGAAGACATAGTTCTCTGCTTCTCTCAAGAGCGTCTGGCTGCTCGCGGTCAGCAATCTGATGTGCGCCATCATGGACGCCTTCTGCTTCCGCTTCACGATGGTGCTTGGTGTGACAGCATCGCAGCACAAGTGGCATCGATGCTTTGTTAGTCGGGACATGTCCACTTTAATGTGCTACTTTAGGGCTCTTGCTTCAATGTGACGGCATTTGGACAATGATTGTTCGATTATATGGTACATACATAAATAGTTGACATTCATTCATACTATGGCCCATTCAGAAGCCATTTATGGTTGCTTGTCATCTCCTTGTCAGCGCCGCTTCACTCTGCCTTTATGTCGCTTGCCAGATGGACCAATCTGTTATGTTCAGCGAAGTCGAAGAGGCTAGTTTAAAGATGGCTTTGAACATGTGTAAAGATTCTATGATAAAACAATAATAATATTATACATATGACCTACTTAAAGGAAGTATCCTTTGGATAATTATACAGTATCCCGAAACATGGGTTAATTATTCCTCGGATACCTCCTTTAACACTTACAATCTTCAGAAGTACCCGACCATCGTGGCTGTCGCCCACGAACGTGTCTCGTTCGTGTACTACTCGCCGGCCGCGTTGCCGCTCGTGATCCCCGTGCTCACCGTCACGACCGTGCTCATCACCGGCATCATCGTGGCCGTCGGCGTCTTTGTCACGCTCATTTTCAGGTACTCACTTCAAATGTCATGTTTTCGTTATGAAATGTCAATCACACCTGAACAATAGCACTTCCTCTCTAATCTTTCAGTCTTTTGAACAAGCACAAAGGCAGCATGACACGACGAAGTCTGGTGAATCATCTGACGCTGACTCGTCAGCTGGTTATCCAGGTTCTGTCAAGGAGAAAAAAGTTGTGAACTAGTATGAATCTAATGGCAGACTAGTAAATATTAATGTAATCTAATGTTACGACACAATCTCGATTTTGAAACTACAAGGTATCACACAGATTACAATAAGCATTCTAAAGTCAGACAGGTGCTTTTCTTTTGCTGGCACTAAATAAGTTTACTTATGCGTAAAATCGTCGGTTCGAAATAGAAAGTAGTGAATAAATAGAAGCGACTTTTTATTTGAACCTGAACAATAAATATTTGAAAGGTCAGATGCCATATCACAGACAGTCGTGCCCTATGCCTTTCTGATGATTCCGACGGGTGCTTCCATCTTCCTGGTGATCATTGGCTCCGGAACACAAACCAACGGTTAGTGGGCTTTTTATCGATTATCTGAAGATTATAGGGGAAGCTAGTAAAGATGCAAGGTTTTGAGAGAGCGGACGTGAAAAGAGTGGGAAGTAAAAAATTAGTGTGCATTCTTCATGTCGCCTTCAGACCTCGGCATCATAATGATGTATTTTGCATCGGCTCACGGCCTTCTCTCTTCCTTCATGATGATTATCGGACATAAAGCAAGTAACACTGTTTCCTTTTTCAACTACGATATATATACAGTGATGTACCGCCAAAGTGGCCGATTTGTACCGCAGCGCGCGCAATGTTCCAAATGGCACGCAAGAAATATCTCGGCGTACACGTAACCAAATAAAGAGATCTATACCTTGTTCGAATCCCCATTCTCTTCCACACACAGCACACAGTGTCTTAAAATGTAAATTTCAACTTTATTTCATAAAATAAATCAAGTGGTAAATGCAGTAGGAAGGGGCATTTGAGTTTACACTACACACTTAAACAACGAAACACACCAAATAAACGACACTTCGGAACCATAAAACCAAGCAGCATTTTCGAAATGATTGTTTGTGTTTTGCTAGTTCCGTCGTTGTTTTTGGGGTTTATTTTGGCTTCTTACGACGTTTATGTGATATAGCATCCAGCATCACCTGAAATGTTTAGAAACAACTTCGGGGAAGGGCTGAAGTTATTGATGTGATTTTTTAATATCTTGTTGCCACAACCATGCTTGATTCTTCGAGTACTCGAAGTGTTGTTTATTGCCTTTCAATTGAGGCGTAGAGCGGCTTCTTCCTCTACATTGCTTCTCCGCTCCGCGTGGTTTGGAAAAGATGGCGGCTGTCTATATGGACGATTCGCATAGGTCACGGTTAGCTACTTTCTATTTCAGTTATTGTTGTTGTTTTTTTTCTTTTTGGGCTCGAAGTGATATTTGTTATTTCCTTGATTAGTCACTAGAGCTATGCTAAAGGTTGGGGCATATTTAAACGTAGTTTTGCTCGGAATTTCTTTCAACAATTTATTGCGGGTAGTATTGATTTGTTTGGTCGATACAATGTTCTTCAAGTAGGCGAAGTGTATTTTATTCCCATTCAATTGAGGCTTGTTTCGGTTCGGGAAGAGGGCAGATCTGGCCCGTTCTTCGACAGTCGCGCTGCTTTCGGTTTGATTCTGTCTTTTTTTTATTTCTTGTTGTTTTGTTTCTCCAAAAAACTCATTTCTTCCATGAAGTAGTTTCCTGAGTTACGGTAAGCATACGGTATATGGATTTTTCTCTGTCAGATGACCTTCAATAAAAGGTACAATGGTAACGCGTTTGTAATTGATTCGTAATGAATCTATAGTTTGAATGCCACTTATTTTTTTCTTGAATTTCTTTCTTAGAATGATCTTTTGTAGGATTGCGTCCAGTCTGGCCGGCTGCGCGGAAGTCGAAGGCAGCCCTAGTGCAATCGAAGAGAACGTCGGGGCCAATGCTCTCTTCGATTGCACTCTCAGAACGCTGTAAGTCTTCACATTTTCTATTTTTTTAAAGTCCTTTCCTCGAACAAAAACCCTCGCTGCGATTCACTTGATTTTACCTACTTTGGAATGCATTCGAAGTTGTGCTGTTTATATTCTTCTTTACTATCTAACCCGCGCTCTTGAACTTATTTCTCTCTTTTCTTGCCTTTTCCTCCACCTCTTTCTGTCTGATTCACGTAAGCTGCCACCACTCTAGGCTCTAATTCCTTGAACGCTTTGACGCAAAATCAGTGGGCACGAGATTGACTCGAACCCTCGCTAACCGCTTCTGTGGACTAGTCAGTAACCTGCACACCACTCGCGTGGGATGTGCAGCAATCGATTTACTTGAACTCATTGCCCAGTGCCCCGCTCTCTATCTCTGTTCTCTCTCTCTCTCTCTCTCTCTGTGTTCTGTCTCTGTATTCTTTCTGCTGCATGCTCGCTGGTGTCTCTCTCGCACTCTCTCTCTCTCTCTTCCCTCACTCTATCTCTATCTTGCTTTCTCTCTACTTCTTTCTTCCTTTTCAGCATGTTCAGTTCCACTTGAATATCTCTTATGTTGTTGTGTAGAGTGTAGGGTGCACAAGCTGACACGCAGATTTATTGAACAGTTAACTTCAAGCACACTCCTTTAGTTGACAATTTGCCAATCCTATGTGGATATCTTACCAATTTGTTAAAATGCTTATTGTTAGTCTTTTGAAGGGCCATTTGAATACCATTTATTAATTTCTTGAATTATTTCTTATATTGTTCTTTTTGAAGGATCGTCTCCAGGTTGCTGGTTGCAAGGAGGTCGTATTCGGCCACAGCCGGAAATGTGGACATCGCGGCCAGACTCGCCTCGAGTGGACACAATCTACCGTTAGTCCTGAGATTTATTTTTTTAAATCACAGCACAAGGTATATAAATTATGGGTAATCTTCACAAATCATATCTGCTTGTTGGCATAACTTACATCTAAAATTGCTGTTAAACCTTTTCATTTAGCAAAACCCTTGAAAACGCCTTTGCCTGTTTTTAGCATATTTTTTCTTCAATATCTTATATGAGCTATGCACGGGGAAAATGAAACATGAAAACATTCATATTTTGATATTTTGTCAGTAAAATGCCTTTTAGACTGAATACTAGATTGTTTTATGGTTGCCCATAACTTATTTCTTTGCTGTCAGGCTAGTTCCGCTTCGGAGGACGCTAATGACACGGCAACTGCAGCTTGACAAGAGTCCTTCCCTACCTCCGCCCATCGCTCGCTCTCTCTCAATCTGCCTGCCACTCTTTCCTCCTCTGCACTCAACAAATGGCTGGCCAATTACTTGTAAGTCGTTAGGTTTTCACTTAAATTGTTCCTTAAAGAAACTCATCGAAGATATCAACCATTCGTTTTCGAAGGTTTACTGTACTGTGTGCTTGATTACTGTAGTTAAAACGTAACATAAGTTTATTTACTTTTATTTGAAGTTAAATAAGAAAGGCTGAATACTAGAGCGATTTTCACTTATTCGCTATGAATCTTTCATTTCAATTACAATAATTTTTTCTTTAGTGAGTTCTCTGATTGATTTTTTGAAAGGTCGCCTCCAGTCTTGCCAAGGAGGTCATTGTCGGCCCAAGGAATCTGAACATCTGACCGCCTCTCAAACTACCGTTAGTCTTCACATTTTGTATAAAATATGTTCTTTTTTTTCTGTTCAAGATTATACTCTAGTACATACGAGTTTGTGCTACTTTTACGGAAATGCGTCTAAAACATTCTTATGGTTGCTCTGGTTTTCAGAATTAACCTAGCTTTTTGCTTGGTCGAAATTCGAGCCAAATTTTTTGTCTAATAAGTTGCCTAGTAAGATTTGTTTGCCCAGTAAGTAAAAAATATGTCCTTATTATGAGGATTTCAATCCACGTTACAAAATGCACCTAGTTTGGCTCGAATTTCGACTCTGGCATTATTAGGATAATTCTGAAATACCTGATTGTTAGTGCACATTACTTATTCCTTGAATGTCAGGCTGGTTCGCTTCCGAAGACACGGCACTTGCAGCTTGGCAACAGTCCTCCTGCCCTTCCTCTCCCCATCTCCCACCCGAGCTCTCTCTCTCTCTCTCTCTCTCTCTCTCTCTCTCTCGCTCTCTCTCTCTTTGTCTCGTTGTCCATTGATTGTAAGTTGAGAAATGTTGTCTATCTTGTTTCCGTGTTTGTTGAATTGATGAATTTATAAAGCTTCATGATTAATAGATAGACATGCGATGTTGGACAGACTGAAAAGGAAAGAACTAAAGGAAAAAGCATGATTGAGAGACAAAGCAAAATAAATAGAGAGAGACAGAGCAGAGAGCTTCTGAACATGTAGCTGGAAGACTGGGATGACGAGATGAGGAGCAGAGGTAAGAATTGAAAGAGGCTTAGCGGAGAAAGCAGGCTATGAAATTAAAGGGCACGACATGCCATCCGAAGACATTCCAAGGTGAAAATTTGTGAAATCTTTCACGCAAAAGTGACCTTAGCGAGGCGGCCTCGAACCCTGCCACATTGCGTACTAGGGTGAGACGCTAACGCACACACTACACGGTCACGTTCTCGCGACTGGCTGAACACTTACTTACTGCTTCCTAATGTTATTGGAAACACCCGCACAACCAGCTAGCGTTCCACAATGGAGAGTGATTTCCACCGTGATTATCTACACGCGCTAATGGAACTATAATCTCTTACTTGAACTCATTGTCCAGTGCTCTTTCTTTATCTCTCTCTCTCTCTCTCTCTCTCTCTCAATCTATCTTTCTCTCTTTTTCTCTCTCTCGCTCTCTCTTCTTCTGCTGCATCTCGCTCTCTCTCATTCTCTCCATCTCCCTATCCTCTCCCTCTATCTTGTTTCTATCTAATCTCTCTTTAATTTCTCCGCCTGCTTGTCTTCCAAGTTTAACCTCTGCTACGCACTTCTTCCTATTACGCTTCATCACTCTACCTTGCTTTCTTCCTTTCCCTCTATCCTTTTCACCCTGTACAACACCGCTTGTCTTTTTATTAATCGGGGGGCTTTATCAATTCACTTAAAAAGCAAACAAGTGAACACAAAGAACCACAGTTCACATCTTATAATCGTCCGTAATGGACAGCGAGAGAAACAGAAAGAGAGAGCGAGAGAGAGAGAGAGAGAGAGAAAGAGAGAGAGAGAGCTAGGGTGGGAGATGGGGAGAGGAAGGGCAGGAGGACTGTTGCCGAGCTGCAAGTGCCGTGTGGTCAGTGTCTTCGGAAGCGAACCAGCCTGACATTCAAGGAATAAGTTATGTGCACTAACAATCAGGTATTTCAGAATTATCCTAATAATGCCAGAGTCGAAATTCGAGCCAAACTAGGAGCATTTTGTAACGTGGATTGAAATCCTCATAATAAGGACATATTTTTTACTTACTGGGCAAACAAATCTTACTAGGCAACTTATTAGACAAAAAATTTGGCTCGAATTTCGACCAAGCAAAAAGCTAGGCTAATTCTGAAAACCAGAGCAACCATAAGAATGTTTTAGACGCATTTCCGTAAAAGTAGCACAAACTCGTATGTACTAGAGTATAATCTTGAACAGAAAAAAGGAACATATTTTATACAAAATGTGAAGACTAACGGTAGTTTGCGAGGCGGTCAGATGTTCAGATTCCTTGGGCCGACAACGACCTCCTTGGCAAGACTGGAGGCGACCCTTCAAAAAATCAATCAGAGAACTCACTAAAGAAAAAATTATTGTAATTGAAATGAAAGATTCATAGCGAATAAGTGAAAATCGCTCTAGTATTCAGCCTTTCTTATTTAACTTCAAATAAAAGTAAATAAACTTATGTTACGTTTTAACTACAGTAATCAAGCACACAGTACAGTAAACCTTCGACAATTTAAGTGAAAACCTAACGACTTACAAGTAATTGGCCAGCCATTTGTTGAGTGCAGAGGAGGAAAGAGTGGCAGGCAGATTGAGAGAGAGCGAGCGATGGGCGGAGGTAGGGAAGGAGGGCTCTTGTCAAGCTGCAGTTGCCGTGTCATCAGCGTCCTCCGAAGCGGAACTAGCCTGACAGCAAAGAAATAAGTTATGGGCAACCATAAAAACAATCTAGTATTCAGTCTAAAAGGCATTTTACTGACAAAATATCAAAATATGAATGTTTTCATGTTTCATTTTCCCCGTGCATAGCTCATATAAGATATTGAAGAAAAAATATGCTAAAAACAGGCAAAGGCGTTTTCAAGGGTTTTGCTAAATGAAAAGGTTTAACAGCAATTTTAGATGTAAGTTATGCCAACAAGCAGATATGATTTGTGAAGATTACCCATAATTTATATACCTTGTGCTGTGATTTAAAAAAAAATCTCAGAACTAACGGTAGATTGTGTCCACTCGAGGCGAGTCTGGCCGCGATGTCCACATTTCCGGCTGTGGCCGAATACGACCTCCATGCAACCAACAACCTGGAGGTGATCCTTCAAAAAGAGCAATCTAAGAAATAATTCAAAAAATTAATAAGTTTTATTCAAATGACACATTAAAAAAGAATAAGTTGCAATCGCGTTAGCATTCTACCTTTCTTATTTAGCTTCAAAGAAATGCAAAGAAACTTATAAACCGCTTGAACACCTACCGTAATCCAATATACCATACTATCCAGCACACAGTAATCCGACAAGAAAATGAATGGTCAGCACTTTTGATGAGTTTGATTTAAGGAAGATTTTAATTTTAAAAAAAATCACGACTGACAAGAAGTTTGTCGGGGCAACAGTTCGGCCACGGCGTTCAGGTTCACTTTTCTCGGCGGCGTTCGAGGCCGGGCCTAGCCATCCATCATTGTCGCAGCAGCCGAACACGGCAACAACGAATCGAAAACATTCATGAGTGGGCTAACATCTTTTAACCATGATGTTATCTCCTCAATTCCACATTGTAGCGGCGAAACCAATGCTGAACAAGGTCGGGTTCCAGCCCGGGGGGAGGTGGACACAGACATACAAATATCTTTTTCAATAAAAAAAAACACACATTTAATGCAAAAAGCTCTCTCATGGGTCAAACTATTCTGAGCAAAAAGTGGGGGGAGGTTCAAAGTGGCGCATTCACCAACCTTGTTCAGCATTGGGCCAAGTAAATCTATTCAAACAGCAATACATTTTTGAGAAAGCACAAAGGTCATTTACTTCAATTCCCTCAGTCAGCATAGCTGCAGCGGAAAAAAATTACCATGGGAAACAATTGGAGTTTAAAAGGAAACAAAAAACTACAAGAAATAAAATGAAACGCAGCAAACCGTGAGCAGCGCGAATCCTTTGGGAAGTTGTACCGGCTTCTCTAGCATACGAAGCGGCGAGGAAATTGCGTCAACGCAGCTGCTTTAAACCTCAATGGAATGGCAATAAAATACACTTCGCCTACACGAAGAATCAAACACTTTGGTGACCACAAGATGAAAAAAAACCACATCCATAACTTCAGCAAGTCCCGAAGTTGTTTCTAAACATTTCAGGTGATGCTGGGTGCTATATCACATAAACGTCGTAAGAAGCCAAAATAAACCCAAAAACAACGACGGAACTAGCAAAACACAAACAATCATTTCGAAAATGCTGCTTGGTTTTATGGTTCCGAAGTGTCGTTTATTTGGTGTGTTTCGTTGTTTAAGTGTGTAGTGTAAACTCAAATGCCCCTTCCTACTGCATTTACCACTTGATTTATTTTATGAAATAAAGTTGAAATTTACATTTTAAGACATTGTGTGCTGTGTGTGGAAGAGAATGGGGATTCGAACAAGGTATAGATCTCTTTATTTGGTTACGTGTACGCCGAGATATTTCTTGCGTGCCATTTGGAACATTGCGCGCGCTGCGGTACAAATCGGCCACTTTGGCGGTACATCACTGTATTTATCTATCATGAGAACTCTCTGCAAGGTATGTACAAATAAAACAGATTTTCATTAGCGCAGATTCGATTAGACATAGTATGACTAGCACTTTCTTGCATTTTTACTCCTTATTGAAAGTAAATTAGATAATAAATTCAAATTAAGGCGTACAGAGAAAAGCTGCGTGCCGGCCTAATAAGGCTATTGTGCTGCAAAGTAGCAAACACGAGAGAGATCTCCGTTAATATCACCACCGAGCGGCCTTCACGTCGAACTCGCTCATCCGTATTTCCGCAGCACGACATGATGCAGTCGTAGGAGAGCTTCCTGACTTTTGAGACTATTTTGGGTGCACGACGTTCTCTTTTTTAAGGTTTTATTTAATTGTCGTAAATAAACTGTATTTTTTCTCGATAACGAGAAATGATTGAACCTCAAAAGGATGATATAACATGCTTTTTGTGTCTGTTCATTCTACGACTGTTGCTTAGCCATCAGCCTTCATTCGAATGATACAATAGCACAATAAATTAATATATATACATACATCAATGGTCGCTAACACATAGGCATATTATTTGGAACATCTATTTATTCTAAAGACTGCCATGATCTGCCGCATAGTCAATCGTGGAAATTCTGTGTCACCAAAAGTTGACCGCACCAGGAGAAGATCGACGAGATTTTAGCTATGGTTTAGCACATAATTTATTTAGGATGTAAGCGTTAGACTCCAGTGGAAGCGAAGAAAGAGCTAAGAGCTGCGCTGAGAGCATTCTTGACAACTCAACGCAGCTTTGTACCATGATTGAATGTATCGCTGCATGTCAATCCTTGTTTTGCAATCATACAGTTTGATAGCCCAAGACTTCTCGTTTAATGGTGGCTATAAAATAAAACATTGTAGTGAGAAATCATGCAACAGTCTAATCCAAAACTTTTTTCAGACATCCGCTTTGCGTAATGTCATTTTCCAGTAACACTTGCAATTACACAAACAACATAAAATTCCTAGAATAAAAATTACGAACAGATTCTATAAGTATGATGCATCAGATATTCAGGTTAGAGCATAAGTATATCTGTATGTATATACATATGTAGTACATATGCATGTAGGATGTCCGCTAAAGAGAAGTGACCATGATAAAAAGGGAAAAAAATAATGGAAATAATGTGGCAAATTATAAGGTTTCATAATGAACATTACATTACAGATTGCTCCGAGCAAACAATTCTGGAATTTCGAGGCGAAGCCGAACGAAGCACTACAGACAGACGACGCAGCTCGTTGTGCAGGTATGCACATATACTTTGAATTTTTGGCTTTTGGACTAATCGAAAGGGAGACGGAGAGAGAAAGAGAGAAATAGAGAAATAGGGAGAGTGAAGTAGAGAGAGAGTGATGTTAATGTACACTCGGAAACCGATTCGAAGCAAGAGTCACAGCAAAGACAGAGGAGAATGAAATGGCAGAAGAATGATGTGGTATGATTCCAAGGAGAATACGTGTCAGACAGAGTAAACGAGATAGGTAATTATGAAGTTTTTATATTTTAATTACATACATTATAGTTTTGTCAAGGATGTGAAATAATTGTTTTTTTTTGTTGTTGCATTTAGGCCATTGTCCCCTATGCCTTTCTCATGGTGCCAACTGGCGGTGCGTTCGGAGTATCGATTATGAGCGCCGGCATTGAAAGCAACGGTTGGCATACATACTACATACATATATGAAGGTGCAAACTAAAAAAACGGTAGTTTTTGCGCTTTCGACCCGTTATGCACACTTTTTTTGGAATATTCCACACGAATATGCCAAATTGGTCAAAAAGTACGCGTACCTTTGTGCGCAAATGTGCATAACAAGTCGAAAACGGAAAAAAACGACCGTTTTTTAGTTTGCACCGTCATATATGTATATAAATATGTATGTCTACTCGGAAAGATACTTTAAAAGAACACCTATTCTGATCTCTCCTTGCCCACCTAAAAATATGATTTTGGAGAAAAAACTTCTTCTCCTTTCATTGAAAGTACACAATGCACAGGAATCATGAACAAAAGTCACAATTTAGTCTCAAAGAGGGATTAATTATAAGAAAAGGCCATCATTTAATTAAACTCTTAAAATCAAGTACATTGAAACAAAAGTTTGATGTTATGTTTTGCAGTCCTCGGCATCATTATGATGTACTTTTGCGCCGGACACGGCCTCGTCTCGTCGTGCCTCATGATTCTCGGTCATCGGCCGTATCGGCAGCAGACGCGCCGCTGGCTCGCCAAGATTCTCCTCGGCGACCTCGCGAACGCCCGAGTGGCCGACTCAATGAATACCGTGTCGATAGCGGCCGCCCATTCGAGGCGCTGCTAAGAGACCCGAACAATTGTCAAAATTGAACATTTGTCTAACACATCTGAATAATTGTTATTCACATATAATATGTGTTTTAATTATAAATGATGGTACGCAGCATTCAAAACATTTGGAAATTTAGCAAAAAAGCAAATGAAAATAGGTTTTGCTTTTAGTAAGGCATCCTCGAACGCATTTTTATTCATTACATTATGTAACGGAATTATACATTTCCAAGAACTTGTTTTTCAGTTGTCCACAAATTTTTATGAAGATTGACGATTTATATGAAGATTGACGATAACTGCGAAGTTATTGTAGTATATCAACAGGCAAATACAATTCCGCATTAACCCAATTGAGCCAATCTCTTTTGCCATAGATCCTACTTCCGGGATGAGAAGCGAAAAATTGTGTATGTCATGCTTCCGCAGACCCCATCCGAAGAACGCCCCACTCTTCCAGTATTGTCCACGTTACATGTACATGTAAACATATCATTACTAACAATCAAAACTGAGGAGTCTCAATTATTGGAGAGCTATCCAAACATCGTGTTCGCTTCTCTTCAATTGAGTTTTTTGCTGACTGTGAAAAGCACTGGAAATCTGTTTCTAAAACGGGTACATATTAGAAAAGTAAGCTGACTTGAAGAAACTCGAAGTTTGAGCACAAAATATATTTTTTTTAAAACTGCTAACATAGGCTTCCCAGTCGGGAAGAGAGTCAAATCTCTTTACAATCTATGTAGTTACGATCGATAAAAAAATACTCGTGGTCCGCATGGCTGATTAAATATAAGCGACATGCGAAGGGACGTTTCGACCGAACGATAAGGTAGACAGCAAACAATAGGGTTCACTCAAATAGAAAACTCAGGCTCTTCCATTCAAAAACACAACCAAAAACATATTTTGGTTCTGTTTTGGAAAAAATAGGGGAAAGATATTACAGAAAAATGAATCTCCGGCAGATGTACAGCTAAGCATGCAGAGAATGTGAGTGGAAGGATCTGCTTAAAATGACGGCAGAAAGCCATGCCAAGCACACTCGCATTGTCTGTCATGATGTTTCGTTCACTTCTGCTAGCCGCTGTCTCTGCGCATTTCATAGCTACCCTCGTATTGGCCGATGACAGCAACGATGGAAAGAAAGGTAGGAGAAATCTAGACTTGTAGGAAGTATTCAAGTTAACTGGTTAAACTAGTACTTAATTTGGTTTCCTTTTTCAAGTTGATTACGGAAGGGACTTCATGCATTTTGACAAGCGAGAGGCCGAAGAGGGCGATGGAAAGAAAGGTAGGAAAATATATAATTGTTGGAAGTACATATGTAAGCTACATACTAACTGGTTAAACTGGTATTCAATTTGTATTCCTTTTTCAAGTTGATTACGGAAGGGACTTCATGCATTTTGGCAAACGTGAGGCCGAAAACAAAGGAAAGTTTGATCTGACAAAGGGCCCGAGGTTCATCCGCCTTGGCAAACGTGAGGCTGAAGAGGGCGATGGAAAGAAAGGTAGGAAAATATAAAGTTGTAGGAAGTATACAAGTTACATAACTGGTTAAACTGGCATTCAATTTGGATTCCTTTTTCAAGTTGATTACGGAAGGGACTTCATGCATTTTGGCAAACGTGAGGCCGAAGAGGACGATGGAAAGAAAGGTAGGAAAATATGAAGTTGTTGGAAGTATACAAGTTACATAACTGGTTAAACTGACATTCAATTTGGATTCCTTTTTCAAGTTGATTACGGAAGGGACTTCATGCATTTTGGCAAACGTGAGGCCGAAAACAAAGGAAAGTTTGATCTGACAAAGGGCCCGAGGTTCATCCGTGTTGGCAAACGTGAGGCCGAAGAGGGCGATGGAAAGAAAGGTAGGAAAATATAAAGTTGTAGGAAGTATACAAGTTACATAACTGGTTAAACTGGGATTCAATTTGGATTCCTTTTTCAAGTTGATTACGGAAGGGACTTCATGCATTTTGGCAAACGTGAGGCCGAAAACAAAGGAAAGTTTGATCTGACAAAGGGCCCGAGGTTCATCCGCCTTGGCAAACGTGAGGCCGAAGAGGGCGATGGAAAGAAAGGTAGGAAAATATAAAGTTGTAGGAAGTATACAAGTTACATAACTGGTTAAACTGGCATTCAATTTGGATTCCTTTTTCAAGTTGATTACGGAAGGGACTTCATGCATTTTGGCAAACGTGAGGCCGAAGAGGACGATGGAAAGAAAGGTAGGAAAATATGAAGTTGTTGGAAGTATACAAGTTACATAACTGGTTAAACTGACATTCAATTTGGATTCCTTTTTCAAGTTGATTACGGAAGCGACTTCATGCATTTTGGCAAACGTGAGGCCGAAGAGGACGATGGAAAGAAAGGTAGGAAAATATAAAGTTGTAGGAAGTATACAAGTTACATAACTGGTTAAACTGGCATTCAATTTGGATTCCTTTTTCAAGTTGATTACGGAAGGGACTTCATGCATTTTGGCAAACGTGAGGCCGAAGAGGACGATGGAAAGAAAGGTAGGAAAATATGAAGTTGTTGGAAGTATACAAGTTACATAACTGGTTAAACTGACATTCAATTTGGATTCCTTTTTCAAGTTGATTACGGAAGGGACTTCATGCATTTTGGCAAACGTGAGGCCGAAAACAAAGGAAAGTTTGATCTGACAAAGGGCCCGAGGTTCATCCGTGTTGGCAAACGTGAGGCCGAAGAGGGCGATGGAAAGAAAGGTAGGAAAATATAAAGTTGTAGGAAGTATACAAGTTACATAACTGGTTAAACTGGGATTCAATTTGGATTCCTTTTTCAAGTTGATTACGGAAGGGACTTCATGCATTTTGGCAAACGTGAGGCCGAAAACAAAGGAAAGTTTGATCTGACAAAGGGCCCGAGGTTCATCCGCCTTGGCAAACGTGAGGCCGAAGAGGGCGATGGAAAGAAAGGTAGGAAAATATAAAGTTGTAGGAAGTATACAAGTTACATAACTGGTTAAACTGGCATTCAATTTGGATTCCTTTTTCAAGTTGATTACGGAAGGGACTTCATGCATTTTGGCAAACGTGAGGCCGAAGAGGACGATGGAAAGAAAGGTAGGAAAATATGAAGTTGTTGGAAGTATACAAGTTACATAACTGGTTAAACTGACATTCAATTTGGATTCCTTTTTCAAGTTGATTACGGAAGGGACTTCATGCATTTTGGCAAACGTGAGGCCGAAAACAAAGGAAAGTTTGATCTGACAAAGGGCCCGAGGTTTATCCGCCTTGGCAAACGTGAGGCCGAAGTGGGCGATGGAAAGAAAGGTAGGAAAATAAAAAGTTGTAGGAAGTATACAAGTTACATAACTGGTTAAACTGGCATTCAATTTGGATTCCTTTTTCAAGTTGATTACGGAAGGGACTTCATGCATTTTGGCAAACGTGAGGCCGAAGAGGTCGATGGAAAGAAAGGTAGGAAAATATAAAGAACCCAGGGGGTGACTTATAAGTAGGACTTGGAAATTCATCATAAAGTGCTCAGACCGAGACCAAAATAGCGTCAGTTGCTACTGACGCCACTATAAAATTGTAGGAAGTAAACGAAGTAAACAAGTTAAATTTACTTACTTAATTTATTAAGTTCATCCGAACGCGAGGGGAGCGAAGTTCATCCGTTTTGGCAAGCGCTCAGTTGATTCTGTCAACTAAAGGCGCAAAACTCATCTCGTTACAGTTGAAAGTAATTTTCAACGAGATTACAGATAATTTTTGCATCTTGACCACCATTTCATCTTTTACCGCTCCGGTAGCTTGTTTAACTACCTCTCGTGTTGTAAATGTATATAAAGGAATAAAGCTTGATATGCATTTATCTTCTTTTACAAGCATTAGACATCTCTTCTATCATATGCTATTTACTTTTTGCTTACTTGTAGGCAAGGTTTGTAGCGTTCGATCAATATGTACGCAATTATGACGTGCTTTCAACGGGTGTCTCCTAACCACTTGGCTGACTTATTGCTAGGCGACACGAGTTCTCAATTCCTTCAAATCCCTAAAGCGGAGTACGGCAAGAAACTATTAATAGTAAGAGCCACAGCAAGGAAAAGTTTATTGTTTAAAAAAAATCTATTTCTACAGTACCGCTCAGTGCACAGGGATCTTGGAAATAGTGGCCAAGCGTGATACTCATTTTCTGAAGCTTTTTGCTTCAAATCATATGTACTACAGATGTACGTATTATGAGATCAACAGTATTTACATACATAAGTGCACGGGATGGCGATATTCAACTTCCTTTTACAAATAACCATTGTCGTAGTTCCCAAGTCAATACATACATATGTAGATAGTATTCTGATGTCTGTACTAATCACAAAAAAGTTCATCATCAACTATAAAGAGAGATGTAACCGCGGCATAAAATGATTTCTTTTAGAACAAAGAACAAGAGTTTGAAACATCTATCGACAGAAGCATTATATTATAAATCGGAGTCTGAGAATGTGAACAATGCTTGCCAGTTAGACACAAATAAATGACGACAAGATGTATGTATTAAATTTAAACGAGGAAGCACGAAATCGACATAATTCTTTGTTAATATGTAGCAGCATTACTTGACAAACACGCCTTGTAAAAAAATAGCATTAATTAATTACTTTCACAACTCCGGCGCATTGTACAGGCCCGTGAAATTCCCATTAAAGTGTTGTTTAGTTCATGAAAACAATTTCGAATGCGTCGCGTGAGATGATTTCAGACTCGTCTGTCTGGCATTGAATATAGAATAATCTTACGGAACAATGAGCCGAACTTGAAGCTTGATAGATTTTGTATGGAGGAAGAAAAAGAAATTGAATTGTGATATTACGGACGTATGCACTATTTTGTAGATGTTGTTTTATCATTCGTCAACTTTCATGTACATGCATATGTACATACATTATGTGTTCCATCTTGAACTTTTCAGTGATTTTATTTTCAGAATAAGCTGCGTGAGATGTGGCGTAGTATGGAGGACGCTGTTGGAGTGCTCACAGTCGTTGCTACAGCTCTGGCCATCTGCACGAACAGCCTTCTGGCGCTCCTGACCATTCAACCTCAGGCGAGAGCCAGCATCGGCAACTACCGCCTGCTTCTGCTTTCATTTGCCATCTCCAATATTATCTTCTCGCTCAATCATGCAATTCTACGACCGGTTTCGTTAATTTGAAATTAAAAAGTTTTTTTGTTAATAATTCTAAAGTTAACATGTTTTGCCTACTTCAGGTCATTTACTTCACCGACAACGGTTTCATCTTCTTTTCTGAGCTTGCGCCACTTCTACCATACTTTGGTGGAATTGTAGTGTGTACGACGGCTGTTCTTCTGTTCTACCAGACCTTCGTTCTGCTCGCGCTGCACTTCCTCTACCGATACAATGTTATTTGCCGGTGAACGAGTTCTTCAACACAACTAATTTGTGTGCTTTCTGACATTTCCGTCGCTCTATGCATTTTATGTGATATGACAAAGATCTTTCCTTATCATTTCAAGTGGACATTCCAAATTGCAGACCCGCATGGCTTGAGTGGCTCGAGGGATGGCATGTTTGGCATGTGTGTCTAATGCTGGCCGCCGTAATCCTTGCGTACAATTCGCTTATCGCACTGCTCATAAATACATGCTGCTCGCCGACGGATTATTCGAACGATGTTTGTACATAGTTGCTGTCTTTGAACTGCAATACTTCTCTTGCTCACGTGACAAGTATCTTACATGCTATTATTACACTGAAAATTACAAAATATTATTTTTATTCTAAATTGCAGCTAGGCTCCAAGCTGCCGCTTCTGCAGCTCTACAACTTGGATGTTAGGCAGCACTCGTATTTCGCCGGCATATTCAAGGTACGCTGACGCCGACATGATCATGTGTGGTCATAGTTTGCCGATGCAAAAAAAAAGAAGAAGCATTAACCATTCACTAAAGGTGCCCGATGGGAATGCCAACCTTAAATGGAACACGCCGACAATTCTGGCATGCCTGGGTGCCATGGCGCTCGTCATTGGTTCGTTATTGAAGGATGCCTTATTTCTTGCTCATTTATTCTTTTTATGTTATCAATAATAAAGCATTATCAATATGTATACTTTTATATCTAAGCGACCAGCGTTCCGATCATCTTCTGCATCTTCCGAATCCGTCGCGCCTTCACCACCGTCGTCATGTCGAAGCGAACTTTCGAATTGCAACAGCACCTTTTCCATGCGCTTCTCCTTCAGGTGTGTTGATTTTCAAGTTCGATATGTCTTCTAACTAGTCGAATGGGTTCGAAAAATGAAAATGTTTGAAGTTACGCATAAAAGGGGTAGCTAGAAAACTCGAATCCATTTTCTCATGCAGACGCTCGTTCCAGCCGTCTTCACCTACATTCCGATTGCAATAATTCTACTGTCGCCCCTCACAGGTTCGTCGCTATGTCCGGCTTTTAAAAAGCCGCTTTTCACGTTGTGTTGTTTCTAAAATGAATAGGTTGACATTAAAACTCAGGAATTATTTGAGAATTATCGACATGCAATAAATCAAATTTATTTTTTTCCGCTAGTAAACTTCCCACCACCCAGGTTTTGATCTCGGACGGATTGGCGAGTTTATCATTCGCATAACCGTCATCTTTCCGGCAACCGATCCACTTGTCGTTATTTGGTTCATCAAAGTCTTTCGCCATCAGGTCAATTCTTTTCTCTTATTTCTTTCCATCGTATTTTTTTTGTTCCCAGGTCACATCCATGCCAATTTTCAAGTGCTTCAGTACGAAAAATGAACTACCTGTTTCATCTACTGATATTCTCCCTCTCTAATATTTTCATCGCGATAAGTTATGTTACTACAAGAAAAAAAATCGTTCAAGCCTGTCGGCTTTATTCATATTCATTTTCACGCTCTGAAAATGCGCAGCTCAAACCTCATATGGCGATCTTCATATCCCCCATGAATGCAACAATGAATGTACTGCAGAACATGTTTTATCCTTACAAGTATGCATGTATGTACGTACATAATATGTATATTGCTGCCATGGCGATTTTCAAGCACCTTCTCTTAAAAATAGAAAGAAGGAAACTGAACCCGGGAATCAAGCCTATCTTGTGACTATTATGTAGCCGAAACCAAAGATTGAGCATGGCAAAAACAGATAGCAGACAGGCTAATCAGTTATCAGTTTTGCATGGAGGACTTTCTTGGGTCAAAAGTGTTTGATGAAGGTTCCGGCTTGAATCATATGCTCTTTTCGAACTTATCTGTAACAGGCAGGGGCGATCTCGGAGGTCAGGGCCGGGGCCTACTCTGGAGGCTGGGTCATTTGACAATTGAATGAACTTCACCCTAGTTGAACTGACATTCATGATGATCGCAGCATTAAAGTGTCAAGACTTCTTTTTTTTAAATTATTCAAATATGTTTATACCACTGCAACCTAGCAATGATAAACCGTAATGTAAAAGTACATCTTGAACCCGCTTATTGTTAGTCAGTGAACGCTTTTTGCATGCACGGAGGAGGTAGGTCTTGAATTATTTCTCTCCTTGAGAAGCAAGAAGTGACAACTGGGACGACTGCATTGATTATAGCGAGGACGAGAGCACCACAAAGAAGATAGAAAGAGAAACCCACCGTCGAAGAGTTCGAGTGTTTTGTAAATTGATGGAGACACATGAAGTCTTCTTTTTCTTAATGGTCAAATTTCCACGTTAGAATGTGGACATAGTTAGAAATTGATGTATCTCAAACATAAATAAATAAAACACTGGGAAAAATTTGGATTACTTTTAGAATCCTGATGATTCAAGAGAAAGAATCCGAGAGCGACAGCGTAGAGAATGGCAACGACGAGAGAGAGGAGGCTCAGGTGGAGTAGAAATTGCTGCTGCAGACAACTCATAAGATTTAAACTTGTCTCCAAATATTTTATCAACAAAGATAATTGAACCCCTTTGCCGCCAAACGCGTAGACCGAGAGGATGTTGCAGACAAAGGCTAATGCCTGCAAAAGTTATAGTGAGTTTTCATCTTCCTCTATCACTCAATTCTGTCAATTGATATGATTATCAAGTACTTTCGAAACAAAGATCCTTGAATTGCCGCAAACTAACTTCAACGATGGTTCCGATGACGAGGCATAGGAATACAATCTTCTCCCAATCTTGAAGGTCCTGAGAGTGATATATAATCGTCACGTTTAAACATAATCAAGTTTTTAACGAGAAAAGATATTGCAATTACGATATGAGCAACATTTTGGAGTTTATATAGTCTGGAAAACTAACATTAAAAAAGCTTGGGCAGAACAATGTGTTGACATCATCCGTACGGTACGGGCACGAAAAAGGTGAGGCGCCAAACAAAATATTTTCCCGAGTTTGACTCAGTGGGTCACTGAACTCCGACCAGCATAAACCATGTTAGTTTTTTTTAAGTTATCCTTTTTGCATGCAAATTTAATAATAACAAATATTTCGAATAAAGATTACTAATTATTCGCACATTCCTGCTGTTCTTATTTTCCTCATTACATAAGATAAAATGTGGACCTTTCGTGAACATGGACGTCAGTGCAAAAACGAGAATGACAAAGCTGATGATGCCGTAAACGAAGTTCGTTAGGAAGGGACAGATTGCTAAAGAAATGGTACATTTTATCTAAAGACAGTTATTATGAAAATAAGCTTTTATTATTACGGCGAGCTGCAGAACAGAGAAACAATTAAGGGATATCCGAAACGCTTGATATGGACGAAGGACAACATAATAATTCTTGAAAATGATTATTTCGATGAATGAGCGACCTTACTACACGCCTCCTTTTTCTCGTAAAATATTCTGCAGAATATGGCTTTAACAGAATTGATTTTTTGCAATCATTCGACCTTTATTGGTTGGATATTGTGATATTAATAAAATTGGGTGAATTGGTTTTGTGGGCATGAAGAGTAAAATGAGAAGAAGCGAAGGGGTGGGGGAGGGTTTCGAGAGATTGGCATTGTTCAAAATGAGAACAGGAAAGGGATAAGTTCGCCTGCACTTAGAAAGGGCGTCCTTTAAAATAAACGTGCTTGCACCCCCTCTTTACAAATAACTGATAAGGATTTAGCAAGGCATTCATAGACGAATTACTGGACAGTTGTGTAACACATTTAGAAGCGGATACGGTTACACACTCCTCCACCATTAGTCTTTGTGGTTATCTAATATTAAAACCATTTAAAATGTATGGTCGAAGGACCATGTTGTTTGTATATTTATCTGCATTGCGATCCTCTCTTCTCATCTCACCCTTTTCTCTGTATCTCTCAAGCTTACTGTCGACGCTCCGCTCAAAAGAGATGCTTCGAAGTCAGATCAGATGTGCCAAAACCACTTTTCCTGAAATGTGTAAATTCAATGCATTCGTCAACATAGATATTTCTCCCTACAATGAAAGTCTGCTTCAGACCTAATCCTTTTTGCGACAACAACTGGTTCGTCTATTTTCATAATTCACCCTAGATGAAAAAGGAGTGAAAGAAAAGATGCAAACAAATCTTTTTTAAATGAAAACATGCTGTAAGAGGATATTATGAAAAACATGATGCGTTATCAAAATTTTTGAAGTGTGATATATTAATTGCTCTTAAGATTGGAGGCAATCCATTCAGCAATTGCTAGAAACGTTTAGACAAATAGGACAGCTATGCGACAAGATCGCGAGTTTTAGGATGAGAGACACAACATGCCCCACTTTTTTCCAACAGCAGAATCGATGGGCTTTGGTCCAAGAATATTTCAAGGAAATTTTATTTCTTTTTAGTCAGGCAGAATCAATCCTATGATTTCATGCAATTAAATGAAGAAATATACATTTTTCGGCTAAGCAAGAACGATGCCAACAAAGACGACATATTTTTTTTATGTTCGTTTGAAAGAAGTACAAGGACGGTAACATCGAAGTTATTGTAGTAAATAAATTTGCAAATTCCATTCTCTTTTCCATTCTGCCACCATCCTCTTCAAGAGATCCTACTTCTGGGAATTGCAGCGAAACATTGTGCGTCATTCTTTCGAACCCCTTCTCCACGCACTGGAACGCTGATATTTTTGGAA
This sequence comes from Allodiplogaster sudhausi, assembly GCA_945643635.1. NCBI lineage: Eukaryota > Metazoa > Nematoda > Chromadorea > Rhabditida > Diplogasteridae > Allodiplogaster > Allodiplogaster sudhausi. The sequence continues at coordinate 8,468,240 of CALZFC010000006.1, read as the reverse complement.
TGCAAATACTGGTTCGGTCTACTATAGAACTATCTTTGCAGTAATAATAAATAGGAATTTTGAATGTAAATGGTTGTTGCTAACTGACAGCGGCTTTGCATTTGGGAAGTATATCAAATATCATTACAATAAATTTGCGCTCGATAGAAACATTTATCTGAAAATCAATCCTAGAATTGTCTTCCTCGTGGTCCGCCTGCCTGATTAAATATAAACGAGAATCGAGAGGATTTTTTTTTAACCGAACGATAAGGTATACGACAAACAATATTGTTCACGCTAATCGAAAGCTCTGCCTCTTCAATGCAAAAATAAATCCAAAAAATATCTTGTTGTTTCGCAAAATAGGCGATGGAATTTCCTGAAGTCCTTGAGCCAGGCAGCTAAGCATGCAGAGAATGTGACTGGAAGGATCTGCTTAAAATGACGGCAGAAAGCCATGCCAAGCACACTCGCATTGCCATCCACGATGTTTCGTTCACTTCTACTGGCTGCTATTTCCGCGCTTTTCATAGCTACCATCGTATTGGCGGATGACAGCAACGATGGAAAGAAAGGTAACAGAATTCTAAAGTTATAGTAAGTTAAAGAAGTTAACCAATTAAATTTTTTATTAAATTTATCAGTTCAACCGCTTCAACCGCACATCCGTTTTGGCAAGCGTGAGGCCGAAGAGAAGGATGGAAACAAAGGTAGGGTAACCTAAAATTGTAAGCCGTAAACAAGTTAAATTTGTACTAAATTTGGATTAATTTCAAGTTGATCCGAGCAAGTGGGAAGCGAACTTCATACGTTTTGGCAAGCGTGAGGCCGGCAACGAGGGTACCACCATGGACTACGGAAGGGACTTCATGCCTTTTGGAAAGCGAGAGGCCGGCAACGAGGGTACCACCATGGACTACGGAAGGGACTTCATGCCTTTCGGAAAGCGTGAGGCCGACAACGAAGGTACCACCATGGACTACGGAAGGGACTTCATGCCTTTCGGAAAACGTGAGGCCGGCAACGAGGGTACCACCATGGACTACGGAAGGGACTTCATGCCTTTTGGAAAACGAGAGGCCGGCAATGAGAGTACCACCATGGACTACGGAAGGGACTTCATGCCTTTTGGAAAGCGAGAGGCCGGCAACGAGGGTACCACCATGGACTACGGAAGGGACTTCATGCCTTTCGGAAAGCGTGAGGCCGACAACGAGGGTACCACCATGGACTACGGAAGGGACTTCATGCCTTTCGGAAAGCGTGAGGCCGACAACAAAGATGCCATTGATCTGGAAAATGGACCGAACTTCCTGCGTTTTGGCAAGCGCGAGACCGAAGAGAGCGATGGCAAAAAAGGTAGGATAAATATAAACTGTTAACAAGGTAAATTTGCACTTAATTTATTAAGTTCATCCGAACGCTAGGGGAGCGAAGTTCATCCGTTTTGGCAAGCGTTCAGTTGATTCTGTCAACTAAAGGCGCAGAGCTCATCTCGTTACTGTTGAAATGTATTTTCAACGAGATTGAAGACTGTTTTTGTTTACTTTTCCTCCACTTACAATTAGGATTTTACCGCATTGGAAGCTTTATTGAATACCTTTATCACTATGTAGTAAACTGTATACAAACGAATAAAGCCAATTAGTTTCTTTTAAAATTATTACACATATCAAGAGTAGCCTTGCACAACAGGGTGCATCTTTCAAAGAATTGCTCCTGCGAAATGCTAGCGTCCTCGGGTAACTTAACTGTACAGTCACCCAATCACTTTAGCATTTAAATGTAGACTGCAAGGAAGATGTCGTCAGCATGCTCTCCTACCGTCGCTCAGTAGCCAAATCTGATGCGCTTCTGATGGAAGAGACAGATAAACAAGAGAGGACTTTGCCTAATGAATTCTATTTAAAGGAGCATGAACACCCAAAACTCCTGCCTGGAAAAACCTGTAAGAAACTGCCGAGATACTGTAATGCTCTTCTCTTTTATTATAAAATTTCTACTGAAAAACAGTGCAGACGGACTCGTAAAAACTTTTAGAAAAATTTTGAACGTGAAATTTTTGTTTCGATACTTCGATATTTCTTCGGCAATCTGCGCAGAATGACAAACGAACAGAGAAAAAAGGACATTTATTTTGACATTGCAAGGGAAGATATTAAAAAATATATTTTCCCGCCTACTTGCCGGTGGTGAATATCCTGGAGTTAATTTTCTGGATAATATGCATAGAACAGAAATATACCGTATCGCACCAAAAATTTCCCTGATACAGGCACATTTTTTGTATGCAAATTTCGCGCTAATGCTGTACTTTTGTGTCTTTTTACTTTGCAGAAGTGTTCGCATGAAGGACATAGACCGACTCGGTATAGCTTAAGGCATGAAAAATTGAGTTTCATGCTCCAGTAACTCGCCCAAGCAACAGTGACTCATTCGACATGTGGCAGAATAAATCGGATACATAGCCCGCCCAAGCTAGTCCCCCTTGCTCAGTCAATCCTTGCTGTTCGCGCGACTAGCACACCGACAGAGCAATCTTTTTTCACGTTTGCATTATCTTACGATTGTGTCAAATATTTTCAGCAAATATTTGCCTTTTGGAAGATTAATCATTAATATGACCCAATGAAGTACTCAATCTTTATTTAGTACGCTCCTAATTCCATCTATTACTGTAGCTTTGGTTATGTTCTGGAAGCTTCTAGCTTCTCTTCTTTTTGTGCTTCTCCTATTTTTATTGTTGTGAGCTTACGAGCTGTAGTGCGGTGACTCCGAGTAGCTGCTCCCCCTTTGGTGTTGCTTCCTCGACTCCCACTTCTCGCTTCTGCCATCTTCTTCGTCGTTGTTGACTAGACAAGATCCTGGCCTTTCTACTCTCAATTATCCGCGGACTCATGTCTCAGGTATTTATCATTTATTGATAAACAAGTCGTTCTTATTCGATCCTTGAAAGGACAAGTAATTCTTGTAGGCGTTCAGGGATCCATTTCAATCAGGAATTCAGGAAAATATAGTTCGGAGGACTTGTTGGCATTTGGGATTTAAGGGAAGCATTGTGGCCTTGAGAAGGGGAAATTGAATGTGCCTGTGAGCAAAGACTCCATTTGTTGCCATCATTTATTCCGCCGATCTCTCCCACCCTTCCGGTCATTTCCTAGCCCTTGTTGCTCCGGCCGCTCCTTGAATTAAGGAATATTTATCCTGCAAAATTCTGATATGGTGCGTCCCCCTGTTCCAAATCCAGGTATTACACCCAATCCGGGCTCAAATATGCATTCTACCACGCGCATTCCAATTGTTCAGAACCGATCAACCCTTTCCAGATATGGACTCAGGGCGAACCCGATTCCTGTTGCAAGGTTCAGCCCCTCTTCTTCTCATCCCGTGGCCCCACGAAATATTCAGGGAAACCCCACGGTGCCAGTTTCTCTTCCTTCTACTGCCCTTTCACCGCTTTCCACTCTAGCGCCATCATTCACGGCAAAGTCAGGCGCGTCCAAAACCAGCAATCAGGATGCCGCTCTCATTTCCTTCTTTGACCCGTTGAAAGAGAATTCCTCCTCACCCACGGTTGCTTCTCAGGGAAATGGTCCTTCCCGAACAGACCATGACCCTTCCGGCACCACTCCGAATCCTCAGGAAGCCAAAATTTTTTTCGATTTCCAATCTGAATTTGATTCTTTCGCCGCATATGTTGCTGAAATTAACAGCTTCCTTCTGTCCTGCTTAAATCATTTCTCTGATCTCAGGAACTCATGGACTCAGCTAAATAGTCATCAGGAAATTTCGAATCAAATTCAGGCCCTCGAAGACTTTATTTCTGATGCCCAGTCCTATTCGTTGTGTTATTTCGAAAAGCGAAACAACTATCTCACTGCTGCTCGAAAACATTCTACTGTCCCTGTCGATGCTCTTGCTCTTTTAGAAGAGTGGGAAATCAGGGACCCGTCTCGCCATTCCTTTGATAATATTTCTGGAAATCTGGCTCGTATTGCTGACTCAGCAAATCAATATCTTAAGGCCCTCCACCCGCTCCTTCTTCAGGCAATGACACATGTCAACTCTCACCGCCCTCCTTCCTACTTTCCGGCTGGAGATAGGCGTGAGTCGCCTACCCTTCTTTTCATTCCTCCTCCCCCACCATGCCAGCCAATATCCGGGGATTTCAGGAATGATGATTCTTCTGGTGCCAAACCACCGATCTACCCCACATACACCCCACCCAATCATACCAATTTTGGGGATTATAGGAATACCAATGCTTCTCAGTTTCAGGCACCATCCTACCGTACTCCTGATTCATTCTACCGTAATCAGGAGATGTCTTATGGTGTTCAGGGCCCCCCTTACAGTACTCATGATCCCTCTCACCGTACCCAGGACCCACCCTACCGTATTCCTGACCCATCTTACCGTAACCCGAACACTGCCCCTCACATTCCAAATTCGAATCATAATTTTCAGGAGCAGAATCATTCAGCCAATGCTCCGAGTCAGGAATTAGGAATCCTTAGTACTCTGGCTCAAGCCCTTTCACATCAGCGTCAACATACTTTGCCCCCTCTAAAATTACCCAAATTTTCAGGAGACAACCTCACCATTTTCCACACATTTCTGGAAGAATTTGATGAGGCTATTGACTATGATCCATCCCTGTCACCCTTCCAAAAGTTTCGGTATCTTAAGGAATGTCTCTCTGATTCGGCAAAGTCTTTCATCTCGCAAATTCCCACCTCTGGAGATAATTATGAACGTGCACGTAGTGAATTGATTAGGCGATACGGCAACACTGAAGCTCATGCTAGCCTTCTCATGCAACAACTTTCTCAGGTGTCCCTCTGTCAGGATGTAACCAGGGTTCAATTCGATCAGTTATATTTGATTAGGCAAATCACGAATAAGCTTAAGGGATTCACTCCGGTCGACGAAAATTTGGTGCTCCATCAACAAATCATTGAAAAGTTCCCTATCTCCACCCGAAAACATGTCTTTTCCATCCTTTTCGGGAAGAAACAAACACTCGACCTCATCTATGATACCATTGAAGAAAATCTCAGGGTGCGGGAATTTAGCGAATTATCTTTGAGGAACAATTCGAAGCAAAATCAGGATGTCCCCTTTACCTCCCCTCATTTTAATAAGTCCCGATTCCAACCTTCGAATGCAAATCGCAATTTTGGAAAATTCAGGCCCCGTCAAGATAGGAATAATCCAGGAAAACCCGAATTCCAAAAATACACTGTCAATTGCGGAAATGATCAGGACTATGAGGGCGAATCAGAATCGGAAGAAGATTTCGGTGATCCCCCCGAGCAATGTGATATCCTCCATTCAGCTGAAAGACAGCGGGGAAACCAGCGAGAGTACAAACCCCACAAGCCCCCCAATTCCCTCCGGCCTTCCTCTCCGGTTGAAAAGGAGTGCGAATTATGCCACAAGCACACTCTCACCTCCCTTGCGGAATTCAATTCACACTCTCAGGAAGATAAGGAAAAGGTAGAAGAAAGTGTCATCACTGCTGCCACCCTCCCTTTCCCTTCTCTTACCTGTCATTTGACTGCGCACGGTATTGTTGTGGATGACAAGGGCTCTCAAGTTCCGGCACTAATTATGATCGATTCAGGCTCCAATAAAACTCTAGTGTCCCCTGATTTCGCCAAACGTGCCCGCCTCCGCCCCTTATACACTCAGGAAACCACCATTCTCGGTTTAGGTGGAAAAACGGATGGAAAGAAAAAACATGAAGTTGTCTCAGTCACTCTAAAGCCCCCCTCCGGACCCAATATCGACATGAATGCCATGGTCTTCCATACTAAGATTTCCTCTTCGATTTCCCCTGGTACTCTGGACCCATCAGATGCGGCGGAGCTCCGCCGCAGGGGTTGTACAATCTTCGATGAGGGAAGCCTGGCGGACAGGGCGCCGCCAGACATACTCGTAGGACTAGACTACATTCCCTTCATCCTCTCCCCAGGTCAAACAATTGAGATGCTCCCCAGTTCCATGGTCATCCTTCCCACAATTTTTGGTCCCCTTCCGGTTGGCTATCGTCGGGAAAAATCAGATCCATCAGAAAATGCAATCTCCCTCCTTCACATGGAATCTAAGGAATTCAATTCCCGCGTCAACTCCTTCTTTGAATTAGATGAGGCGGGAAGAGGAGATGAAATGCGTCCCGAAAAAATTCAGCGAATCAAACAAAATCAGGATGTTCAAGACTTTTTCAAGAAAAATGTGGAATTCAGGGATGGTCGTTATTATGTCAGGTATTTCTTTCCGGAGTCACTCAAAAACCTGAGCGGAAATTTCAATATGGCTTGGGTGAGACTTAAGGGAGTTCTGAAAGGCCTTTCTAGGAATGATATGATTGCCCATTACAATGATGTTATTTCGGAGCACCTTAAGGAAGGCCAAATTGAGGATGTCACTTCTATTCAGGATTCCCCTAATACGGTTTCTTGTTACATGCCCCACCATGGAGTCCTCCGTCCCGGAAAGCCCAAGAAACCAATTCGAGTCGTCTTTGATGCATCAGCTAATGAAAAATCTGGAGTCTCCCTGAATGCCCTGATGCCCCCAGGAGATGCAAACATCCAACAAATCCCCTCTCTCCTCATTCGTATCCGACTTGCCACATCTTTGCTTATGGGTGACATTCAGGCTGCCTTCCTTCAGGTGAGAATTCAGGAAGATCAAAGAGATCTATTTCGATTTCTCTGGATTAAGGACATTACAAAGCCCCTCACTAAGGAAAACATGCGTGTGTTCAGGTTTACTAGCGTTCCATTTGGTGCTGCCCAGTCCCCTTTCCTCCTAACCGCTACAATTCGGTACCATCTCGAGCAAAAAATGACTCAGGCCGGTGTTAATTGGGAAAAATCCGTAGAAATCTTCCACCCCGATTCGGATGAATTTCTTCTCCTTCAATTGCACCGGAATTTGTATGTGGATAACCTAATTGTGGATGCTTCAGGAATGAATAAGAAAAAGGCGTGTTCCAAAATGAAGAAATGGTTTGGTGAAGTGGGAATGAATGTCAGGGAAATTACCACCGAAGATATTGCATTCCAAAGGTCCCTTCCCATTTCGGATCAGGGCGATTACGGAAAACAAAAAATTCTCGGAACCAAATGGAATTCCAATGACGATGTCTTCGTGGCCCAACCAGCGTACAACACTCCCCCTACCACGGTAACAAAAAGAATCATCCTCAGTCAGGCCGCTAGCACTTTTGACCCTCTTGGTTTCCTCTCCCCCCTCATCCTACGGCAAAAACAATTTATTCAGGACCTTTGGAAAAACAATCTGAATTGGGATGACCCTCTTCCGGAAAATCTTTCTGAAAATTGGAGAAAAATTCTGTCAGGCACACTTTCGTTTCATCAGGAGATTCCCCGAAAATTAAACATCCCTGAAAACAGAAAGGTCACCCTCATTCTCTTTGCGGATGCTTCCAATTCTGGCATAGGTACTTGTGCCTACTGGCTCACTGATTCCGGTTGTCACCTGATCATGGCACGTTCCCACATTGTTCCTATCAAAAACAAGTCAACCATCCCCAAACTAGAACTCACAGCCATCCTTATGGCTGTCAATCTGGGAAATTACATTGTTCAGAGTACACTTGATTCAGGAAAAAATCTCTTGTTTGATCTGGCCATCCTCTCGGACAGTAAAGTTGCCCTATGGTGGACTTGTAGAAAAGAACGTGAAACGAGTGTTTTTGTCAGGAATAGAGTAGAGAAAATTCAAGACGGTCTGGAATCATTCAAATCACTGTGTTCGGTAATTAGCCACAACCCACTCATTCGGCTCTGTCATATCTCAGGAATTAACAACCCGGCCGATCTTGCAAGTCACGGTTGTAATGGTTCTGAATTGACCAACTCCCCTTTGTGGTGGCACGGCCCTCCGGACATCAGGGATTTCATCAGGACTAAATTGAATTCATATCAGGAATTTTTCGAAAAACCAATCCTTCCCACCATTGATCAGGCAACTCCTAATTGTGTTCATGTTTCGGAGCCAGAACCATTCACCCCTGCAATCAATATCGCCCGCTATCCCTTCATCTCTCTTTCTCGCATTCTTGCTTACGTCATACGTTTCATTTCGATTAAACTGCGAAATTATTCAGGAAGATATGTCAAAAAATTGAGAATTTTTGTCGGAAATCACAACCATTCCGGCACCTCACTTTCAGGCGAAGAAATTCGGTATGCTCAGAACCAAATATGGAAAATATGTCAGCGTTCATCCCCCATGTCCTTGTCCTCCCTCAAAACCTTGAAACCTTTCAAAGACGAATTTGGCATCTGGAGATGTGGACATTTGAGGCTTGAAAATTCTGGTCTCCCTCAGGGCACAAAATTCCCAATTATGCTTCCTGATCGTTCCCACTCTTTGGTTCCTCTGCTGATATCGTACTTGCACGAAAAATGTTACCATTCCGGTCCAAACATGATTCTGAATGAATTTCGACAGAATTTCTGGGTGTCCAAGGTTCGCAGTCTAATCTCTGGAATCATCAGGAAATGCATAACATGCAGAAAGGAGCACGCAAAACCATTTAGGTACCCCCCTGTCCCTTCCCTTCCTTTAGAAAGAGTCACCTACGAACGACCCTTTAAGGACATTGGAATCGACTATATGGGACCATTTTTTGTCAGGACTCAGGGAGAATCGGTTAAGGTTTTTGCCATGCTGGCAACTTGTCTTTCAATTCGGGCTATCCATATCGAATATGCCGCAGATCTGTCCACTTCATGCTTTTTGCGAGCATTCAGAAGATTCATCTCAAAAAGAGGAATTCCCAACTCAATCATTTCTGACCGCGCAACCAATTTCAAACTCGCAGAACGAATTTTGAACTCTTCCAATGACCCCTCTGCCCTCAATCCGGAAGTACACTCTTTCCTGTCTTCCCAGGGAATCGAATGGAAATTCACCTCCGCGCACAGTCCTTGGCAAGGTGGAATTTATGAGCGTCTGATAGGTTCGGTCAAGTCTGCCCTCAGGAAAGGAGTCGGTAGAAAACTCCTCAGTCTGGACGAACTCCTAACAATTTTCTCGGAAATCGAATCAGTCATTAACACCCGGCCCATCACCATGACCAGCTCCTCCACAACTCCAAATTTAGATTCTGTTGCCCTCCGCCCGATTGATTTCCTTTCACCCCATTCGGATAAGGCCAGTTACGGATTTAATGTGGAAACTACCGATAAGGACCCTTCCTATCACGATTCCGGTGATGCCATTTACGCTAAGGCTCTGAACAACTATTTGGCCGCCCTCGAGCATTCCGGAAAAATTGCGCGTATCTGGACTGAGGAATACCTTTCTGATCTGGCCGCCTCGGCCCATGGAAATGATATGATTCAGGGACCAACTTCAAATCTCAGGCAACCAGAACCCGGTGAAATTGTTCTTATCAAAAACTCCAACCTGCCCCGGGGAATGTGGCAATTTGGGCGGATACTTTCAGTTAGCCCAAGTGGAAGATCAGCTAATCTCAAATCTTGTAAGGGCCGAAAAATTTCTCGTCCAGTTTCCCATCTGATTCCCCTTGAAATTCGCGCCCCCTTTCTCTCTGGTTCAGGTTCTGGCAAAAGTGATAGTTCAGACTCGGAAATTTCCTCATCTGAAAATGACTATTAAGGATACCTCTTAAGGAATTTTTTAGAAATATTTATAATATTTAATCTAATTTTCTCTTTATTTTTATATTTATTACCCTTCTGTAGTACGGTAATTTTGCAACAATTACGGTATCTTTAATATTTCATTTCATTTTTTGTTCGCCAGGAGCCCACCGAATTAACGGTGTTTTTTATTCCAGGAAATCCTCGATTATGATCTGTCCGCTGCCAACTCTCCCACCAACGAAGAAGGCCATCAGGAGCTGGAAAATGCAACAACTTTCTCAGGTGTCCCTCTGTCAGGATGTAACCAGGGTTCAATTCGATCAGTTATATTTGATTAGGCAAATCACGAATAAGCTTAAGGGATTCACTCCGGTCGACGAAAATTTGGTGCTCCATCAACAAATCATTGAAAAGTTCCCTATCTCCACCCGAAAACATGTCTTTTCCATCCTTTTCGGGAAGAAACAAACACTCGACCTCATCTATGATACCATTGAAGAAAATCTCAGGGTGCGGGAATTTAGCGAATTATCTTTGAGGAACAATTCGAAGCAAAATCAGGATGTCCCCTTTTCCTCCCCTCATTTTAATAAGTCCCGATTCCAACCTTCGAATGCAAATCGCAATTTTGGAAAATTCAGGCCCCGTCAAGATAGGAATAATCCAGGAAAACCCGAATTCCAAAAATACACTGTCAATTGCGGAAATGATCAGGACTATGAGGGCGAATCAGAATCGGAAGAAGATTTCGGTGATCCCCCCGAGCAATGTGATATCCTCCATTCAGCTGAAAGACAGCGGGGAAACCAGCGAGAGTACAAACCCCACAAGCCCCCCAATTCCCTCCGGCCTTCCTCTCCGGTTGAAAAGGAGTGCGAATTATGCCACAAGCACACTCTCACCTCCCTTGCGGAATTCAATTCACACTCTCAGGAAGATAAGGAAAAGGTAGAAGAAAGTGTCATCACTGCTGCCACCCTCCCTTTCCCTTCTCTTACCTGTCATTTGACTGCGCACGGTATTGTTGTGGATGACAAGGGCTCTCAAGTTCCGGCACTAATTATGATCGATTCAGGCTCCAATAAAACTCTAGTGTCCCCTGATTTCGCCAAACGTGCCCGCCTCCGCCCCTTATACACTCAGGAAACCACCATTCTCGGTTTAGGTGGAAAAACGGATGGAAAGAAAAAACATGAAGTTGTCTCAGTCACTCTAAAGCCCCCCTCCGGACCCAATATCGACATGAATGCCATGGTCTTCCATACTAAGATTTCCTCTTCGATTTCCCCTGGTACTCTGGACCCATCAGATGCGGCGGAGCTCCGCCGCAGGGGTTGGACAATCTTCGATGAGGGAAGCCTGGCGGACAGGGCGCCGCCAGACATACTCGTAGGACTAGACTACATTCCCTTCATCCTCTCCCCAGGTCAAACAATTGAGATGCTCCCCAGTTCCATGGTCATCCTTCCCACAATTTTTGGTCCCCTTCCGGTTGGCTATCGTCGGGAAAAATCAGATCCATCAGAAAATGCAATCTCCCTCCTTCACATGGAATCTAAGGAATTCAATTCCCGCGTCAACTCCTTCTTTGAATTAGATGAGGCGGGAAGAGGAGATGAAATGCGTCCCGAAAAAATTCAGCGCATCAAACAAAATCAGGATGTTCAAGACTTTTTCAAGAAAAATGTGGAATTCAGGGATGGTCGTTATTATGTCAGGTATTTCTTTCCGGAGTCACTCAAAAACCTGAGCGGAAATTTCAATATGGCTTGGGTGAGACTTAAGGGAGTTCTGAAAGGCCTTTCTAGGAATGATATGATTGCCCATTACAATGATGTTATTTCGGAGCACCTTAAGGAAGGCCAAATTGAGGATGTCACTTCTATTCAGGATTCCCCTAATACGGTTTCTTGTTACATGCCCCACCATGGAGTCCTCCGTCCCGGAAAGCCCAATAAACCAATTCGAGTCGTCTTTGATGCATCAGCTAATGAAAAATCTGGAGTCTCCCTGAATGCCCTGATGCCCCCAGGAGATGCAAACATCCAACAAATCCCCTCTCTCCTCATTCGTATCCGACTTGCCACATCTTTGCTTATGGGTGACATTCAGGCTGCCTTCCTTCAGGTGAGAATTCAGGAAGATCAAAGAGATCTATTTCGATTTCTCTGGATTAAGGACATTACAAAGCCCCTCACTAAGGAAAACATGCGTGTGTTCAGGTTTGCTAGCGTTCCATTTGGTGCTGCCCAGTCCCCTTTCCTCCTAACCGCTACAATTCGGTACCATCTCGAGCAAAAAATGACTCAGGCCGGTGTTAATTGGGAAAAATCCGTAGAAATCTTCCACCCCGATTCGGATGAATTTCTTCTCCTTCAATTGCACCGGAATTTGTATGTGGATAACCTAATTGTGGATGCTTCAGGAATGAATAAGAAAAAGGCGTGTTCCAAAATGAAGAAATGGTTTGGTGAAGTGGGAATGAATGTCAGGGAAATTACCACCGAAGATATTGCATTCCAAAGGTCCCTTCCCATTTCGGATCAGGGCGATTACGGAAAACAAAAAATTCTCGGAACCAAATGGAATTCCAATGACGATGTCTTCGTGGCCCAACCAGCGTACAACACTCCCCCTACCACGGTAACAAAAAGAATCATCCTCAGTCAGGCCGCTAGCACTTTTGACCCTCTTGGTTTCCTCTCCCCCCTCATCCTACGGCAAAAACAATTTATTCAGGACCTTTGGAAAAACAATCTGAATTGGGATGACCCTCTTCCGGAAAATCTTTCTGAAAATTGGAGAAAAATTCTGTCCGGCACACTTTCGTTTCATCAGGAGATTCCCCGAAAATTAAACATCCCTGAAAACAGAAAGGTCACCCTCATTCTCTTTGCGGATGCTTCCAATTCTGGCATAGGTACTTGTGCCTACTGGCTCACTGATTCCGGTTGTCACCTGATCATGGCACGTTCCCACATTGTTCCTATCAAAAACAAGCCAACCATCCCCAAACTAGAACTCACAGCCATCCTTATGGCTGTCAATCTGGGAAATTACATTGTTCAGAGTACACTTGATTCAGGAAAAAATCTCTTGTTTGATCTGGCCATCCTCTCGGACAGTAAAGTTGCCCTATGGTGGACTTGTAGAAAAGAACGTGAAACGAGTGTTTTTGTCAGGAATAGAGTAGAGAAAATTCAAGACGGTCTGGAATCATTCAAATCACTGTGTTCGGTAATTAGCCACAACCCACTCATTCGGCTCTGTCATATCTCAGGAATTAACAACCCGGCCGATCTTGCAAGTCGCGGTTGTAATGGTTCTGAATTGACCAACTCCCCTTTGTGGTGGCACGGCCCTCCGGACATCAGGGATTTCATCAGGACTAAATTGAATTCATATCAGGAATTTTTCGAAAAACCAATCCTTCCCACCATTGATCAGGCAACTCCTAATTGTGTTCATGTTTCGGAGCCAGAACCATTCACCCCTGCAATCAATATCGCCCGCTATCCCTTCATCTCTCTTTCTCGCATTCTTGCTTACGTCATACGTTTCATTTCGATTAAACTGCGAAATTATTCAGGAAGATATGTCAAAAAATTGAGAATTTTTGTCGGAAATCACAACCATTCCGGCACCTCACTTTCAGGCGAAGAAATTCGGTATGCTCAGAACCAAATATGGAAAATATGTCAGCGTTCATCCCCCATGTCCTTGTCCTCCCTCAAAACCTTGAAACCTTTCAAATACGAATTTGGCATCTGGAGATGTGGACATTTGAGGCTTGAAAATTCTGGTCTCCCTCAGGGCACAAAATTCCCAATTATGCTTCCTGATCGTTCCCACTCTTTGGTTCCTCTGCTGATATGGTACTTGCACGAAAAATGTTACCATTCCGGTCCAAACATGATTCTGAATGAATTTCGACAGAATTTCTGGGTGTCCAAGGTTCGCAGTCTAATCTCTGGAATCATCAGGAAATGCATAACATGCAGAAAGGAGCACGCAAAACCATTTAGGTACCCCCCTGTCCCTTCCCTTCCTTTAGAAAGAGTCACCTACGAACGACCCTTTAAGGACATTGGAATCGACTATATGGGACCATTTTTTGTCAGGACTCAGGGAGAATCGGTTAAGGTTTTTGCCATGCTGGCAACTTGTCTTTCAATTCGGGGTATCCATATCGAATATGCCGCAGATCTGTCCACTTCATGCTTTTTGCGAGCATTCAGAAGATTCATCTCAAAAAGAGGAATTCCCAACTCAATCATTTCTGACCGCGCAACCAATTTCAAACTCGCAGAACGAATTTTGAACTCTTCCAATGACCCCTCTGCCCTCAATCCGGAAGTACACTCTTTCCTGTCTTCCCAGGGAATCGAATGGAAATTCACCTCCGCGCACAGTCCTTGGCAAGGTGGAATTTATGAGCGTCTGATAGGTTCGGTCAAGTCTGCCCTCAGGAAAGGAGTCGGTAGAAAACTCCTCAGTCTGGACGAACTCCTAACAATTTTCTCGGAAATCGAATCAGTCATTAACACCCGGCCCATCACCATGACCAGCTCCTCCACAACTCCAAATTTAGATTCTGTTGCCCTCCGCCCGATTGATTTCCTTTCACCCCATTCGGATAAGGCCAGTTACGGATTTAATGTGGAAACTACCGATAAGGACCCTTCCTATCACGATTCCGGTGATGCCATTTACGCTAAGGCTCTGAACAACTATTTGGCCGCCCTCGAGCATTCCGGAAAAATTGCGCGTATCTGGACTGAGGAATACCTTTCTGATCTGGCCGCCTCGGCCCATGGAAATGATATGATTCAGGGACCAACTTCAAATCTCAGGCAACCAGAACCCGGTGAAATTGTTCTTATCAAAAACTCCAACCTGCCCCGGGGAATGTGGCAATTTGGGCGGATACTTTCAGTTAGCCCAAGTGGAAGATCAGCTAATCTCAAATCTTGTAAGGGCCGAAAAATTTCTCGTCCAGTTTCCCATCTGATTCCCCTTGAAATTCGCGCCCCCTTTCTCTCTGGTTCAGGTTCTGGCAAAAGTGATAGTTCAGACTCGGAAATTTCCTCATCTGAAAATGACTATTAAGGATACCTCTTCAGGAATTTTTTAGAAATATTTATAATATTTAATCTAATTTTCTCTTTATTTTTATATTTATTACCCTTCTGTAGTACGGTAATTTTGCAACAATTACGGTATCTTTAATATTTCATTTCATTTTTTGTTCGCCAGGAGCCCACCGAATTAACGGTGTTTTTTATTCCAGGAAATCCTCGATTATGATCTGTCCCCTGCCAACTCTCCCACCAACGAAGAAGGCCATCAGGAGCTGGAAAATGCCCTCTTCTCTGGAGAGCTTGACTCTACCACTCCCGGCGACCTCGTGATCACGAATCCGGCCCCTTCCGGCGACCCCGTGCCCACGAATCCGGCCATTTCCGGCGACCCCGTGTCCATTAATCCGGTCCCCACTCCCCAGACATTGCCTCAGGAGATCCCTTCCACTTCCCCTTTGGCTCCCTCAAGATCCCGTTCCCCCTCCTCTGAGCGTTCTAGAAACTCCCTCTTTCAGGCTGCTGTCTTTGGCGAGCAGATGATGGAGTGCCTCACTGATCTACTTAATGAGAATAAGACTCAGACTGGCATCCTCGTCGAGATGAATAAGACGCTCTCCTCCATTCTCGAGAAAACTTCCTCCAAACCCGATACTCTGGAAAAGGAAACTCAGGTTTCCGACTATGGAGAATGGGAGTACGAGGAGGGCTGCTGCTACCTTGAGGAGGAATATGAGGAACCCCCATTCGATGATGAGGAACATCAGGAACCCCCCCTTCCCCCTCCACCCATTCCGGCTCCACGTACCACAGCATCTGCCCCAATTCCCCTTTCTTCCCTCCACTTCGAAAATCCTCCAATCACTTCTTCACTCTCTCAGGTTTCGGTTTCGGTTTCCTCTTTTCGGACTCCATCGAATTCCCTTCCTTACAATCCGCCACTAAAACAAAATTCTGCTGAAACACTCGAAATCGAGATTCCCCCCTTTTCGAATTCATCCTCTCCATTGGCTAAGCGAAGAAAGGTACAAATTAAGCCTCTGACTTTTGTCAATTCACGCTTCAGTTCCCAAACCCGTCCAGCTTCCGGTTCCCCATCCTCTTCTGGTCATTCTCAATATCAATATCAGCAATCTCAATCAATTCAGAGACCGCCTCCCAATTTCCGAGGGCAGCGCGTGGCCGAACATCGCTTCCGTCCTCTCGATTACGGTCGTTGCTGTTTCTGCTCGAGCATCAATCACGAGTCAGCTCGTTGCGACCAAGTCAACACCTACAAGGATAGGCGCGGATACGCTAAGAATGCCCCTCTCTGCTTCTTCTGCACTGAACGAGTCCACGGGCCGATGTCGAGCCACCTTTGCTATGAGGAGACTCCCCCTTGCCATTTCTGCCGCAAGCCCGAGGTTCATCATCACCCCTCCCTTTGTATCAAATGCCCTTTCCTAATCTGGTCATGAATTTTTTCTTCTCAGTTGTTCAGGCTTCGTCCCCCCTTCAGGAATTTATTGTTCTTTTATCTCAGGAATTAATTCAATTTTTAACTCAGGACTTTCTTTTCTGTTTTTCTTCTTGTTGCTGGAGTGTCAAATATTTTCAGCAAATATTTGCCTTTTGGAAGATTAATCATTAATATGACCCAATGAAGTACTCAATCTTTATTTAGTACGCTCCTAATTCCATCTATTACTGTAGCTTTGGTTATGTTCTGGAAGCTTCTAGCTTCTCTTCTTTTTGTGCTTCTCCTATTTTTATTGTTGTGAGCTTACGAGCTGTAGTGCGGTGACTCCGAGTAGCTGCTCCCCCTTTGGTGTTGCTTCCTCGACTCCCACTTCTCGCTTCTGCCATCTTCTTCGTCGTTGTTGACTAGACAAGATCCTGGCCTTTCTACTCTCAATTATCCGCGGACTCATGTCTCAGGTATTTATCATTTATTGATAAACAAGTCGTTCTTATTCGATCCTTGAAAGGACAAGTAATTCTTGTAGGCGTTCAGGGATCCATTTCAATCAGGAATTCAGGAAAATATAGTTCGGAGGACTTGTTGGCATTTGGGATTTAAGGGAAGCATTGTGGCCTTGAGAAGGGGAAATTGAATGTGCCTGTGAGCAAAGACTCCATTTGTTGCCATCATTTATTCCGCCGATCTCTCCCACCCTTCCGGTCATTTCCTAGCCCTTGTTGCTCCGGCCGCTCCTTGAATTAAGGAATATTTATCCTGCAAAATTCTGATAGATTGACTACCACCGTCGCCTCTCATTGTCAGATCATCAATTATTCCATGAATCGTGTAAGTGTGCTTGAAGATGACAAGGAGGATGAGGAACATGAGGACATTGAATAAGAATGGATTCCGATGTTGTTTTCTTACCGCTTCTAGTTTTATTGGTGCAGTAAATAAACTAGCAGCGTCGGAAAATTGATTGAAAAACACATGCTGATGATAATAGCCCGATAGACAGCCACCGGGCCTACAGAGAGAGTGCCAGAGGCTCGGGCCTGATTTTGCTCATCCCTGGTCAAATTCAATCACATCGACCTTAATCTTTACAGGTCTTGGGCCTGATCGACCGCTTTGTTTGTTGGCACAAACCACCGTATCTTCTGACACCGGGCTAGCGCTTACAAACCAAATTTTAAAACAAAAGCGAAAGAAAAAACATCGGAGAACTGACAATTCTGAAATAAATAAAAACGAAGTATACAATTTTCTTGCAGTAAAGTACACTATGATGATGCAAATCAAAAATCTGGTGCCTTACGAATGCCTGGATTAGGTGCTAGGAAAGATGTATTAATAGGCCAATTTCAGTTTATCAGAGTCCTTATCACTAGACTTGACGTGGTTTAGACATGTGAGTTCTCAATTATTTCAAATTCCTGAATAGTAGCACGGCAAGAAATCCTACTATATGATTGTCAGGCAAAGTACACATCACGCGCTTATATCTTTTTTTTTTAATTCTTTATAACCAGTTGTCACATGCTCTTATGAATATCTTCTCTCCATATGATCATCTTTATGATGACGCGAACTCGTATGGATTAGTTTCTAATCAGTATAAAATTCTAATCATTCCGCTACCAAAGTATGTGTTTTGTTTCTTGCTAACAGGTAAGGAATTCAAGGTCAGGGAGCTGACCGAAATCATTCAATGTGCTCGTGAAAATCTATTTAAATGAGAGACTAGTTCATCAAAAGAATCATTGCCGCATCTGACAATGACCTTTTTATTACATTCATTTCTATTTTCATTAACATTGCATTCTTATGCACATGATACATCAACTTGTACACGAAGAATCAACTATCGGAAAATCAACTTGCATACCGTGTTTGTTGTGGTTTTATGCTGTTAACACGTCTTAATGGACTTTGATATGACGGAAAAAACCATGAGTTCACGGCATAGACAGGGTTGCTCGAGATGTAATAATCGACCAAATGGACATAAAAGGGAGCAAGAAAGAATATGTGTATTCACATGTACACATCTATCTAGTCTGGCTAATAATAAAGACAGAAAGCTTCGAATAAAAATCTCAGATACTTGTGCAATTATAATATACTTACGCAATTAGAAGCAAATGTGTCACCATATGAATATGAAAGAACAGCTTTTAGAAGCAAGTTCACCAAATTTATTAATACCTACATATATATATATATTTAATGATTACATATCATGGATTAACCTTTTGCAGGCAGGTGTTTGCCTCTTTTCTTCCATAACCTTTCTATGGTTTTAAAGGCTGCTTCCAATCGTTCACCAACGCTCTTTTCGATTCACTCCTCCGTGGACCTCTACAGCCACCATCAACATATATATTGCAATAATTTTCAGATTTTTTTATTTCCTTCAACTTATTATGCTATTAACTAACCATTATATTATACTATTAAGTTTTTCACACATCTTTAACTTTCCTTTTTTCTTTAATTGTTTTATATGTCCTCTCTCGGCCATTTTCAGACCTTTCAAACAATTAGAAAGACCTTTGAAGCGATAGCATCCTGCAAACAATTTACTCGAGATGTAATTCGTGCAATTTGTATGTGATATATTTGGCTACACATACATTTGAGTATCCAAGATCGGTTATGATAGAATGAGATTAATGTTTTTCCACGTGTTAATTCTAAAGTCAGTTGGACAATAGACAAGACATCTTTACTTTCCTGCAAAAAGCTACATTCATATATTATTTTTCCGTGAAATGCTCAAAAGAACTAACAGATCTTTCAAACTTATTCATTACTGAAATATCAAATAAAAAAAACCTAGTAGAACACCCATTGTCAAATATCTTGGAACCTATCGCCATTAGGGCAGGACGATTACTTAATGCAAGCAATAGCTAGCTTAACACTGCTTATGCACTAATAAATCGTCAAACTAATGAAGAGCACTAAAGTGGTTTGATTTTTGTCGCTTAAAAGATTTCCTTGATTATTTCTTGCCGTTTATTCATCTTGCAGCATCAGCTCATTAAAATATTCATTCATGGTAGATTAGCCACTCAGATGTGTTTGCAAACAAGATATTTTTTTACTTTTTTTTAGTACAAAATAATTCTCTAATTGACGTCACATTTGTACTTTCCTTCCGCCTAACATTTGCAAACATTAGATATTTACATGTGTTTTCACAATTAATGTATTTAAAGATATACGTAATTTTTTCCTTTATTTCAACGGCATCAATGAAACAATGAATTTATCACGGGGAGGGTCACGAATTTCAAGGAATTAGGGTTATATTTGCAATAGAGGGATAGATCATTCTCAAAGCCAACTACAGAAAAGTAGAACTTTGCTGCCCTGATGTGTTCCTTAATTGAATATGTCTTTGAAATGTCAACTGGAAGTTGAAATCTCTGCTAATTGAATGCACACATACATTTTCACAAGAAATGCGCTTGGATTCCTTCGTCAACATGCCCATAATTTTCATCCGTGTACCTTTTTTAATGTCTGACTAAGGAAGAGCCTTTTTCTCTTTGTTAGCGATGGCGATGGCGAACACAAAGCTTACAATTAATGTCGATGCAGAAGGGCCACTTCGTGTATTCTACATCATTGCTGGTGACGCTTTATTATTTGGTTTTTAGACACTAATTTACCCTAATACTTGTAAACAAGACAAATTGTCTGCTATATTATTCAGTGATTTACTGATTTAAAAGTTACTTTTGATTTCTACATAATAATCTTGGCTTTACTTTGAGGGTGCGTTAGTGTATGCATAACCTGTCTCGCTTTCTACTTCCTTCTACGGCACTCAACGAGGGCCATGAACAATTTTCGCATCTATCTAGTGCACATTCTGGTTAGTGGCTACTCCAAATTTAACAGAAGAAGAAACAAAGATTCACAGGAAAACATTTTCTTGAGATGGAAATCGTACGATCATGGGAATATTTTTTTAGGCGTGGTCGGTAGCATTGGATGCCGTGTTCGTGCTGGCAGAGCCTATGATCTACACGCCCATTATGGGAATGTCACTCATGTCTCCTCTCTGGAATTCACCGCAGGAGACACGGGTTGTTGGGGTAAGCCTAATTACGCTTATAAAAAATTAATTATGAAGCATATGAATCGACTTTACAAAGCCTCTTCACTAATGTTTTTCCCTTTTCATACGCATATTTATGCATGTACATTCTACATACATACATACATGCATATCCATGTTCTTTCAGTGTCTGTGGCTCTTGGTCAACAACAACCTCATGTGCTCGATCATGGACGCTTTCTGCTATCGCTACACCGTGGTCTATCGATCCTTCTCACCAAACAACTGCTGGAATCGTTGCTATGTACGGATATGTCAGCATTAATTCCGAAGAAAAATATTCTTGTGTAGCTGCAGCCTAAACACCGCAAAGCTAAAAAAAAAAAGAAACATAGCGTGAACAATAACATATCTTTTTTTAAATGAAACATTGAATCATTGATAGTTGAACACAAGAAAATTTAAAGACTCTCGTCGCTCAAGCAATATAACCTAATTGGATATTCTTGAGAATTCATTAATCTTTAGCTGACTTTCATGCTGTCATGGCACATTCTTATCTCGGCTGGCTCCGTGTGCTACTACTTTGTGACATCGATTGATGAGGCAGAAATGATGCGGGCTCTCATCGAGGTAAGCAGCACGTAAAAATATTGTTTTTATTTTTATTTTACGAAACTTCAAACACAATTCCGTAGTTTTGATTAAAACTTTTTAAAGTAAATTAAATTCTACTTTTTTTGATTCCAGGAATTTCCTCTCGTCGCCCAAGCAATGACCAGGCCGACCTTCGTCTACTACTCGCCCAGACTCGTGCCACTCGCAATGCCAGTCATGTCGCTCAGCTCTCTCTTCACTGCGGCAATGATCCTTGCCATCGCTTTCTTTATCTTCAGAATATTTAGGTAATTCTTCTTTTTTTTCCTGTCATTTACCAGATTACTTATTAGTTGTTGCTGCCGTTCTGTTGACTTTATAACATTAGTGTCAGAACATTTTGTTAACTACAGATTGCTACGGACGAATAACGCGGCCCTCTCGAGTAGAAGCAGAACGAATCACATGTCCCAGACGAAGCAGCTGATTGTGCAGGTGAGACCTTTGTTTCTACTTCTAAGACCGGATGTATTTATGGATATCTTATAAATATAGTAATGCACAGAGAAGTGACAACGTAATAAAGAAGCTTTTCCTGAAATTAGGAACGCTGTTTTAATTGAAGGCCATCGTCCCGTATACGTTTCTAATGATTCCAACTGGATGTGCAACAATGCTCTCGGTTACGGGCGTCGATATTGAAAACAATGGTTAGGTATATTTTTATTTATGAATATGGCATTAACAAAATAGATTTACCCTCAAATAGCAATTTTTTTTTAGTATTTCTCATCCTGATATTTTCCTCATCATTTTTTACAATTAGGTTATTCGCGTTGTTTTGATAGAATTTTTTTTCATAACTTGCAGTTCCCGGCATAGTGATGATGTACTTTGCCTCTGGCCACGGCGTGCTCTCCTCTTCCCTGATGATCCTCGGCCACCGACCCTATCGACTCCAACTTCGTCGCTGGCTGGCTGGGGATCTCCGCGAACTCGCGAGTGTCACTGAAAGGGGCGGCGAATCACTGCGTACCATCTCCATGCCATCTAGGGCACCATAACTACTTTTCTAAATTTATCCAAAAGTTCTTTTTACTCTATTTTCTTTCTCTTTGAAGATGATAATTAAAACTGTACACAGTTCAACTCTAAAACTTCATCGGTTTCAATTTAAATCAGTAATGTTCGCAGCGAGTAAGAGCGTGTAAATTAGACTTTTTTTAAATGCAGCATTTCAGCACGGAATGGAATAGGAGACACATGAGCATGCTTTTGGTGCTCCTAAAGAATGCTAAAGAATGGCTATCACAGCTCGCACGCACATATTCAGAAATCTAATCAGTGTCAACGCTATGAGATACAGAAACAAAAAAAATCACGAACCTAATTCCAAAATTTTATGAAAAAAGGAATTTTCACAAAACCTTTAAAAGAATTAAGCTAATTACGACGAGTAATCGAACTGTACGTTCATTTTATAAATTTAAAATATGAACTTACTCATTCTGAAGGCTCCATATGTCTCGAATATAAAACAAATCTAAAATATTCATAAGCGAAATCGAACAAAAATTCACACCCTGTGATCACGGTGGCATCGCAGCTCAGTCAAGTACCCGGAATTCCAAATCTTGCGAGTAATTCTAAAAAAAAAGGTAACGTAAAAATGGTATAAATTTATTAGTGTAGGAAGGACCAGAATTCTCATCCATGTTTCCTGTTGCCTGATTCAATACGAATGTACCGGGGAAAAATATCTTTTCCCGAGACTCAATGTGACAAAGCAAACAAGAGACTCAGTCAGCCGATTCATGATCCTTGTTGTAACCATCCGACGAATGTCAGTTCTATCAAGTCTTTTCAACACAGAAATAGTACTCAGTCAGCTACAGTATGCTGAAAACTGAATTCTTTAGTAAAATTACCGCATATCAATAAATTTTCAATTCGACTGGAACAAAGTTTGATGCAGTACTTATAGTCTGTGCTCTACATGCCCATCATGTCAGAGTTTTTTTTGTTAAATTCAAAAGACAGCTTTCGGAATAATCTTCTTCTATTTTATCATTTTTGATTGATACGTTTGAATGTTCAGCTGAGCCAAGTTTTCTGTTTTGAGTGAAGACAAGGCAGATGATGGTGCATATGCGACTATGTTTTTACTTATGCGAATAAAATTGCCACACTTAATCAGCCCTCGTAAGCATTAATTGCTATGAATGAATCGTCGTCGTGGAACATCCGGTTCATAACTCGAGCGAGAGAGAGTGAGAGAGAGAGCAAGGATTCGGAAAAGCGAGAGACACCGATAGATGGATAGAGAGATACAAATAGAGAGAGAAAGCGAGAGAGATAGACGGAGAAAGGTTCAAGTACTAATAGTTTAAGAAAGCGATACTTTCAACGATATATGTAGATCAATCTTAACGTTTTCTTTTCTCGTGTACGGTACTCACATCAGATTATGCCTCTACTCCATTCGACACCGGTGCAAAAAAAAATCATTCGCTGTCAGAAACAGCCTTTTAAAATCTTTGAAGCCCTGTTTTATTCAAACCTGAATTTATACAAAACTAGAGAGGAAGAAATTAAAGCAATTATTACGAGCAGTCGAACTCTATATAAATTTTTATCAATTTCAAAATATGAACTGACCTTTGGTAAAGAAAAGTAATGAGGCTGCCTCCGTGGCTCACGAACCGGATTTTTTTATTTCTTATAAGAACGTAAAAAAAAATACTTATTACTCTAGAAAGCTCCAGAACGCTCTTCCACGTTTCGAGTGGGAATGCCTGATTCAACACGAATGTGAAATCCGGAAAAAAAATTTCTCCCTAGTCATAAGAGACAAAACAAACAAGACAGCCAGCCAAATCATGTTCCTTGTTGTAACCATCCGACGAATAGAACTGAAATGGAACCGTAAGCGTGTTTTCGCAATTCAAAATAGCCTGAATCTGAATATCACTTCATGTACGACAGCTGTGCACACATAGAACTCCCAGACAAAAAATTCACATAAAAGGCCGGCCAGACGTCTTGTAGTTTATCCAATCAACAATCTTCGGATATCACTGGATATCACCACGTTCCTATCTCGAAAGATGAGCCGCTCGATTCTATTTGCCGTTTCCTTATCGCTACTTGTTGCGGCTTCGCTGGCGGCTGAAGAGAACGGAGACAAAAGCGGTACGATTAACTTTCAATTTAAACGGTAACCAATATTTTAGAAGCAATGTACATATCATGCAATTCAACAGGCATCGAGATTCCCGGTCCACCTGACGGAAAGAATTTTGTTTTGGGGTTTGGCAAACGCTCAGTTAACAAACGTGAAGCCGGAGAACCCTGTTAGTAAAACTTTGAAATTTTTGGATTAATCAACATTTAAATTCTAAAATAACATAATATTTTACAGCGTTCACTCTTCCACCCAACTTCAAAGGGTTCCACATGGGCTTTGGCAAACGCTCTGTCAACAAACGTGAGGCCGAAGAACCTGGTAAGTAAAACTTTGAAATTTGTGGACTAATCAAAGTTTAAATTCTAAAATCACATACATAATATTTTACAGCGTTCACTCTTCCACCTAACTTCAAAGGGTTCCACATGGGCTTTGGCAAACGCTCTGTCAACAAACGTGAGGCCGAAGAACCTGGTAAGTAAAACTTTGAAATTTGTGGACTAATCAAAGTTTAAATTCTAAAATCACATACATAATATTTTACAGCGTTCACTCTTCCACCCAACTTCAAAGGGTTCCACATGGGCTTTGGCAAACGCTCTGTCAACAAACGTGAGGCCGAAGAACCCGGTAATTAAAGTTTTGAAATTTTCGACAAAAGTGAAAATAATAAAATAATACAAAATTTACAGCGTTCACTATGCCACCCGGTATGAACAATTTCCACATGGGCTTTGGCAAACGCTCTGTCAACAAACGTGAGGCCGAAGAACCCGGTAAGTAAAACTTTGAAATTTGTGGACTAATCAAAGTTTAAATTCTAAAATCACATACATAATATTTTACAGCGTTCACCCTTCCACCCAACTTCAAAGGGTTCCACATGGGCTTTGGCAAACGCTCTGTCAACAAACGTGAGGCCGAAGAACCTGGTAAGTAAAACTTTGAAATTTGTGGACTAATCAAAGTTTAAATTCTAAAATCACATACATAATATTTTACAGCGTTCACTCTTCCACCCAACTTCAAAGGGTTCCACATGGGCTTTGGCAAACGCTCTGTCAACAAACGTGAGGCCGAAGAACCCGGTAATTAAAGTTTTGAAATTTTCGACAAAAGTGAAAATAATAAAATAATACAAAATTTACAGCGTTCACTATGCCACCCTGTATGAACAATTTCCACATGGGCTTTGGCAAACGCTCTGTCAACAAACGTGAGGCCGAAGAACCCGGTAAGTAAAGTTTTAAAATTTTCGATTATAAAAGTGAAAACAAATTCTAAAATCATCATTTATTTTACAGCGTTCACTATGCCACCCGGCATGAACAATTTCCACATGGGCTTTGGCAAGCGCTCAGTCAACAAACGTGAGGCCGAAGAACCTGGTAAGTAAAATGTTGAAATTTTCGACAAAAGTGAAAATTATAAAGTAATACAAAAATTTACAACGCTCACTATGCCACCCGGTTTGAACAATTTCCATGTGGGCTTTGGCAAACGCTCAGTCAACAAACGTGAGGCCGAAGAACCTGGTAAGTAAAACTTTGAAATTTGTGGACTAATCAAAGTTTAAATTCTAAAATCACATACATAATATTTTACAGCGTTCACTCTTCCACCCAACTTCAAAGGGTTCCACATGGGCTTTGGCAAACGATCAGTCGAGAAACGTGAGGCCGGAGAACCCGGTAAGTATTGTTTTGAAATTTTAGACTATGTACAAAAGTAAAAACTTATTATAAAATCAAAATTTGTTTACAGCGTTTACTATGCCACCCGGCATGAACAATTTCCACATGGGCTTTGGCAAACGCTCAGTGGATTCAGTCAAGAAGCGTCAGGCTGAGGAAAGCGACGAGGAATATGGTAGGGCGATTTTATACTTTCAGATGTAAACAACACCCATTTTTATCAGATGAAGACAAGGATTGCCGCCTTCACCCCGAGAACTGCCGTTTGCAATGAACGGGGCAAATAAGCCCCAATTTAACCTCTTATAGTAGAAATGACTTTTCTACGAGAGAATTTGTATATTCATTCGTTATATCATTTATGATATTTTTTCAACTTTACTCGACTTGTTTTATTTCACTCATGTTCAAGTGCTGGATAAAACTCTAATTTTTTAAGTTCTTTCAGAACACAGATTGTTCGCTACTTTATGCTGTAAACAGCATCTTTACTGAAACAACTATATGTACATATATTTAGAAATCCTGGGACATGAGATTCAGGTGTATAAGAATACACCTCCAAATCTTTCTCGTACTTTTACGAGACGCCCATTAGCCAGAGGATACGAGTCGAGCAGCTCCGAGAGGCTCGTACCATACGATTCACGTTAAATAAAAAATTGGAGAAAATTATTCAAAGGATGTTGAATGTACCTTCAGCACACTCTCTAGCATCAGTAGAAGTAAAAAAGTTTTTAAAATACTCCACATAAAATACATGGTTTCTGAGTTATCAATATCTGAAGAAATTGAATTTGACAGTTAATGTCGTCCAAATCGTTGCGTCGTCGGCGTTCTTTGACGTCGCCGTTGACACGCCGTCATTAAACGTGGCCAGGGCGTCGTTTAGCGATCGATTTCGAGCGTCTTCAATTGCGTCGTGGCGTGGTCGCCCGCTGGCATCTCATCCGTCGTTGCGGAGGCACGCACACTAGGTGCACTCGTCGACGACACGACCGCCCATTGGAGGGACGTGTCTGGAGGGTGGCACGGCGGGAGCTTTATATTTCGGATCGGTAGGCGCACACAAGAAAATAAAGCGTTGAGAACGCGTTTTGGCCATATAGTTGGGGTTGAAAGCGTTGAGAATGACGATTTTAGAGGCGCCTCGGGCGACTTTTTGGAAAGCGTAGACCCCCCAACGCTTTTAAGTTTTGCAAAGCGTTGTTCGCAACGGTTTTCAGCTTTGCAAAGTGTTGATCGCAACGCTTTTCATTGCAAAGCGTTGCGGTCTACGCTTTAAAAAAATCTCTACGATTAGCGCTCACTTAGAAACTATTACCATGCAAATTACCCTATCCACACACTTCCAACAACTGACAATTAAAAGGCTGTTAATGAAGGCGAAACATGACTGCCAATCTTCCACATTGTATTACGTTCGTATGTAGCGTTAATAATTCGAAAAAAAACATTTAGTCTCATTAATAGAGATTTAGAGCGGGAGAAGGAGAGAGAGCGAGAGGTGAGAGAACGAAAGAGAGATGAGAGAGAGAAAGAAGATGAGAGAGAGAAAGAGAAATGAGTCCACTTTTCTTTCTTTCTCTCGCCTTCTTCTTCTTCTCTCTCTCTCTCTCCTTCTCTGTCTGTCTGTCTGTCTTTCTGTCTGTCTGTCTGTCTGTATGTCTCTCTCTCTCTATCTCTGTCTCTCTCCTCTATCTCTTCTCTCTCTCTCTCTCTCTTTCACTCTCTCTCCCTCTCTCTCTCATTCTCACACGCTATTAGCGAGCAATTAGCCGTATCTGCTGCATCTCCATAGTAGAATTCATACATATGAATGGTAGCATTCATACATATGAATGAGAGTAAGCGCACAGCATATTGTTTCAGCCTCTACGAGCATCCAGAAGAAGGTTGCGCAAACGTCTCTTACCCCTTTATCACTAGGTTATCCAATGCCGGAGGGTGCTTGGGTGGGTTGGTGGCCTAGTGGTTAACGTGGGAAAATTGCGCGCGGGGGGTGGTGGTTCGGGTCCGGTCAGGATCAAAATGTCTATCTCTCTCTCTCTCTCTCTCTCTCTGTCTACGTCCAGGTTCAAGCGACGACAACGACTCCCTACATCGCAACGGATAACAGGTTAGCTAAATAATCGACTTTTGCGAACTTTATTTTAGTTTTATTCTATTTAACTGTTGTTTTGGTCACAGAAGGGCCGAAAACTGTGGAATATGCTGTTCGCAAGAGTTAGATAATTAGCTAACCTGATCCGGAGGATGGTGGAGGCGGAGACGATAGAAGAGAGAGGGAGAGAGAGAGATAGAGTGATAAATGAGCGAGAATTAGGCGGTGGACGGTGCAGGTGCGATGGGGAGACGAAAGCGTTAGTCTCAACGCTTTGCCCTCGCCGCGGGCTTCTAACGCTTTCTTACCCAACGATTTCAAACCAACGCTTTGAAATGACCCGATTCCAACGGTCCTAACCGTTAGGATTTTCTATGACGATTCAAACCGTAGCCAGAAGCGTAGTTTTCAACGCTTTCTTTTCTTGTGTGCGAACGTGCGGCATCGGCCTTGTTTCTATCAGAGCGTCGTCGGCTCTACACGAGCGTCATTCGCTCGTATCGGTGAATGGAAAAATATCCGAGATTTACATTCGTACGCAGGAACGGGACGAAGTGAAGTCATCTCGATGTGGTGCTTGTCACGGCGAACGGAGGCGTATTCATGGCCAGTCTTCTCAATCTCCCCCTCCTCTTGCTTTATCCTATTCTCTTTTCTCTTTCTTGTTTTATCTTTAATACATGTGTATATTTGTTTTTTAATCATATTTATTATGTTTTTTTATTAAAAGGGTTTGTTGGTAGATTAAAATTCTGTACCTACTTCTTGTAGTGGCTCGCGAAGCTTCCTACGCGGGCTAAAGAGAGAAGCGGCGGTGGAGTCTGCCATGGCTACGCTTTCAAGATATTCTCCGAATTTTGCAAAGCGATTCGTGCACTTCTCATGCGTTTGGAGGAGATGTTCAAAAATGTATCCCGTATTTTCACTCTGCATATGTCGTTATCTTTTTTGGCGATTTTGCACAATTTTTTGAAATCTACCTTTTCGCTGTAAATAAGCTTTTTGGCAAGCACTGCTCTCGGCATTTATTGCTTATTTAAATAAATTATATTCAGTTTATTTTACATGAGCTGTGGATGTTTTGACAGCATGTACGAATGTTGTCTAATCAGCGCTTTATTTCTCAGTATAAGCTACACTTTTTAAATTCGTGGCATTTATAGGGAATGGTTGAGCAGCCTGGTATGATCTAAGTTTGGCGTCCATTGTTGTAGTAGAGAGTCATTTAGCCTGCAATCACAAACAATGTTAGAGCATACTACATATCTTACAATTAAACGATACCATGGAACAAAGGAAGCTGTTATGAAATCATCGGGAGACTTTAGGGCGGAGTCTCCGTAGTTGCACCTGTGCATTTAACAATTTGTATACTCTGATTGTGAATGCTCCAAGATGGTTTTCATTTCGGAATACGAGAGGATGTGCAGTTAGGAATCTCAACGTACAATACATCTTGGAAGCCGTATTAACGACATGCTCGTTTTCAGGCGAGTTGTCGTGAGCAATCCAGTAGGGGCAACAGACTGGGCAGATGGCTTCCGTGACGACGAAGAATTCTGCGTCCGTCTAAAGAAAAGCTAAAGTCATGCGTTTGATGGTTGCAAAACAACAGTTGTTAAAAAACAAATTTTGTACATATTTGTTCTGTTTCCTTGAGTTCTTAATCTTGTTTTGTCAATTTTCACAATTGAATCAATCGAATGAGAATTGCCTATTCATTGCAAATAACCGTATTAGTCGCGAAAAGTTTTTTAAACCCATTTATTCGAATTCTTTTTTCTTTCTGAATTTTGTTGTCGTCAATTTGTTGTACTCTTTCTCTCTTAGTCATGTTCAATCTAAATCGTTCAATCTAATCAGTGTGAAACAGTACATATGTAGACTGATTAAAGGCATGGAGGAGCGCACCACAACGATAAGGCGAGTGCTGCTGCTGCCACCAGAGCACGACCACGTGCAGCTATCTGTATTCGTTGTCAGCTGGGCCGTAGGGTCAAATGGATAGCCATTCTTGGCGGTCGTCCCGTCATTTGTATAGACCGGGTCCACAGCCGGACAGTTTTGAACGTTGCACTGATCTACAGCATTAGCATTTAGCTTTTTTTCCCTTTTTCTCACCAAACATTGTACCAAAAGATGGTATTGCTTCAGAGTCATTCTTTTATAATGTACCACTGGTCGTCGTCCATTCTGTCTCGGAGGATGTTGTAGTCCATGTTGGCACCGATGATGTAGAGATTGGCCCTGTTGTGGTCGTTGTTAGCAATTGTGATGAGGCACCTGAATTTTCCTTTTTAGTCCATAACAATTCTTGCGCCCAGAATTCAATCCGCGCTGTTTTATGTGCATTTAAGAGAGCCTCTCAGTAGGACTCAATCATGGCCTGCCCTGGGAATTTTTTTATTTTTAAAAAACATGGAAATCACATATCTTATACAACTCGACGAGCTCTTTAAAATGAGCATAAAATCAGTTCTGTATGTTTTTTTCCCTATGAACTACGTTACCGTAACCCTGAAAATTCATCCGACTGTAACTCCTTTAAAAGTTTGTTTTAAAAAGTTATGAAGATACCGTTCGGTAGTTTTTTATAAGCCCAAAATTTCATCTGGAGAAGTTTTTTGTGAAAAATTTTTTTTGACCAAAATAATTGACCTCAAACTATTTGACGAGTCATATTGAACCTTTATGGTCATTTCTACACCTCGGCTCCCTGTTCAGAAGAAAGAGCATAAAATTTGCTACAAAATAAGATCCTTTCAAAAGAAATTCGAGCGTACCAACTTTTACTATATCTTAGGAAACACGTGCAACGGGGGGTGAGCGTTCACTTAGGAGGGGGGGGGGGTGAGGAGTCGGAAATAGTTCGACCCACATTTCTGCCGCGGATAACGTTTTCGCGCAATCACAGATATTATTCGGTAGCTCTTTGCATGCCCTTTCAATTTCATTCAAAGAAGTGTTTTGTGAAAGCTGTTTTTGGCCAAAAATAATCACCTCAAACTTTTTAACGAGTCATATTGAATCCCTACGGTCATTTCTACACCTTGGCTCCCTGGTCAGAAGAAAGAGCATAAAATTTGCTACAAATTAAGATCCTTTCAAAAGAAATTCGAGCGTACCAACTTTTGCTATATCTTAGGAAACGCGCGTAACGGGGGTCGAGCGTTCACTTAGGAGGGGGGGGGGGGTGAGGAGTCGGAAATGCATAGATCCACACTCCTCGTCCGCGGCAAACGTTTTCGCGCCATCACGTTCATCCCGTTCCTTGACCATTTACATTTTATATCATTTATCTGACTTGCACAGAGCAGGGAAAATATCACAAAAATCTATTAGATCACAAGATCGAGCACGAGCATTGCTATAAGTTGAGTAACTTTCCAAATTAATTTCTATGAATTTTTTCAATTCTACAAGACACGTGCTGAACTGCCTTCATGTTTGGGTTTGAGCAGATGCAATGTGCTAAAAGATATTGCATAATAAGGTGCAACATGCATTTCTCATTCATTTCTCTTTGAGTATAATTGAATGCAATAGTTGCATAATAATCTGTATGGCAATTAGAACTGAATGATGTACAGATTCTTGCAATGAGCTGACAATGAGGTCAAGTAGGCAGATTTTTATTGGCATGTAGAAAATGGAAAATCTTTTGTACAACGATGGATAGTGAAAATAATATTATGCAAGCAAGTCGTCAGAAAATCAAAATAAAAGAAAAAAAATTATTCCATGCCGCCAGACAACTTCATTTATGTTCGTCATGTTCATGGTGACTGGACTCGCCTTCTCTATTGTAGTAAAATCGCTTTGGATCAGGAGCATCATCTTCCTCGTGTATGTCGCCCTCAAACTGGTCGCGCAGCTCATCAAAGTCGTTTCCAAACATTGGCTCTGACTTATATTCTTCTTCTATCTCTCCCTCTCCTTCGAACAGTTCATCAAGAGCATCGGTTTCTTCATCAGCAAGAGTAGGTGCTATTGTTGTTGCATCGGCTTCAATCGAATTTGCATTTCTTTTCTTTGACGCGAGATTGCTGAACATGCTGGCGATCTGCTGATAGTTGAGCAGCTCAGAAGGAGAAAACCTGAGATTCCCTTCATGGTTAACTTCGACTCGCATTTTCTTCTCGAGTTGACGTGGATCTTGCTTCCTACCGCTCCTTAGACCGTCGTTGAAAGCGTCTATGACATAGTCCTTAGAACTCTTTGGAAATCGCGCTGAGGTCTTACGTTTCCGAACTGCCCAGCCTTGTTGTAGGCGTAGCCCGGAGTCTGTTACAGCGGCAACAGATAGGACAGCATCAGCAACTTCGCTGTAAGCCGGGTTCGGAAGCACGCTTTCGAGGCACTGCTTGTGTTTGCCGAGAAGAACGTGTTTTTCAAGGTTTGAAGAGTGAAGAAACTCGGAGGCACAGGACTCCTCAGGGCACCTATAAAGATGAGCACTACTCCCGCATGATTCGGTTGTCGGCACATCGGACACCAATGCATCTTCTGGAGCATCACATCCATCTTCTTCTTCTGCCTCTTGAAGATGACATTCTTCTTTCTCGCTCTGTCGTTTTCGTGATCCAATTTCAGCCCAGAAGACGCAGTCGGTCTTCGTATGCACGCATCCTCCTGATGATTCTTGCTCATACTCCCCCAGATTGTGCGTGACCGATTCGTAACCTATCATCTTCCCTGAGCCAATCGTTGAATACCGATAGACTTTGAAATAAGAATCGTGAAAGATGAAGGAGTTGTAATTCCGGATTCCTGCTATCTTTGATTTAGAATTAGCTCCATTGATGATATTACCAGTGAATACCGAGACTCCGCGAGGCTGTTTGCCGTGTGTAATCCCCTCCAGAATTTCTTGAGGAGTAGTTACGTCGTTGCCTTTATCGGTGAAGTCACGAAGTTTCCGTTTGGCAAGTGCACTCATTCGGTCGCAAGGCCCTTTCCCTGCTTGAGCTTCGGAGAAGAAGTAGCCAGAGATCCTCACTCCAGAGATGCGGGAAATTTCTTTCATACTTCCTATCGTGGATGCAGCTTTGTAGCAACCTGAATAAAAAAACGCAACTGTTTTCCATACTTGTACTCATTCTTTTTAGCTGTCAACCTGCTTGGTCGCTCCGTAGAGTGACGTGAGTGATTCCAACTGCAGATAAGATGTGCAGTGTCAACAAGTTCATCGAGTTTCTTACCAGGTTAAAATAACTTTGCATCCTTTTGCAAATATTGCACATGTATATCACACAGATGTATTTACCATGAGCTAATTTCAGCTACAAAGTGTCCACAACTCTTCCCTTCGGGACTAGAAAGGCCAAGTTATCGGATGGGACAACCTTTGAATATCCAAACACTTTGCGCCTCCAGACAGCGTCGGAGATAATACATCTATTCAAAACGTATGTTTATCGAATATTGCAATCATAGTATCTTGTTCCTGATATATTTATTTACTTTGTAGGGAAATGCAGGACAACGACGACGAGCCATTTTCCTTGAGTGATTCATCGATGTACCGGATCATCAGGATCTGTGGAGCTACAAAAAGGAAGGCACTACAAGGCGTAGATTTTTTCGTCGCCGAAGCTATGGAAGTTAGCATCATCAAGCGAATTTTTCAAACATATAGCACACTATGAACACTCATGACAACATATATTAAGGGTGTGGATGATGCCCTTGCCATATTAGACGATCTGCTTCAAAGTGAAGATATAGACATGAGCTGGCACTCCACACTGAAGAGGAGACTTTTGGAGGGAAAGCAATACCTCAGAACGGATTACAAGGTCCATTATTTTAAGTTTTTTTTAAATACCTTGTTTCTAATATAGGTTATATGTATGTAGGTTCACATAAAACCGGCCTCGCGAGTTGCTGATCACTGCATCAAACACGCTTTAAGCGACCCGGTTGATACCGCATTCTCAGAAGAATGTTTCAGCGATGAGGAAGAAAACTTGCACCAACATGATATGCTGTGTGAACGGTATAGTCTTTTCACACCTTATTTATTTCACGCCATTAACCTCATCATCAGGTGTGAATCGCTGCAAATCGTCCTGGGAGATTTACAACAGACGGTCATTGAACTGGTGACATCAACAGATGTAGCAGCGAAAAGGACTGGAGGGCTTGCTATGAAGGCAAAACATCAAAATATGGAGCGACACCTCAATGACATCTACCGCATAAACAACGGCATAAACGAACTAAAGAGGCATCAATTGAGAACCGCCGCGAGCGAACGAGATCGAACCAAGATTGTCCAAGAACTTCGTGATAATCACGCCCTCATTACGCTCGATTGGGCAATGAAATTGCTACCAATGTATTCAAGAGAAAAAACCACTGATTTTTTCGGAAAAAGAGGATTTTCCTGGCATATTTCCCACATACTAGCCCGAAGAAATGGTGATTACGTGCAGCACACGATGTACCATGTTCTGGGCAGCGAAATGCAGGTGAGTACAATTATTGCATAATGTATGCTAGTAAACGAAGAAAAAATTACATTCTCAGGATACTGTGGCGGTCACGGCAATTGTAAACCACACACTGCACATCTTATCTGCAGTTGGAATCACTCACGTCACTCTACGGAGCGACCAAGCAGGTTGACAGCTAAAAAGAATGAGTACAAGTATGGAAAACAGTTGCGTTTTTTTATTCAGGTTGCTACAAAGCTGCATCCACGATAGGAAGTATGAAAGAAATTTCCCGCATCTCTGGAGTGAGGATCTCTGGCTACTTCTTCTCCGAAGCTCAAGCAGGGAAAGGGCCTTGCGACCGAATGAGTGCACTTGCCAAACGGAAACTTCGTGACTTCACCGATAAAGGCAACGACGTAACTACTCCTCAAGAAATTCTGGAGGGGATTACACACGGCAAGCAGCTTCGCGGAGTCTCGGTATTCACTGGAAATATCATCAATGGAGCTAATTCTAAATCAAAGATAGCAGGAATCCGGAATTATAACTCCTTCATCTTTCACGATTCTTATTTCAAAGTCTATCGGTATTCAACGATTGGCTCAGGGAAGATGATAGGTTACGAATCGGTCACGCACAATCTGGGGGAGTATGAGCAAGAATCATCAGGAGGATGCGTGCATACGAAGACCGACTGCGTCTTCTGGGCTGAAATTGGATCACGAAAACGACAGAGCGAGAAAGAAGAATGTCATCTTCAAGAGGCAGAAGAAGAAGATGGATGTGATGCTCCAGAAGATGCATTGGTGTCCGATGTGCCGACAACCGAATCATGCGGGAGTAGTGCTCATCTTTATAGGTGCCCTGAGGAGTCCTGTACCTGCGAGTTTCTTCACTCTTCAAACCTTGAAAAACACGTTCTTCTCGGCAAACACAAGCTTGTCTCCGAGAGATTAACATTCCGTGATTATGCGCTCAGGCAGTATGGGCAGTGCCTCGAAAGCGTGCTTCCGAACCCGGCTTACAGCGAAGTTGCTGATGCTGTCCTATCTGTTGCCGCTGTAACAGACTCCGGGCTACGCCTACAACAAGGCTGGGCAGTTCGGAAACGTAAGACCTCAGCGCGATTTCCAAAGAGTTCTAAGGACTATGTCATAGACGCTTTCAACGACGGTCTAAGGAGCGGTAGGAAGCAAGATCCACGTCAACTTGAGAAGAAAATGCGAGTCGAAGTTAACCATGAAGGGAATCTCAGGTTTTCTCCTTCTGAGCTGCTCAACTATCAGCAGATCGCCAGCATGTTCAGCAATCTCGCGTCAAAGAAAAGAAATGCAAATTCGATTGAAGCCGATGCAACAACAATAGCACCTACTCTCGCTGATGAAGACACCGATGCTCTTGATGAACTGTTCGAAGGAGAGGGAGAGATAGAAGAAGAATATAAGTCAGAGCCAATGTTTGGAAACGACTTTGATGAGCTGCGCGACCAGTTTGAGGGCGACATACACGAGGAAGATGATGCTCCTGATCCAAAGCGATTTTACTACAATAGAGAAGGCGAGTCCAGTCACCATGAACATGACGAACATAAATGAAGTTGTCTGGCGGCATGGAATAATTTTTTTTTTTTATTTTGATTTTCTGACGACTTGCTTGCATAATATTATTTTCACTATCCATCGTTGTACAAAAGATTTTCCATTTTCTACATGCCAATAAAAATCTGCCTACTTGACCTCATTGTCAGCTCATTGCAAGAATCTGTACATCATTCAGTTCTAATTGCCATACAGATTATTATGCAACTATTGCATTCAATTATACTCAAAGAGAAATGAATGAGAAATGCATGTTGCACCTTATTATGCAATATCTTTTAGCACATTGCATCTGCTCAAACCCAAACATGAAGGCAGTTCAGCACGTGTCTTGTAGAATTGAAAAAATTCGTAGAAATTAATTTGGAAAGTTACTCAACTTATAGCAATGCTCGTGCTCGACCTTGTGATCTAATAGATTTTTGTGATATTTTCCCTGCTCTGTGCAAGTCAGATAAATGATATAAAATGTAAATGGTCAAGGAACGGGATGAACGTGATGGCGCGAAAACGTTTGCCGCGGACGAGGAGTGTGGATCTATGCATTTCCGACTCCTCACCCCCCCCCCCCCCCTCCTAAGTGAACGCTCGACCCCCGTTACGCGCGTTTCCTAAGATATAGCAAAAGTTGGTACGCTCGAATTTCTTTTGAAAGGATCTTAATTTGTAGCAAATTTTATGCTCTTTCTTCTGACCAGGGAGCCAAGGTGTAGAAATGACCGTAGGGATTCAATATGACTCGTTAAAAAGTTTGAGGTGATTATTTTTGGCCAAAAACAGCTTTCACAAAACACTTCTTTGAATGAAATTGAAAGGGCATGCAAAGAGCTACCGAATAATATCTGTGATTGCGCGAAAACGTTATCCGCGGCAGAAATGTGGGTCGAACTATTTCCGACTCCTCACCCCCCCCCCCTCCTAAGTGAACGCTCACCCCCCGTTGCGCGCGTTTCCTAAGATATAGAAAAAGTTGGTACGCTCGAATTTCTTTTGAAAGGATCTTATTTTGTAGCAAATTTTATGCTCTTTCTTCTGAACAGGGAGCCGAGGTGTAGAAATGACCATAAAGGTTCAATATGACTCGTCAAAAAGTTTGAGGTCAATTATTTTGGTCAAAAAAAATTTTTCACAAAAAACTTCTCCAGATGAAATTTTGGGCTTATAAAAAACGGTATCTTCATAACTTTTTAAAACAAACTTTTAAAGGAGTTACAGTCGGATGAATTTTCAGGGTTACGGTAACGTAGTTCATAGGGAAAAAAACATACAGAACTGATTTTATGCTCATTTTAAAGAGCTCGTCGAGTTGTATAAGATATGTGATTTCCATGTTTTTTAAAAATAAAAAATTCCCAGGGCAGGGCTTGATACATCGGTGGTCGAGTCTTACGGAGAGGCTCTCTTAAACAAAAGAAAATAAAGAGTTATTTCAGCGTACCTCCCTCGACAGCGCAATACATCTTTGAAGCCGTATTAACGATATGCTCGTTTTCAGGCGTGTCGTCGTGAGCAATCCAGTAGGGGCAACAGACCGGGCAGATGGCTTCCGTTACGACGAAGAATTCTGCGTCCGTCTTAAGGAAAGTTGAAGTCATGCTTTTGTTGGCTATAAAACGACAGTTATAAAAAGACAAATATTCGATATTTCGTTCTTGTTCTCGCGTTCATAACCTTTCTTCTTTTCGCAATTGAATTAATCGAATGAGAGTTTGATTGTGATTTGAGAGACAGAGGCACAGGGCTAAAAGATGGTTCTGTGTTAAACGTAATGGCATTCCTGGATGCACTGAAGTCGCAGCAAGAACAAAGTGCTCTTGTCTTGGTCAGCAAGCCTTGATGAAAGAGCAACAAGAGCAGAATGCGGCCATGATGAAGCAGGGCAGGACAAGCTGACTACAACCGAGCATGGAGCTGTCCAATTGCAGAGACAAGCTGGCCAAAGGAATGCAGCAAGGCCTGTGCCCTCAATCAATGAAGGACAATCCAGGTCTTTGAGCACGAGTAAGGGGAAGGCTTTTTGCAATGAGTGGTACGACAACGACGATGATGCCTTTGAGAAAAAGGCTGCTCTCATCTCGGAGGTGCAGAAGGTGCTCACGTTGATGAGGAAACTCATTGTCAAGGTCGATGCTCAGTACCGCCACTCATTCGCGCCCAATAAAGTGGCGGATTTCACTCTGTGAAGAAGAATGCGCTGGTGAACATGGAAAAGTTGGCAAAAAATGCGATCTGATCTAGGTTCTGAGAATGCGAGCGGTGCGGGCTAAGGGCAAGAGAGCGATGGCGCACTTTGTCCCTATGAATCAGATGATATCAAGCAGAAGGCAGAGAATGACAACTCGGAATCTTGCTTCCGATGTGGTGATGATCGAGCGTAAGAGAAATTCAAGTTCAAGGAGAAGAAGTGCTATGCTTGCGATAAGATTGGCCTTTTCAGCACGAGTTGTCCAAAAAAACAAGGAAACGTAAAAGAAGACTTCGTGGAAGCAGAATAAGAATGAAGTTGTAAATTCTGTGCGGAGCAAGTCATTTGATGTGGAGTTGCGATGGGAGGCGCCAACGTCATCATCAAGGCACATGTAAATGAGATGGTGTTGCAACACGGAGACGTGGCAACAGAGATAGAGAACACAAGCCTACCATTGTCTATATTGTTGGGCACTTTCTGTGCCACAATCTGAATGGTGTGAAAGTAATGGCATTATCCCAAATGATTTTGGAGAGGAACTGATAAGAACTAGAACGGATCGAGGAACAGGGCGTCGTCGGCAAACGGTTCGAACGACAGGACGGCAAGGTCGAGCAACTTGAGCAATGTTGCGTACTCAAGTCCTAGCCGCGCAGGAGTCCTCAGCGTCGACGACAGCCACTGCATCGACTGAACCCTTCCCTATAGTTCTTTTGTAAGATTTAGTCTCCATTCTTATTCTTATGCTTAGAGGGGAAGTGTTGAGTGAATAGTGAACATCTACACGTATTTGTACCATGCACATTTGTTATAATATATTATAATTAATTATAGCCAAGTGGCGTCATACAATTGGCTATCATGAGAGACGTCGCATGGTCAGATTTGCTATTGGAATATTGCGTGAATCTCGCCATCCCAGAATTTTTAAGTCCCTAGCGGTCTCACTTCAGTTCATTCCTTGTTCTTCCTCCTAAATTGTGGTCTTCTATACTAGTCTCTTTCCGAATAAACCTCTCACCACCACTTGCCTGGGAAACCCACACTTACACCTCTCTCTCTGTTTCTGGAGAGACACAACGCGTATATATATGGCGCACTTTCGCTCTTTCGTGTTCAATCTAAATCGATTGTTCAGTACTGTGAAACAGAACATATGTAGATTGATTAAAGACATGGAGGAGCGCACCACAACGATAAGGCGAGTGCTGCTGCTGCCACCAGAGCACGACCACGTGCAGCTCTCTGTATTCGATGTCAGCGTGGCTGTTGGGTC
Source organism: Allodiplogaster sudhausi (assembly GCA_945643635.1). Lineage (NCBI taxonomy): Eukaryota > Metazoa > Nematoda > Chromadorea > Rhabditida > Diplogasteridae > Allodiplogaster > Allodiplogaster sudhausi. The sequence continues at coordinate 8,428,933 of CALZFC010000006.1, read as the reverse complement.
GAATGGATAGCCATTCTTGGCGGTCGTCTCGTCGTCAGTATAGACCGGTTCCACAGCCGGACAATTTTGAACGTTGCACTGACCTACAGCATTAGCTTTGTTTTTTCATGACAACTCTAAATATTGTACCAAAAGATGGTGTTGTTCCAGAGTCAGTCTTCTAAATAAACAATGTCTTCTAAAATATACCATTCGTCGTCCTCCATTCTGTCTCGGAGGATGTTGTCGTCCATTCTGGCTCGGAGGATGTTGTCGTCCATTCTGGCTCGGAGGATGTTGTCGTCCATTCTGGCTCGGAGGATGTTGTCGTCCATTCTGGCTCGGAGGATGTTGTCGTCCATTCTGGCTCGGAGGATGTTGTCGTCCATTCTGGCTCGGAGGATGTTGTCGTCCATTCTGGCTCTGAGGATGTTGTCGTCCATTCTGGCTCGGAGGATGTTGTCGTCCATTCTGGCTCGGAGGATGTTGTCGTCCATGTTGGCACAGATGATGTAGAGATTGGCCTTGTGGTAGTCGTTGTTAGCAGTTGTGACGAGGCTGAATTCCTATTTTAGAGTAAACAACAATTCTTGCTTTGAACGTTGAATCCGCCCGCGTTTTTTTATGTGAAGTTACAAAAAGAAAATAATGAGTTATCTCAGCCTGCCTCCCGATGTTGACACTGTTGATGTAGTGATTGGCCTTGTGGTGGTCGTTGTTAGCAGTTGTGATGAGGCACCTGAATTCCTCTTTTAGCAGTCCACAACAATTCTTACGCCCAGCTTGAATCCGCGCTGCTTTATGGTCGGTCAAAAATAACAGAAATAAAGACATGTAAGCGTGCCTCCCGATGTTATCACTGTTGATATGGTGATTGACATTGCACCGTTTTGTGAACTATCATGCAAACACTCATTTGTAGAAATTGTCCCACTTTCATGTTCCAATGTTTCGGCAAGTAATAAGCAGTGTCATTTTAACCTGCAGTCGTCGTTGTCGTGCTCGTGGGTGTTGTCGGCGGGTGTGTGCCTAATTTGAATTATGTTAGAAGTAGTTGGTATTTAGATATATATTTAAGATTGTCCCATATATGTATGTATGTGGAGAACAGGATATCTTCATAATCCGAGTTACGCTCTTTCATTTCCAAGCATTTAATGTTCAGACACATTCAAAGTGATCTACGTTCTTGAAACTTTAAATTAGCACGAAGCTCAGCCGTAATACATACTTGATTTTTACTGACCATTATATTTGCACATAAATCACGTGATCTTGTTAAAAAAGAAGAGTGAAGTAAGGCAAAAAGACAAGAATGAGTTTTGGGTCCTTGAATGCACTGACCAAAGACGGAGCAAGTCAGCTGCAGATTTGCATAGAATGTCCCCGCGTAGTCCTTCCACTGATTGTTCACCGAAGTGCACGTGAGCGTCGAGTCGAGTCGAGTGACCGTGCCGTCGGAACGCGTCACCTAAAGTTGAGTGTCCACTATTTATCTCGCAATTATCTTCTCTGCCGTCGTCAAGAGATGCCTGCACACAATTTCACATTGGGGTGTGAATCATCGACAAGTTGGGGTGTTACATTTTTAAAATTAATGTATTCACAGAATCGTAATAGTGAGGTGACGAAAACTACGCGCTCCTCTAGCCCCTTCTGAATTCTTCTTTCGGCGCTTCTTTTTAAGTGCTACAACGACAATGCCAACCGATCCGGTGTAGCCGTCCGGACAGCGCAGCGTCGTGCAGTTGGTGTACGGGTTCTTTTCGAGCAGTGCCGAGCTGGAGCACGAGTAGCCTGCCGGACACGTGGATGTCATGGAGTACGTGCACTGATCGCAGCCTGAATCGTACGTCGTTGACGGTGAAGCGAGAAAGCTTCTTCTTCCACAAAATTTAAAGCATTCCGACCTGCTATGCCAAAAAATGGAATCTTTTTAAAATTAAAAGGATTATATGGAATTTTGCGCTTACGTGGAAGGACCTTGCAGTTGAGCATTGTCGGAAATATAATCTTGTTGTTCGCATAGAAGTTGCTACTCGTGCAGTTTATCTTGTCCGCCGTCAACCACGAAAGGCCGGTCTTGTACTGCAACAACAGCCACTCTACATCATGCTTTTGAATCTACATATGTACATACATATGCTCTATTTTCTACGTATCTTCTAGACTATTTGCATTTCTTAGAGAGTAGAGAGGCGTAGTGAGCGTGAAGGATAGTGAGAGAGAGACAGAAATCGTGAGAAATATATTTTCCTTCTTGATTCGACTGACAAGTGGCTGCGCGAATGGCTGAAGACACGAGACGGTGCAGGCGTCTTCGACCAGTTTGCTCGGATCACAAGTCGCGCCCGTCTGGCAGTTTGCGCTGCCCGTCGTGCCATTCGCCGCCGAAATGGGCTTGCACCCGCAAGATTCTGCAAATGTGGCGGGAATGTGGTAGGTCGAAATGGCAGCAGGCAAGAAAGACAGCGCCACTTTTTTTTGCTTCATCTTCATATTAATTCATTCTATTTCTCCACTTGCGGATATATGTATGTACTTCACACCGTAAGTTAAGCAAAGCCACATGACATTTTGCGCATCTCTCAAGGATGACCATTGGAAAGTAGTTATATGCTTTTTTGCATTGTCTTTTTGGAAAAGACTACCAAGGTCCATGATTAAGAATCGATTGAATTTGCAGAGGGTTACGAGAGTGAGGTGAACAAGCATGCCTATGACACAAGAACGGTGCAAAGTGACATTCGCCATATTGCGAGGGTAATAATATAATACTCTACTCTGCAGAAGACGAGGACGAGTTGGCCAGGCCCCATGATGCGAAAATTCGGCATTTCTTGAATGGAAAGTAGAACTGACCAAAGAATGCATTGGCGGCGGGCGGGAAGCAGATGAAGATGAGTACCGCAGTCAAGGATGTGAACGGCAAACTGCGTATCATCGTCATTTTCTCTGAATTGTAAAAAAAATTATAGAATTAATTATTATTATGACTTGATCTAACTTTTGGCAAAATGGTTGTTCAAATCTCCAAACTAACCAAGCTGTTCCGCAGTAGTGCAAATGCTCTGCGATTGATTGGAAGGTAGACTTTTATATCGAATGAACCTCATTTGATGTATGTACAGTGCTCTGAAAACGGCGTAAGAAAAGTTAAGCTTTTAGCGCTTGAAACATTAGAATAAGCAGTGGTGTGTGTGCATGTCCAGAAGAGAGAAACAGACGGTTCCGGGGTAGAAGAGACAGTCGAACACGTCAAACAAACCTGGTTCATCCATTGGCTTACTGGGTGCTCGTCTACTGCTGCGTTGACTATAGTCCGTCTCTCACAGTGCAACGCGTGGCCGTTCCAATGTCATCACTCACTTCAGAGGCATGCTAATCGCATTATAATCCAGGAATAACAGATTTCGGAGTGGCAGGAAGGAACTGTGAACGAAAAAAAATGCTAATTTCTCATCTCATTCAACGTTAACTTTTTTCGTCTGTCCCTTTCCGATTCTGTTCTCTCTGTGTATGTAGTTGAATGCACTCTGAATAACAACAAAATGCTCTGCCCTCACCTACACAAACATCCACAGTCTTACAATAGCAAACCCTTTGTGCGGTGTTCATCTAATGGTATCAAATGTAAGATATGCAGATTATCAGCTTTTGGGCATCGGCCCTATGATGGCTACGGAGGCCGACGATGTCTGTGACCAGGTGAACGTGTGGCAACCTCTCGGCATCGTCACACTCACACATGCCGTGTGCGCCACGCCAGGTTTCTTGGCCTATTTGTAAGAAAAAATAAACTACACTTTTGCATATATTATAAATGCAATGTTTTCTGCCCACAATCTTTCTACACAACTCTTGACTCAACCAGCGGCTGCACAAGATTGTCCCAACAATCTTGCATATAGTATTATACTTGTTTGTTTCTTTCCCGCGAACTGCTCTTTGCAAATAACGCTAGCTTTTCTCTACTCTCTTGTTGACGAAGTTATAGGTCTACCTCGAAAGATCTGGAATAACGAGAGGTGAAATTCCTTCCATACTAAAGTAGGGAAGGGGGAAGGGAGAATGGCTGGAAACACAGAACCTCTGACATGTGACGTACAAAAAAGAAAGAGCGACGGCAGCGACTTCCCGTGGCGTGCGGGTGACCGCCACAGCACTTGAAGAGTGTTGACGCGTTTTGAGCGCATGGAAGTACATTCATGGCACCAAAATTATTAGCCTTGAAAGCTTCAGAGCGCTCAGCCACGTTTCCAGTATGCCTGATTCAATATGCATGTACCGGGAATAGATTTTTTTCGCGAGACGTCGGCGACAAAGCAAACAAGAGAGCCGGAAACATTCTTTGTTGTAACCATCCGATGAACTGTCAGTTACATATATTAAATGTTTTCTAACGCACAAATTGTTAGAAATGTACGGTGTTGTACGGTGTGCTGAAGAATGCATTCATTCTACACACTTTCTATGCTACTGAAGCAAAGTTTTACACAGTCCTTGTTGTTACAACACCAGTTTCATTCAACATATTTACCTAATTGTAAGAATATTTATATTTCTGAACAGTTGTGAGAGGCAATTTCTCAAACTGTATACGCAGCAAGACACTTACATAGAGAGTGAGCTATTCTGACAAAGGTCACTGTGCTCCAAGCTTAAAAGTAAGCGTTAGTTGCATCGATATTGTACCACGCTTCATCCGTTAGAACGATTAAAGGCGTAGTCATGAACGTTGGACTTAACGCTTTCTTTTCACCTGTGTGGTAATCAGTGTGCGTCTCTATATCACCAGACATTGGTACATGAACAAAAACAATCATTCCGTGTCAGAAACTTCCTACCAAAATATTTAACTTTGAACATCAATTTTAAGAAAACTAAAGGCGACAAAATTAAATAAATTAGGACGAGCAGTCGAACTTTTTGTTATTCTTTTTATCACTTTCAAATTATGAACTGACTTTTGCTGAAGCGAATTAGTAAGGCTGCATTCATGGCTCACGAGATGATTTTTTTCTAAATTCTAAAAAGGTACTTATTCTGCACAGCGTGTCGTGTTCTATATGGGTGCCAATTTGTATAAGCGAATAGAAAAAAAAGACTCTCAGGGCTACATACTGCCTGTACTGGTCTGCTCGAATCATACAGGTATGAAGGCGATCGTAAAAGTAGAAAGTGATTCATATGTGGGTAGGAATAAAATTGTTCATGAGACGCAAAATTAAAATATATTTCCGAATGTTCAGAAAGGCTTCTCTAACCAGTTGCAACGCAGCTCATCCAAGTGCATGCGAAGTAGTGAGAATATTTCTTGTAAAAAACATATGAAAAAAATTTTTACTCAAGCAAGCTCCGGAAAGATCATCCACATTTCCAGCACGCCTGATTCAACACGAATGAGAAACCCGGAGAAAAATGTCTCTCTCGTGCCATAAGAGAAACAGCAAACAAGCGAGCTGACCGAAAATCAAGTTGCTTCTTGTAACCAACGACAAACTGAACAGACGTTGTCTGTCTGTTTTGGTACTAATTCAAGAATTACTTAATTTTGCTCCCTCTTTCCTTACGACAGCTATGCATGCAGAGAAATCTGATTGTGAGCGAAAACGTTACATAAAAGGCCGGCGAGACGCAATGTCTTTCATTCAATCGAATATCTTTGGATATCACTGGATATCACCACGTTCCTTTTTCGAAAGATGAGCCGCTCGCTTCTATTTGCCATTAATCTGTCTCAACTTGTTGCCGCTTCACTGGCGGCCGAAGAAAACGGAGACAAAAGCGGTACGATTAGCTTTTAATTCAAATGGTAATCAATATTTTAGAAGCAATTTTTCATGTAATTCAACAGGCATCGAGATTCCCTGTCCACCTGACGAAAAAAAAATTTGTTTTGGGCTTTGGCAAACGCTCAGTGAACATTTATAAAATTTTGCATTAATCAGAGAAAAAATTCTAAATCACACAAAATTTTACAGAGTTCACTCTCCCAGAAGGCGTTAAGAAGCTCGGCATGAGTATTGGCAAACGTGAGGCCAAAGAAACTGGTACGCAGATAATTTAGGAACTTTTCATTCATCAGAAAAAAATTCAAAATCACCCAAAATTTGCAGAGCTCACTCTCCCAGAAGGCGTTAAGAAACTCGGCATGAGCATTGGCAAACGTGAGGCTGACGAAGCCGGTACTTAAATTTTGAATGTTTTGTATCAATCGAAAAAAAATTCAAAATCACCCAAAATTTTACAGAGTTCACTCTCCCAGAAGGCGTTAAGAGGCTCGGCATGGGCATTGGCAAACGTGAGGCCGAAGAAGCTGGTACGCAGATAATTTAGGAACTTTTTATTCATCTGAAAAAATTCAAAATCACCCAAAATTTTACAGAGTTCACTATCCCAGAAGGCGTTAAGAGGCTCGGCATGGGCATTGGCAAACGTGAGGCCGAAGAAGCTGGTACGCAGATAATTTAGAAACTTTTCATTCATCAGAAAAAAATTCAAAATCACCCAAAATTTTACAGAGTTCACTCTCCCAGAAGGCGTTAAGAGGCTCGGCATGGGCATTGGCAAACGTGAGGCCGAAGAAGCTGGTACGCAGATAATTTAGAAACTTTTCATTCATCAGAAAAAAATTCAAAATCACCCAAAATTTTACAGAGTTCACTCTCCCAGAAGGCGTTAAGAAGCTCGGCATGGGCATTGGCAAACGTGAGGCCGAAGAAGCTGGTAAGCAGATAATTTAGGAATTTTTCATTCATCAGAAAAATAATTCAAAATCACCCAAAATTTTACAGAGCTCACTCTCCCAGAAGGCGTTAAGAGGCTCGGCATGGGCATTGGCAAACGTGAGGCCGAAGAAACTGGTACGCAGATAATTTAGGAACTTTTCATTCATCAGAAAAAAATTCAAAATCACCCAAAATTTTACAGAGCTCACTCTCCCAGAAGGCGTTAAGAGGCTCGGCATGGGCATTGGCAAACGTGAGGCCGAAGAAGCTGGTACGCAGATAATTTAGAAACTTTTCATTCATCAGAAACTTTTCATTCATGGGCATTGGCAAACGTGAGGCCGAAGAAACTGGTACGCAGATAATTTAGGAACTTTTCATTCATCAGAAAAAAATTCAAAATCACCCAAAATTTTACAGAGCTCACTCTCCCAGAAGGCGTTAAGAGGCTCGGCATGGGCATTGGCAAACGTGAGGCCGAAGAAGCTGGTACGCAGATAATTTAGGAACTTTTCATTCATCAGAAAAAATTCAAAATCACCCAAAATTTTACAGAGCTCACTCTCCCAGAAGGCGTTAAGAGGCTCGGCATGGGCATTGGCAAACGTGAGGCCGAAGAAAGCGACGAGAAATAGGGTAGATGAAGACAGGGATTGCCGCCTTCACAAAAAAAAATTGTTTGAAACAACATTGTTTGGTGCTCGATTGTTTGATGAATTGTTTGAAACAACAGTTGTTTCAAAAAAATTGTTTGGGATATCAAACAATTTGTTTTACAAATTTGCACGCTATCCAGTCCGAGGCAATTGTTTGGATTGTTTTACATTTTTACGGTATTTAGCGGGATGATCGTAAACAACTAATTAACGGACGGAGAAAAGAATGTTTCAAACTTTTACTACGAGATCTAATTAAAAGCTTGTTTTTGTTGTTGTCCGTGTTTGTTTTAGTTTTTTTTATTTGATAATAATATTTCAGCAGCGAAGGTAACGGGTGCTGCTCCTTGTCGGGCGGTGCGAACGCGGGCTGTTGGCCTGGAAGGATCTCGTAGGAGTTGCCATTTGTGAGGTGGGCAATCCGTGATTGTTCTTATTTTGAAAACAAGTAGGATGTATTTCACATGTGGATTCATTCTGGAACTTCGATCTCACGTTCCCCAAGCCAATCAATCCCGAACTTGCCCTTCTCTCATGCCTCGTTGGCAAAGCAAGTCCACTATCAGGTGAAGCAGATTGGGCTTTTCAGAGAAATTTCGAGCGTAGAATAAAAGGTCATCTTACGTTTTAGACTTTTTTTATTTGCTGTAGCTTATTTAGTGGAATTCTTGTTAAATATTTGGAACGGCTATAGAACATTTGATCTGTAAGTTTGTATTTTCTGTGGAATTATTTAAGTGATTGTGGAATAATTGAGCCGTCAGTCATAATCTGTAAATGTTTCATTGCTATTGAACAGTTGATCTGTAAGTGATTGGGGAACAATTGAGCCGTAAGTCATTTTTAAATAAATAAATTAATATTTAAAAATTTGGTACGGCTATAGAACAGTTGATCTGTAAGTATGTTTCATTGCTATGTTGTTAAACGTTGACTCGTTCTGTCGTTAATTTACTTTAATATCTTTGGTTAATATCTTTAAAGAGTTCATGTGAATGTTTGAGAATAAATTCCTTACAATTAGCTATGTTACTCTTTTTTACAAACCAAACACAAGCTTTACGGCACTACCATTCAATTGCCCGCTTGCAAAGTCCTTGTATGCTGATCGATCGATGACAATTGAAAGATGAGTACATGCATCTCCCTCTCGTGGCATCTCTCTACCTCTCTTTCTCTCTCTCTGTCTCTCTTTCTCTCTGTCTCTCTCTGTCTCTCTCTCTCTCTCTACCTCTGTCTCTCGGCATTGTATACAGATCGATCGAACGCGAATGCACTTGAAAGGCTGCATCCAACTCTCTTTCTCTCTCTCGCTCTCTCTCTCTCTCTCTCTCTCTCTCTCTCTCTCTCTCTCTCCCTCTGTCTCTCTGCATTGTATTGCTAATCGATCGAGCGGAATGCACTTCCAACTTTCTCGCTCTCGCCTTCTTTCTCTCTCTCTCTCTTTCTCTGTCTCTCTCTCTCTCTCTCTCTCTCTCTCTCTCTCTCTTTCTCTCTCTTTTTCTCTGTCTCTCTGTCTTTCTGTGTCTGTCTGTCTCTCTCTCTGTCTCTCTCTCTATCCTTTCTATTTCCATCGTTCTCTATGGGCGCCTCCCTTTTCATCTGGATATCTCACGCACATTGCTAGGGCGGGTAGTGTGGTGGTAGTTGCCTGGGTGGTTGGTGCGCGGGGTGCGGGTTCGGGTCGGAAACAAACTGTCTTTCTCTCTCTCTCTCACTCTACTTTCAGGAACAACCGGCGACGACGACTCCATCATCACTACGGATTAAAGGTTAGCTAAATTATCGACTTTTGCGATCCTTTTTAGGGTTTTAGTCTATTTCACTGCTGTTTTGGCAACAGTACAGCCAAACGCAGTGAAGTATGACGTTCGCAAGAGTAAGATAATTGGCTATCCCGATCCGTATGATGGTGGAGGTGCGTCGAGAGAGAGAGAGAGAGAGAGAGAGAGAGAGAGAGAGATAAAGACAGACAGAGAACGAGGTACAGAAAAAAAACATTTTAACTAGAACGCAGCGTGATAGAACTTGACAGAGAGAGAGAGAGAGAGAGAGAGAGAGAGAGAGACGGAGAGAATGTAGGAGAGGGTGTGTAAGAGGGTTAGCTAATTAGATATCGAAAAAGTTTGGTAATTAGCATCGAAACTTGTCGAAGAATATAAGAAAACGGCTAAAATTCCATGAAAAATGGGTGCGCAAGCAGAAGGGGGCGGAGCCAAGGCGGCTGCGCTGTGATTGTTTGATATACCAAACAATTTCGTTGAAACAAATTGTTTGATATGCCAAACAACCGCGCATCAAACAATGATTGTTTGCTATATGGAACAGCATTGTTTTGGTGCAATACTGAAACAAATTGTTTGTATGAAATTGTTTGATATATCAAACAATGTTTTTTGTGTGCGGAGAACCGCCCTTTGCAATGAACGAGGGCAAATAACTCTTTTCGTAGAAATGACTTTTCTACGAAAGAATTTGTATATCCGTTTTCTCATTTAAGATTTTTTGCAAGTTTACTCAACTTCTTTTATTTCACTCATGTCCTGAATAAACCTATAATTTTTAAAGTTCTTTCAGCCCACAAATTGTAAGCTATGTACTTAATGCTGATTGTGAAAACAACATCTTTAACAATAACAACTGCATATTTAGAAATCCCACAACTGGAACAGGAGATTCGGAGGTATAATAGTACACCTCCAATTCTTTCTCGTACTTTCACGAGACGCCCATTAGCCAGGGTATGCGAATCGAGCAGCCCGGACATTGGGATCCATGGATCTGATAGCTGATCTTATGTCTACATTTTCGTTCTTCCCGTTCTCTCATCTTCTTGCCTCGCTCTCTTCTCTTTCCTCGCCTGAAACTATAATTCCCTTGCTTTCTTCATGCACTTATTTCCTTCTTTTCCACTTCCAAGAGGCATTCAGTTACGCCAAGTAGACCAGTACAAGTCGATTGTGTTTACCTTTTTCCCCATCTTCTCATCTTACTCGTATTCCCAGGCCCAAGTTTAGAGTAACTGACATTCATAAGTTAATGAACCCATCAATTGTCTACATATAGGTAAGCTGATTTTCAGGTTAAAAAAAGCACTCTCGAATTCATCACCTGAAAAATTTAAAGAGGTTATGCCTGAAATATAACTGTGACGCTCTCTCCGCCGCCAATAAAAGTACTTGAACGCTGCCTCCGTCCCGCTTTGCTTAGATGGTGCAATCTTTTTTCCATTGTTCCTCCTAGCCAACATGGTTTCCGCTCGCGCCGCTCGGTAGAGTCCAATCTCCTAGAATGCACGACTGAATGGATACGGGCTATTGATTCTGACCCTAAATCCGGCTCTGCTAACTGCGGTGCTCTCACCATTACTCTTCAACATGTACATTTCGGATCTACCATCAATTTTTGACCACCTTTCCCATGTAAGAATCTCTTCTTTTGCTGATGACATCAAAATGTACACAAATTTTCATCACTCTGACCCTCTACCCTCTCTTCAACTTTCGGAAGCAACTGATCTATTCGAGTCCTACTGCTTAAAATGGCAGCTCCGTGTAGCACACAAAAAGTGCAACGCACTCCACTTAGGAAAATTTAATCCATGATACCCGTATTATGTCTCCCATCTTTCTCCTATTATTTCCTTTTCTGTCTCATCTTCTGCTATTCGTGATCTAGGTGTTATGATAGACAGTAAGCTCTCTTTCAAGGAACATATAGAATATGTATGTCGTAGATCTCTGAATCTAGTTTATTCTCTCTTTCGTATTCTCGCATCTAAGTCTCCTGATATTTATATCTTCTGCTATAAATGCTATATCATTCCTGTTATGGATTTTGCCTCCATTATTTGGTCTCCGCACCAAGTTGGTCAAATTCGTAAATTAGAGAGAATTCAGCATGTTTTCACACGTTTGCTTTTTGTTAGATGTTCTTCTGGATTTGTTCGTTTTCAAGACATTCCTTCATACTCTTCTAGACTGTCATTCTTTAATCTGCCTAGCTTGCTTATTAGACGTGTTTTTGCCGATTTGACTTATACATACAAATTATTACACGGAGAAATTGACATTCCTATTAGCAAGTTATTTGTATTCTGACCAACTAATGGTCGCTTTTCTCAATATGCATTTTTTGTTCCTCGATCTCGTTCTAGCCTCTCTCAGTTTTCGTTTGCCATTCGAGCTGCATCATATTATTATAAGTTGCCTTTAATTGCCACCTCTTCTTTGACAGTCAAGTTATTTAAGAAAATCATCTCGAGCTTGCCACTTTTAGATTTGCTCCAGATAAGTATAGACAATCTATAGTATAAGTACGCATTCACAATTACTATGAGTCAGCCAATTTATCCCCAACATGTAAATCAAAGCCCCTCTATTATCTCTCCCCTCTCCAGCAGTCGTTCTCGCGTCGCCGAAGTGTGTCTGTAGTCATATCAGCACAGTCTATGGAGCCTTGCCACCTCCTAGGGGACCTCGTCCACCCCCTCTCCGGGAACTTGCCACTCCCATTCCGGCGATGTCGTGAGCGGTCTGCTGCCCCTTCCATTTCCCCTTCCCCCTTTCATCACAACTACTGACTCGCCAATTTCTATTGATTATTTTCAATGTCGTCACATCTTTACGATGTATGAATAAATAAATAAATAAATAAATAAAAAGAAGAAGAAAGGCGAAGAAAATGGCAGCCTTTATTTTTTTAAACTCTATTTTTATCTTTGTTTTCTTTTCTTCGTTGTTTATGCGAGCGACGCAAGAGTGTTTGCCCACTTTTGAAACATCGCCAAAAAGGAGTTTCAAGTTCAGCGTCCCGATCTTACCATCTACATAGTATTTGGTTTTTTTATAGATCTTAAAACAAATACTGTCGCAAATGTTGAGAGAATATTGCTTATAATATACGCCACGTTTTTTGGCCACAACCCTTCCACACAACTCTTGAGTCAACCTAGTGGCTGCACAAGATTGTCTCAACACCTTGCACATAGTATTATATGTACATACGTGCTTGTTCCTTCCGCGTACAAGATTGCTCATGCTCTTTGCAAATAACGCTAGCTTTTATCTACTCTCTAGTTGACCTCGAAAGATCTGGAACAACGAGAGGTGTCAAAAAAGACGAAAATAAAATTCCTTCCTTTAATGATGGCGACGCTGTCGGCGGATTCGGTGGCCGCGGCCATGTCGCTACTCGACATAACCGTTGACACCTTCACTGACATTGTCTATCACAAAGAAATAGCGGCCGATGGCGTCTTCTTGGTGGGCTGCCGAACCGGAAGGACCAGTAACGTCACTTAAATATCGCTTAAAAAATCTCCTTGAAGAGTCGAAAATGTTGCCCTGCCGTTTAACAACTCTGTAAATGAAAACAGGCTAACTGGCAGGATTGCACACACCGAAAAGGTTAACTGGCAAGATCGCAAATACCTTGTTTTGATTCAACGGTTTCTCCGCGTAATGCAGTTTCTATTTGCGCAAAACATAGGCTAATCAAGCGTTAGATATGAATTGCGAGCAAGCGCGCCAGCTCGTTTCGGTATTGAGACTCAATAGGCATCTTAAAGACCTTTTCGCATTCTTTCTCAATCGTCAACTCGCAAGTCAACGTTGTCGCCCGTTTCAGTTTAGTTTCTTTTTGGCAAAAGTGTTTTGTTATCATCTGATCAGGCGATTCCTGAAAAGCTAGTTGATGCTATCATCTTCATATCGACGTAAGTGGTAATGTTGAATTTGAAATTGCATGCATGATTTCAACTCAAAAAGTAATTAAACTTAACACTTCCCATTATTCTCCCTTTAACATGACATTTGCAGCAAAACCTTTGACACAAAAGGGAATCGAAACTTTGACCTTGAAAACTGAATAGGAAAACCTGTGAACAATAAAAGATAGCTAGAAAATTGAAAAAAAGTTTGCAGAAAAAAATAGTCAAATAAACTTTTTTGTCAACCTGGTTACCTAAATTGGTCGACTTATTGTTAGTCATGTGAGTTTTCTTACAATTAGTCAACTAAATAGTTCAAAAAAATTTCCTTTCGCGGCACGTCCTATTGTGCTTTCATTGCATTATTCACGAGCTAGAAACGATGCGAGCTTTGTACAATCCATAACTTTTTCCTCTTCCTTTTTTTATCAAGAAAAATTAGTTTCTATTCATTGTAAGAATAAGTGTGCAAGATTTGGCCACGTTTATAATTTATTTTTATCCCAGATTAAAAGGCCTGAAAACCGAGAGCAAAACACGGCGAGATCAGAGAGAGAGAGAGAGAGAGAGAGAGAGAGAGAGTTAGTTTCTTAATTGTTCATATTGTATGTTATTTTGGCATTACTTTCAGTGTAACAAAGAATTCACCCCGGACGATTCACATGACTTTATCATAGACTTTGTACATTACTACCTTTAGTAACTGCTGTTATTTTCTTTAAAAAAGAACATCTGCATTTCACTAATCAGTTGTTGAGGATTTTGTATCGTAATTAAATTGTAGCCATATTATAAATTTAAATTAAGCGGAAATAAGTTTAAGCTAATACAGGTTTTATACTACTTTTACCTATTGACTGTTTGAGGAATCGCACGTTCCTCACTCAGCAGTTGATTTGTCTGCCTTTTCAGGAAACCTTGACCTGCTCACCTCCAAAATAATGGTAAACACCAAATTTACAATAAACATCGATGCGGAGAAGCCACTTCGTATTTTTTACATCATTGCAGGTGGGAAATACAAAGACAATGCGTACTTACTTTTTACATAAAAAAAGACTATTTCAACGTGGCGTTTGCATAAGTACATGTATATGTATTCCTCTTTTATTTGATGCAGGCTGCAGCAGCGCATGCATCGCTTTTCTCGCCTTCTATTTGTTGCTGCGCCACTCATCAAACGCCATTCTCAACTTTCGCGTTTATCTAATGCACATCTTGGTTGGATAAATTTTTGCAGTTTCAGCTATTTCAACGTATGTATGCAAATAATATGCAGTACATGAGTTACATTTCAGTTTCATGTATTTCAAGGTATACGCGTAATCTGTTGTTCCAAGTGTAGTTATGTTTCATGTGAGTACATATGTAGGTTTGCTCATAGGGAAATTCATGAATGTTATTTTATATTCTTTTATTGAATGTGGCGGTATCTTTTAGGCGTGGTCGGTTGCGCTGGACGCCGTGTTCGTGGTGTGCGAGCCGCTGATCTACGTGCCCCTCATGGGAATGTCACTCATGGCGCCTCTCTGGCAGACACCTCAAGAGACGCGCGTTGTATGCGTAAGACAATTTCTAATTATGAAAAAAAAACCTATTATTTTGGAGCATTATTCAAATGTCCTCGCTTACATTGCATTTTCTATAACAAAATATAAATATAAAATTAGTGTTATTTAAATTTTGTTATAGAAAATGTAATGTACATATGTAAGCGAGGAGTACATACATACATACATTCGTAAATGAAAAGAAAGACGGAGTGTTCAGTGAGCGGATGCAGAAATATTAGTGCTTATCGCGTATCTCCGTGCTGACCTTTCGTTGTTGAATTAGCTCTGATATTCTTAGCATTAGCCTTATCCTCATTTAATAATGTTAGTATTTCTGGATCCGCTCACGGAACACTCCGTCTTTCTTTGTAATTACGTATGTACATCATAGTTCTCATAGTCGTCGTCGCCTCCATCCTTCATTGGGAATTGGCTGGACACTCTGATATCACGGAAGATAGGATACATTCATTCATTCAGTGCGTATGGCTCTTCATCAACAACAACCTCATGTGCTCGATCATGGACGCCTTCTGCTATCGATTCACTCTTGTCTTTAGTTGCTTCTCGCCAAACCACTTCTGGCATCGATGCTATGTCTGTGTTCAGTTGGACTTTAATAGCTTAAAAGTTTCATAATCTTTATTCTATTTTTTTTTTAGAAAGCAGTCAAGAAGGAGATCCATCAATACTGCTTCATACTAATTTTAAAAATTATTATATTTTGTTATAGAAAATGTTCATTATCTCATGGCACGTGCTCATCTCTGCCAGCTCATTGTGCATCTATTTTGTGACCGAGATCCACGAGCCCGTGATGATTCGAGCTCTCGACAAAGTATTGCTGTTTTCTTCGTCCTCTTTATACATAGATATATCTACAAAAATAAGTATCCACCTCTGAAGGTCCACAAAGTACAGAAATTACAAGTAGTACTTGGTACCTTAGTATGGTGTCATACGAACTTTTCTATAGCTCATACGACGTCTGGTGAACCTGGAGGTTTTATATAATGCAACTTAGGAACCATGGAACAGAACGTTACGCTTCCCTGAAGACGTCTTATATGTAGAAAGTAAACAACTCAATAGAAAGTGGCCAAGTATGGTATTTTCCATAGGAATATCCGCTCGTTGCGAAAGCCGTAAGAAGGCCTTCTTTTGTCTTCTACTCGACTGCTCTTGTGCCTCTCGCGCTGCCTGTGAGTGTCATCAGCTCACTCTTCACGTCTGCAATCATTTTCGCCATCGCATTCTTCATCTTTAATATTTTCAGGTTCCCGTGCCATTTTAAATAATTGTTGTATTTTCTTCTCTGGATGTTGTATTTTCTTGAAGACTACTACGCGCAAATAACGCCACACTCTCGCGAAGAAGCCGAACAAATCACCTTTCGCAAACAAGACAATTGATTGTACAGGTGACATATTTATTGCTATAAGCCGATTTCGGGCATGCTGCATCAACTCCCGGATTTAAAAAAAATGATATGTATCGATACATTGGTAAGCAAAAGTGCCTGTTCAAAATGTGTCAGTAATTGTGTAAAAATTGAAGGCCATCGTCCCGTACGCGTTTCTAATGATACCGACTGGAACCGCGTTAATCATCTCTGTAATGGGCTTCGACTTTGATGACAACCGTCAGTGAATATTTTTTATCGCTGAGAAGAACTCGTTGATTAGTCCTGAATTGAGAAAGGAGTGAGATTATGGACGGAGGTCTAGTCATCGTTTCGGTATAGTTATAGAAATGACAAATTAAAATTTTGTAAATTGAAAATTGAATAAAAGATTTTTTTTATGTTTCATGTGTAGAGATGTTTCAGTTCTCGGCATAGTCATGTTATACTTTACCTCTGGCCACGGCGTGCTCTCCTCTTCCCTGATGATCCTCGGCCACCGACCCTATCGACTCCAACTTCGTCGCTGGCTGGCTGGGGATCTCCGCGAACTCGCGAGTGTTACTGAAAGGGGCGGCGAATCCCTGCGTACAATCTCAGTGCCGTGGAGGGCATCATAGCACTTTTTTAATGTACTAAGTCAATTCTACCGCGTGTATTATTTAAAAAGTTGTTTTCATTCTTTTTCGCAGATTGACGAACTCTAGTAAAATATTAAGCAATAAAGTTGATAAATAAACCTGTTTAAAATTCTAGAATAAATGGTTTTCATTTAAAATGCAGGATAAATAATGGAAATCATATTTGTTTATAAAATGAAAATTTTCAGCGTACATTGGAATGTGAAAAATATGTATTGCATATGAAATGTATTTACGTATGTAAAATGTAGTCGTATAAAATAATTGCACAACTTCAGTTTAATCTAGATATGTAAGTGTGCCCATCTTTTGGTGTTCTTCCGGCGACTTTCCTCGCAATCACAGATTCAGTTATCTAAACAGTATGTGTTTTTTTTTCTCTATTGAAAGAGAACAGTAGTTACATAGTTAGCTCTAATGTTCTGAAAACTAAAACTGCATATCTAAGAAATTTCTAGTTATACGACTGTAGATGCAAAGTTTCATAAATGCCGTTATAGTTAGGCATTATTGTCATTAGACTTCGGCCTCCATTGAACATACATAGGTATGTATGTATGTATGTGTGTATGTACATACATATAACAAAGAACAGATGTTTATTTTAGAATCGTTGTAAGAGAGCGCCAAATTTTTATGGGTTTGTAGAGTTTAATAGAAATATGTTTTCCTTTGATGGAGAAAATTGTTTACTTAGTTATTGAAATTTAAAATATTCCGCGCGCAACCTGTCCATTCTATCGGAAGACTCAGCCTCTTCAGAATATTTTGTCATTGTCATCATAACGCATGGGCTGATTTGTGATTGCCGAAGGCTGCTAACTCAGCAATTAATCTTTTCAACAGCCATTAATCTCTTCACTTCATATTGTAATAATTTTCCTTAACCGTGTTGAATAAGAATCTCCCTGTACGCACATCATCCATTCTTTTTTCCGACCAAAAAAACTACTTGTTTAAAAACTGCATATTTGAATAGAAATGATTTTCTGACTTCCTCTCGCGGTTTGTGCACGAAAAAAGATGAATTCTTAATTGTTTATAATGGATAACAGCAGCTTTTGCGTCAGTTTCAGGGAAACAAAGTATTTGCCGCTGAGGATTCACATGATTTCATTACAGAATTGTACCTTACCTTTAGTGACTGCTGTAATTTTCTGAGAAATAAGAGAGCTTCTGTATTAGACGAATCGTTTGCAAAGGCTATTGTATCGTAATTAAATTAGAGCTTTATGTGCTGATCAAAATAATAACAAATACAGACAGTTTTTCACGCAACTTCCGCTTTTTGATGCCTTCGTCTTTTGCACACTTTTTTGAGACACGTGCGTCTTTTCAGGAACCTTGACGTGCACCTCCAACACTATGGTAAACACCAAATTTACTATAAATATCATCGCGGAGGGGCCACTTCGAACTTTTTACATTATTGCAGGTGTGACATTCAAGGACATTAAATTTTTTTTAAACATATAATATTTCCTTGTTTATGTACTATATGTACGAACGCTTGTATGAATAATTTGTAAATACCCATACTTGTAATTAAAACTGTTTATCTATCATTGGTCTTCATTTTTTCTTCTTTTTTTCAAATTTCAGGCTGCAGCAGCGCATGCATCGCTTTTCTCGCCTTCTATTTGTTACTGCGCCACTCAACGAGTGCGATCATCAACTTTCGCGTCTATCTTATGCACATATTGGTTGGGTTACATTTCTGCTGCTTTACCTCCATTTTTCAAGGCATACTCTTAATCTGCAGTTTCAAGTAAATAAATATGTATATACAAATTTGTTTGAGTATATACACCAGAAACGGGGACTAATAGTCAATATTCCGTGAGGAGAGATGCACTAATGATGTTTTGGGAGTATTTGAGTGCTGCGGTATATTTTAGGCGTGGTCGGTGGCGCTGGACGCTGTGTTCGTGGTGTACGAGCCGTTGATCTACGTGCCCCTCATGGGAATGTCACTCATGTCGCCTCTCTGGCATACACCTCAAGAGACACGCGTTGTAGGAGTAAGACAATTTGTATTGTGGTATGAAGTAACCCAATATGTTTTTAAGAGAGCCTCTCTGTAAGGATCAAGCAGCCCTCCATGGGGGCCTGCCCCGGGGTAAAAATTTTTGATTTGGTTATCCAAAATTTAATCAGGGGTACCTATGTGCACTACGAAGAAAATTAGAAGGTCAATTTTGTTATAAAATTTTTTTCCTTGTCTGGTCATGCAAATGTATGGAAAAAGTTGAAGTCCCCATAACTTTCTTTAATATCAATATTTTTCAATTTTCTTTTTTTTTAACGGAATCAACGTTGGATTCTGAACAACATCAGCAAAGATGTCTTTCAGTCAACTATTTTTTTCACATCGAAAAATTACTGTTAATATTTGAATTTGACGGTTGAGTACCTTATACTCATTTGTGTGTGGGTGTTATATCTTAAAAGGAAGAGCATTAAAAACTGTATAACAAACCTTCTTTTCGTTTAGCCTGGATGTCCCTAAGGGGGTCAAACAGAGGCTCGAAAGGGCGTTCCTCGGAGATATGGGATTCAAGGAATGCGTGATAAAGAAGTTAAATTCTTGTTGTAACATAAAATGAACCATTTCATTCGATTCAGCACGTGCTTCTTTTCAAAAAAGCTCCATATCAAAATTTCATAAAATTTTCATCTTCCAGGAAAAAAACGCATTTTTCGATTTTTCAGCCATTGTCAGAAAATGACCTAAAACTATTCGAATCGCTGTATTTTCAATGTTTTCAGTGAGAATAAAATGCGGATAGTACTATTCAGTACGCGACAAAATTCTCTACAACATAAAAATATTTACATCTGGATAGGGCGTCCCTAACAATGACAGTATCGATTATCCTATGGCGGTCGCGTCAAAACTGACAGATCCGCATTTTCCAACTTTTCGTGCAATCGTAATGTTTATCACTCATCCAATACATCATTCTGCTCCACGAAGCACACTAAGGTCAGAACCGATGTTTGTTTTGCAGATTTCCAGTGGTAAAAGCCCGCAAAAGGGTTGCACGCGCGCGGATTCGAACCTGCGACCCATGACATTCGACGTGCACAACCCATGGGCCAAAATGACATTAAAAAATTCATTTCTGGAAAATGTCAAAACCAATCTTAAAGGTTGACCTATCAGCCGATAGCTATTTTTGAGCTCTATCGAAATAAATTTATCCGCCAAACAGTGTAAATTGACGGTAAGGTCAAATAAGTGGCTAAAATATTCAAACCCAAAAAAATAGATCAAAAAAGCTATTCATGATAACGTGATGTATTGGAAAGTTGTTCGTCTGAGCGAAAGCTATAGAATGCTCGAATAGATAATAGTGACTGATAAAGAATGTCCTCTCTATTAGTAAGAGTACCGAAAAAGTGCCCTGGAGTCCGTTGAAAAGTCAATATTTTGGGGGGACATTTTCGCGGCTGTTATTGCTCGCGGATTGAACTTATCCCCACATGTTATATGGCATTCTATAGCTTTCGCTCAGACGAACAACTTTCCAATACATCACGTTATCATGAATAGCTTTTTTGATCTACTTTTTTGGGTTCGAATATTTTAGCCACTTATTTGACCTTACCGTCAATTTACATTATTTGGCGGATATATTTATTTCGATAGAGCGCAAAAATAGCTATCGGCTGATAGGTCAACCTTTAAGATTGGTTTTGGCATTTTCCAGAAATGAATTTTTTAATGTCATTTTGGCCCATGGGTTCTGCACGTCGAATGTCATGGGTCGCAGGTTCGAATCCGCGCGCGTGCAAACCCTTTTGCGGGCTTTTACCACAGGAAATCTGCAAAACAAACATCGGTTCTGACCTTAGTGTGCTTCGTGGAGCAGAATGATGTATTGGATGAGTGATAAACATTACGATTGCACGAAAAGTTGGAAAATGCGGATCTGTCAGTTTTGACGCGACCGCCATAGGATAATCGATACTGTCACTGTTAGGGACGCCCTATAAAAATGTAAATATTTTTATGTTGTAGAGAATTTTGTCGCGTACTAAATAGTACTATCCGCATTCTGTTCTCACTGAAAACATTGAAAATACAGCGATTCGAATAGTTTTAGGTCATTTTCTGACAATGGCTGAAAAATCGAAAAATGCGTTTTTTTCATGGAAGATGAAAATTTTATGAAATTTTGATATGGAGCTTTTTTGAAAAGAAGCACGTGCTGAATCGAATGAAATGGTTCATTTTATGTTACAACAAGAATTTAACTTCTTTATCACGCATTCCTTGAATCCCACATCTCCGAGGTACGCCCTTTCGAGCCTCTATTTGAACCCCATAGGGACATCCAGGCTAAACGAAAAGATGGTATGTTATACAGTTTTTAATGCTCTACATTTTGAGATATAACTCCCACACACAAATGAGTATAAGGTACTCAACCGTCAAATTCAAATATTAAAAGTAATTTTTGATGTGAAAAAAATAGTTGACTGAAAGAAATCTGGGCTGATGTTGTTCAGAATCCAACGTTGATTCCGTTAAAAAAAAGAAAATTAAAAAATATTGAGTTTGAAGCGAGATTCATCAATTCAGAAATTATCCATACTTTTACGTGTTCACGGAAAAATATTTTTTGAAATTTTTTTTTTGCCATTTAATATTGTTACTGGGGCCCAGTGCCATGCCCGACTATGTTTTCACATTCGAAATCCAACGTCTGGATCTGGGGCACGCCCTACTGGAGGCATACAGAGAGGCTCTCTTAACTATTATTTTAAATTCATACACACTCTTCTCTTAGTAACTTTCGGTTATTTCCGTTCTCTACTTAGTTTTTTTTTTTAATTATCTCCCCTTTCTTTTCCATTATCCTCACTTTTGATGCACATGTATGTTTCTGCATCCGCTCCGCTCACGAAGTAACATTCTATCAATCCTATTAATTACGTACATATATGCACCTTCTCTATCTCTCGTCGCTGCTCACTTCTATCAGGAAAGAGGGCACTCAATGCTGCATTCAGTGCTTGTGGCTCCTTATCAACAACAACCTGATGTGCTCGATCATGGACGCCTTCTGCTATCGATTCACTCTGGTCTTTCGTTGCTTCTCGCCAAACCACTGCTGGCATCGCTGCTATGTCTGCATTCCTATCGATCTATCTGAGCTCCGTGCTCTTATCTTTATTTTGCATCTGAAAATTAGTCAAAAAAGAGATATTCATGCAATTTGGTACTTAAAATATAACTTATTCAGAAAATGTTCATTCTCTTGTGGCACGTCCTAATCTCTGCCGGCTCATTGTGCTTCTATTTTGTGACCGAGATTGACGAAGCAGAAATGATGCGCGCTCTGGACAAAGTCTGACTTTTCTTTCTCCTTTTCTTTTTTTTCTTGACAAAAATTAGTGTTACTATTATTTGCAAGAATACGTGTGCAAGACGTTTATGATATATATTTTGAATCCCAGATTAAAAGGCCTCAATTCATGATGTGATGCATTGCTAGGCAATTGTGCACTTTGCCCTTTAAATTAAGAAAAGAAAACTTTAATAATAAAATAATACTGTATTCCATAGGAATATCCGCTCGTCGCGAAAGCCATAACAAGACCTTCTTTTGTCTACTACTCGACTACTCTTGTGCCCCTCGCGCTGCCCGCGATGGCCATCAGTTCACTCTTCACTTCGGCAATTATCCTCGCCATTGCATTCTTCATCTTTAACATTTTTAGGTTCGCTTGTCACTGGCAATGATTCTGGTATTTATTTTCTTCTTTGCATTGTTTTCGCATTTTCCTCTCTATTGAAGGCTGCTACGCGCAAATAACACAACATTATCGCGAAGAAGCCGAACAAATCATCTGTCGCAGACAAGGCAACTGATTGTACAGGTGACGTTTATAATGAAAGTCGGAATATGCGTTAAAATGTTGATTTTACCAATTTGTGAATTTCAATTAAAATATTTTATAGATACATTGATGCACAAGTGCCGGTTAATAGTTAAATTAAATTTGAAGGCCATCGTCCCGTACGCGTTTCTAATGTTACCGACTGGAACGGCGATAATGATCTCTGTAATGGACTTCGACTTTGATGACAATCGTCAGTAAATATTTGTGAGCATTGAAACGAACTCACTTATTCCTCGACAATACATCTCATTTTATGTCGTCACTCCCTTTGTACTTCCTTGTTTTCTACAATGGCGATCAAAATTCCTATTTCTTTGTTGTCTCCTGAATTGAGAAGGTAAAGAGATTATGAATAGAGTGCAGATCTTAAAGAACATTGTTACAATTTCGGTATTGTACTAGATATTGAAAAATTACAATTTTCGTAAATTGATAAAATAATATACATATGTATGTACATATCTTTAGTCGAAAACAAAAGTTCAATGAGCGTTCTTTCCAGTTCTCGGCATAGTGATGATGTACTTTGCCTCTGGCCACGGCGTGCTCTCCTCTTCCCTGATGATCCTCGGCCACCGACCCTATCGACTCCAACTTCGTCGCTGGCTGGCTGGAGATCTCCGCGAACTCGCGAGTGTCACTGAGAGGGGCGGCGAATCCCTTCGAACCGTCTCCATTGCGGCAATATCCACAAGGCCGTCATAAAGCATTATCATCTTTGAATTTAGAAGCAGATAAGTGATTTACATTCACTTAGAAGCTTCTTATCTGTTTGTCGAGTTTATAGATTTAGAAAAAGACAATATACAACTGTAGCTTGCGGTCATTTGTGTGCACATTCTTTTACTAATAAATGCGTTGATTAGAGACTTGTAATATCGGGACTGTTCAGTATTTCTAAGTTACATGCAAAAAAAAACCATTACGAGAATGATGTATGTATGTAGCTATGTACATTTTACATATAGAAATTATATGAATATTTAGTCAGATAAATTTTAGTGTGCATAGCACGGAGCTAATGAGCATTCAGCATTCGAACAGTTTTTATTCATCCACTTTTTCATCTTTTAAAATATGTTAAGTCAATATACCTTTCTATCGACATCAATTAAATTAATGTGACAACACTTGTAAAGGCAATTTTATTCGTTATTAAAATTAATTAATAAAATACCAGTTAACTCTCATCGTTAGCCTGGTAATACGGTGGCTGGCGCGCATGCGAAGCCTGCCGCTATATTTCCAGCCACTTGGAAGACACCAGTCGCACTGCAGAAGTCACCATTGTTAATAAATATGTTTGTACATTAGGCAGGGACATTTGTATGTGGACACACAAATTTGCAATCTTGTTTTGTGCTATACCGTGATTTTCCTCTTTTATCTTAAATAAACTTGGATACTCTCAATAGATGTGTCACCAAAAACATGGCTTTCTGCTTCAAAGTCAATGAATCTTCGTTATTTCTATTAGCTAAAATGTTTCCATCTTGTCCATATATGTATCCTATGCAGAGGTGTAAACGGGCCCAAAATTTTTGGGCCAGCCCGGCCCGGCCGGAAATTTCCGGGCCCTGGAATTTTGAGCCCGGCCCGGCCCGCGGGCCCGTTTGAGCCCGATTTTCAAAAAAATTCTGGGAAAAAAAATCTAAAGAGTTACAATGTGTTTTGAAAGTCAGAATTTTTCATGCTCGTGCTATGAACGTTCATTTTAATGTATAGAAGTAAGACTTTTAGGGGGAAAAATGAACAAATAAAGAAAGTTTTCCACTTATCAATGCCACCAGTCGTCCTGAGTGGACGACATTGTGTGCTTATCGGGCCCAATCGGGCCTACGGGCCGGCCCAACTTTTCTTGGGCCCGGCCCGGCCCGCGGGCCGGCCGGGCCGGGCCGGCCCATTTACACCTCTGATCCTATGTCAATGAAAACCTGCAAGTGAAGGCCTGTGTTGCTGATGAGAGCGCCATTGGAACGGCGCCACTAAAAATGATATATAGAGTAATATAAGAAATAAAATTTTATGATTTTATGAAATTTTGTGGATTCACATGTAACAGAAGGTTTCTTTCCACAGTGAAAGAATATTAAAATATTCATGTGAGATTGGCTTGAGAAGAAATCAACGACTTCAAACTTACAGAATGTAGTATCCCACTGTTCCTGATGGACATCCGAGCGTGAACGCTTGACAGCCATTTGCATCAAGGAAGAACTGAAAGAACGCTTATGTTGTTCCTCTTGTAATGGCCGGTGTTAAACATGATCAAAAATATGCACCATTGGAACTGCAGCTGCATTCTGGCACAATCCGTTAAAGATTGCAGGGCAGAGAGCGGAAAGGCTTGGGCATCCACTGCAGGCAGCTAGAAGAGAAAGAGAGAGATGAACTCGAATTAGAGATAGGAAAAGAGAACGAGTGAGAAAGAGAAAGATAAAGAGAATGACTGAGGAAGAGAGTGAATGAAACCATGAAAAGAGAGTGTTGCAGAGACAGCTTCACATATTATAGTTTGTTTTTTTTGTCTACGTGACTGCTCCCTCTCATCTCTGACAATGAGTCTTTCCATGAGTCACATTGTATTGCAATAAACACGCAATAATAATAATAAGAATATGAGTCGTCCTTTTCCATAATGCTGATAAGCTTTCAAGCCAAGGGCTCACTTCATCTCGTTCCCTCTCTTCTCTCGCGAGCGGTTTCTGTTCTCCAACATATCTCTTTTCGAATAAATCTTTCTCCGCATCTCTCCCTGTCTACCCCCCACGCACTCCTTTTTCTCCGTGTCTGCAGAGACAAAACAGAGAGCAAAGGAAGAGTGAGTTGAAGATAGAGAGTCGGAGAGAGAAAAAATTTAGGATGACGTAAATGAAGGAAAGTGCAGCGAGATATGAACGGTTTGTGAAAAAGAGATAGCACATATAAGCAAGTGAGAAGAAAACGGGATTGCCGATAGGGCAAAGAATGGTGAGTGCGGTAAGAAAAGGCTTTGAAATAAAAAGAAGAATGCAACGTTGGGTGCCTTCGAAATATCAACAACAAAGAGAAAAGGGATCCCATGCATGCAGTCAAGTTTTCTCACTCATAAGTGTACGATAATAAAATTAATGGGAAGAGCATGAGTCTCTCCACCATTTCAATTAGACGAAGCGAAGTCTCCAAGCAATGCAATTTAAAAAAAAAAATTAAAGATATTCTATTTTTAAATTAAATGAAAAACTTTAAGAAAGAATAAGAAAGACTGACGGTTCGCAGTTGTTGTGGTAGTGGTTGAAGGAGTGGTGGTAGTTGTGGTTGTAGTTGTCGTTGTAGTTGTAGATGTAGTTGTGGTCGTTGGGATCTCGACCGTGGTCGTAGTCGTGCCAGGCGGGAGCGTCGTGATCCCGGAGGAGCCCATTGGCAAGCAGCCGCTCGCCGGCGAGAGAAGCAGAAGGAATAGAGTGCATATTGTTACATATACCTGAGGGAGTCCCGAGCAACCACTAGCTACTCTTTTCAACATTCTAAAAGAAGAAAATACAAATAGTACTATTGCTTAATTAAATACATGCACTCGCAGATACGAAAATCTCCCGTATCCTTACATTAGAACATTAAAAAGGAGCACAAAGAGAAAAAAGGCGCGAATTCAAACTTAAGTTTGCGGCTTCTTAAAGGCTTTCCCGCCGCATGCGCAATAGGCACCTACGCATTCAAATGCCGCTCATTTACGATCACGCGTAGTGGATGAAAAAGAGTGCTGCGCGAACTTGCTGATTCACCTGACCATGAGAATGAGATCCGTTGGTCAGGAAGGAGAGAGAGAGAGAGAGAGAGAGGAAGGGGAGAGAGAGAGAGAGAGAGGAAGGGGAGAGAGAGAGAGAGAGAGAGATAGAAAGAGGGGAAGAGAAAACGGGAGAGGGAGACAGGGAGAGATTGGGGTTGGTGTGAACGGGAGATATTAGGGCTCTCGTCAAGCAACTGTCAATCCGGCTGATAGGAGGCTTCCGTCTCATTCTCAAACACTTGCTTTCTCCAATATCTCGCAGACTCTCACATCTCTCTTTCTCTCATTCTCTCCCTCTTTCTCCTTCTCCTCTCTCTCTCTCTCACCCTCTCACATCTCTCTTTCTCTCAATCTCTCAATCTTTCTCCGTCTTGCACTTCTCCAAAGAAGTGCATGCATTCCGAGCGACACCGAATATAATTTCCGTTCTATCGCCATTTCTCGGTACATCGACGGCGGTCACCGAGTCCAAGAATAATCGCGGCTTCTTAGATTATTCGCTAACCAGTTTTGCACCTCTTTCTACCACCCACCCACTCATCTACCCACTTAGCTATCTCCATTCTCTCATTTCTCACTCTCTTTCTCTCTCTCTCTATTTATCTCTCTCTCTCACTCCCTTTCTCACTCTCGATATCCCCTTCTTTCCGAGATGCACCCAAACAAGCCAATTTAGCCAACCTCAAATTGCGTTCCAAACACTCCCCAACCATCCTATATAGTCTTTTTCGATCATCAGGACAATAGCTGTCTTGCATTTGCAGCTGGATTTTATTTCATGAGTGAGCGAACGAGAGGGTGCAATTGGCAAATGTAGTAAACTAATTGTTAGGCTCTAGAACTCTTTATACTTTAAATGCATGAGCTTGAACATAGCATATGGTGAGAAGGAAATCACAAGCAAACTTCAAAGGCTCTTTATATGAGTGTACGTGAGGTAGGTTTTGAAATTCTACGCTTTAAAGCAGTGAACTCTCTGGGGAGTTTAGTGAATAGCTGGTGTACATTGGTGTTAGGGAATAGAGAGAGAGACGACACTCATGTCTGGATGTCGCAGTTGTCAAGCGTGGGTTGGCGCTGGCGTCGGGTGATGGGCAGTGAACGTCGTTGGAGCGGCAGGTGGAACAATCGAATGGAACAATGGAGAGGAGCCAGTATTGCGCACGCCGTTGTAGAGCGGACTCACGCGACCTGGGCAATGGCTCGCTTATTTATCGCACATATAATACATACTTCAACGTTAGCGCACTAATATATAAATGCAAGTTCGCGCAAAAATGATATGTAGCCAGTGCTAATATGCGACGCTTTTATAATGGCAAGTGGCGCCGCTCCTCATTCGCTCCCTTGTCAAAAATGACAAGTTCGCCCTCCGCCCCGACACGCGCTCGATCATCCTCAATTCCTATCAATCGACGCTGCTCCCGGAAAAAAACCGCTTGGCTGGCCGGGATAAGATCTGCCTAATCTTCGTCGGCCACTTCGACGAAACCGCCGGTGCCCATCGATCGCCCACTTCCATGTGATTGATCCCCGTGTATTCCATCAAAAAGGGAAAGCGCGAATAAAGTTTATAATCAGCGCTTCTATTCAAGAGCATAGAATGTTTTCCGGAACATTTTAGCATTAAAGACTTGGAAAATATCTTATATTTTTCTATTTTCTCTACGGCTTTTTAGATGGTATGTTTTGGGAGAATAAAAGAAGTGAGAACTCTTACTTGAGTCACGCAAGACGACCGAAGGCGGCAGCACGGCCGCAGTTCCGAGAAGGCGACGAAGGTCGCCGTCATAGCCTCAAGCCTACTTGTATGACATCATTATTAGTATTTTTTTATCTTTCAGATTAAAATTGAGTATTTTTTCCTTTCGGTATGAAGATAGTTTGAATTTTCAAGCGCCCATTAGTAGCGTTTAAAAATACTATGTATTTTTAAACTCTACTATGTATTTGAAAAGAAGAAATAGTGACGTCACCATCGAGCAGCTGCCGAATCTTTGCGCGTTCCTGAGCCTGCGACAGCGTGCCGTCGCGCCGGATTGCGAGGTACTAAGGCAGAGAGAGAGAAATCTATTCCACAATTAAGCACTTTCTCGCTTCCGACTCCTCTTTATAACAGCTTCCTGAATATCCTATTTCTAAAATTATTGGGAAAAAAATTCGAAAGAAGCTAAGCATATGACACGTTTTCAAGTCAAACCATTTCTTAGTACTTTGTATCCTGTACAGTAGAATATGGAGGTGAAATGGCATGTCAAATGCGTCAGACGAGCACTCGAAATGAACAGGGTTGAGGGAGGTCTTAGCACTCTTCGGTTCCGCTCCACTCACCGCGTTGTATGCGTGCGGCAGTGCGGCGATCGCACGCGTCACATTCGCATCTCGCTCCCGTGTCTGGCGCGCCCGCTCGTCCTCGTAGAACTTGACTTCTTTCTCAAATTAATTAAGCAATTTAATTAGGAAGTATAATATTATTATCAGTAGAGGCAGAGAGCGCGAATAAACTTACTTAAAGGACAGAAAAAAATTGTTTCATATTCGCTCCTTTTTGCCTGAAACAGGCACAAGAGAGCAAGTGATTTAGAGAGACGCGACCAGAATGCCGAGGAAAATTCGAATACTTTAGCCATCAGTTTCGTGCTCCTTTGTCGTTCATCTTTTGTGTTATTGGCGAACCTCGAGCTCGTGCCTCCGCGACCAGTCGTGCACTTCGCGCTGGATCTCCGCACGACTTCGTTCATTGTGGACGATGGCGTAGAACTCCTAAAGATCAAAGATCATCTTAGATTATAAATAGTTTTTTTTCTTCTATTCATACATACACATGTCAGGCAGCCTTGTCCTTAGAAGCATAGCAAGATGAAGTACAGAACTTTTATAACCAAATAACGAAGTAAAACTACCAGGTCGCCATGTAATGTGTTTCCCGGGTGAATTTACGCTTCTTACTATTCTTACAATTTTCCTTTAACATATATTTTTTTATCATAATGTCTCTCCTTTTTCATAAACATTGTTTCTTATTTTTATGTTCTATCATTTGCCAAACGTTCAACATCACAGGTTTTAGCAAGTCACTCAATGTTTTTCATTTTATTTTCATGCTCAACATGTGCGTTGAGAAGCAACCAACTCAAATCCACTGTGATTTAGATAACTGTAATAATTCAGGGTTGTGCAATCACTTTTCCAACAGTTCACAAAATATGACCAATTTTTTGTAGATGTTCATTACCATTGTCATTCAACTCTCCTGTTCCCGTATTACTCTATCATCGTTTCCCATCTCCTGCTTATAGCTCTCTCATTCTCTTTTTCTTGCCTCTCTCTCCCTTCTACACCTCATTCTCCCTCTCTCTTTTTTCCTCTCTGCTCTCTCTAATTCTTCCTCTCTCTCTCTACGACCTGCTGCGCCTGTGCAGAAGCGTGCGCGAGGAATGGCATCGGCTTTTCGGTCGGTTGCTGAGCTTGCGGTAGATGCTGCTGATTCGTGTGCCTTTCCTCGAGGAGCGGCCTCCTCACGGGGTCAGCGAATGCCGAGACGGCTTTATCATTATGCAAACATGATTTTAAAAAAATCTGGCCGTCCAATTTTTTCCCTTTATAATTTCTATATTTATCTGCAAAAATAAAAATAAATAAAAAACTTTTGTGTTAACATATTCGGCTATTTGAAATAGTTATTAAAAAACATTGAAATTTTATTTATCATGTTAGGAAAATATATATTTCCAACGTTCTGTCGCCGGTCCGATCGCATCGAGAAGCTGCGCAGAGGCAGTGAGAATTGTGAGTACAGCGATGCTGGCCATCGCTTGTTGACACTCTCCACTCCAAGGCCACTCGGTCACCCTTTTATATGGGTAACCCTAAAAGAAGATCTTCCTGTTGATGTCGTCATGACTCCCTTGTTGGCACTTTTCTATGAGAAAAGAGCTAGAGACATCATGTCTCGTCTTTCTTTTTTTTGACCCAGAGAACATTCTCGACTCTGTGGATTACGAAATTCCGCGGATTACTAAACGCCACGCCAGAGTGCATCTGAATGTGGCCTCGCATTCAATTCTTCTCCGAAGGGAGTCTCTATAAAAGATAAAGACAGGAATAAACAGAGAGATCAGTGGAGGCAATGAGAGAACTGAAGAATGGGATAGCAAAATAATACATAATTTGGGGAAAAAAACTCTAATTTTTGCAATTACAAGGATAAAGCCGAATGACAGAGACAGAAAGACTTGCTTTTCTTAATCACGTGCTGTTTTGAGTCTTGTAGAGTTGTCGCCTTTTAATTCTGTCCATCGTATCCCTCCCCTCAATCTTATCATCTTTTTTTCATTTACGTACACAGGATTGAGCAGACCGGAGAAGGCTACTTTTGTTCGCGCGTAAAGGAAACTGCAAATAACACGAATCGGTGTGAACGAACACTTCCTATCGAGCGTGTGTATATCCAATGATATCAACGTCAAATATTTTAGAGCGGTAATCATAGTTAACCGATATGAAATTTTCTATTTTTAAATTGCAGAATTCTCTTTACAAGAAAAAATAATAAAAAAGGAGAACCATCACCCGAAAAATGAGCGCCTTCCTTTAATATACATAGTACACAATCATTTGAATGACTAAAAGTATTTTTATTTGAGTACTTAATTTTGTTCCGCAAAAGAATGTCTTATTTATAAATAAAGAGGCCCGAGAGGGAGAAATTATTAAGAATTATGTGTATATTTACGAAAGTATGTATGCATTTATATTACAACCGATGTGGCCACCATTCCCACGGCCAGCAGGCCTATTTGCACGATGTTTTCCTCGGTGAATATGGCAAATACATATAAATTCGAATTTACTCTGCTCTCAAACCAATCCTAAATCTTGCAAGATTTTACGAAACAATTGAAGATATTATACGACCTATAACTTAGGAAACAGAAATCAAACCTCTTATTAGAAAGGACATTATGAAAGTTAGCACTTGAAGAGAAGTTCTAAGAAACGATCTCCATTATGCACCATCTAAGCTAAAAGAAAAGAAACTCTCAAATGCGAATATGTCAGAGACTAAGTTACTTCCTTTCGGAAGTGGGTTAAAATTTATAAAAAAAGATAATGTCACAAAGACCTCGTGCGAGATCAGTTTCTCTGCTTGATGACACAATATTTTATCACGAGTAGAGATTAGCATCACGTTCATAACTACATACATAAAAATTGCATTGGAAAGCAACTATTATAATTCTAACATACAATATAAATAATGCAGATCCGTCTGTGTTCAATTCTAGGAAGAGAACGTGGAAAAGATTTCTGCTTATTATCGTATGACTCTGAATTTTCAGACTTATGGCCGTTTGAAGCTCCATTGTGTAACATATATATATATGAATAGTTTTTTTAGTCTGACAATGAGAATGTTGCCTATTTTAATGCATTGACTGGTTAACATCTTGAAGAGAGCAAATTCAGACTATAAAAAGAGTACAAATAAGTATGAATACAAATGACAAAAAAAAATAATTTAAAAAAAAAGATTGAAATGATATAGCAATAATATTGATCACGCGCGACTGGAGGAATTGACGCCAGTGATGGAGGCGTTGCTGTGCCCCCCTCCTCCCTGGCTGAAGCGCGCGGCCGTCAGCGACGAGATGGTCGTCGATCGTCCATCGTTGCGACGCTTATGCAGAACGCGCGAGAGTTCGGCCCGAATCTGGATTTTAAAAAAAAATTAATTTAGCCAGAAAAATTATATTGACAGTATATACTTTCCATGCAACAAGTCACACTTAACACTCCATTCCCAGTTCCATTATTATCATCATTCGTATTTATTTTCTACGACCAAACGTTTAACATCACACAAAGCGCTGTAAAGTTTTGTCGCATCATTAATTTTCAAAAAAAAATCTGGTGCATTCCCTCTGCAATGTTCTAAATATATGTGTGAATGAACCGAACTTTAAGTGCTACAAATGTGTTGAGGAATTCTTTTCATCACCGCCTCGCCATCCGAGGTCTCTCTCTCTCTCTCTCTCTTACTCGATTAAATCCCGCACCGCTCCTCGAACCTCCTGGTTCGTCGAGAGATAGACGGCCGCGTTCATGGCGCTGTTGCAGAGGACGCAGAGAACAGTCAGCGCAAAGAAGGCCACGTCACCGGAGCCGACGATCACTGGAAAGACGCGGAAGGAGACCCACGCGAATGTGTAGAAGGCGGCCATCGCGCAGAACTGCATCGCATATCTGGAAGTGGGCAAAGATGGCCGAGTGCCAAGTGGCCTGAATCGCAAAGCGAGACGCGCAGGTTCAACCCTTCATTGCTTCTGCCATATATTCTCTTATTACACGGGAATACAGGAAACTGTTACAACTCTTTGATCGAGCGCTTTACCAATTTACTGTACTACATCAGTAAGTAGATTGATCCAAAGAGTATGCCTGTATTCACGTCGTCTTCTCTTGTGCGCTGCCTGATCGTTGAGTTGGCTGCTCGAACGCGCCCGGTGCATGGTGATGCCAATCTGGTAGATCATTACAGTACTTTGTATAGTTATATGGACTCATATTGGAATGATACACATGCATACATAGGTATTTTGTATGTACATATGTATGCATGTATGTTTGTATGTGCACATATATAAACATGTGTCTAAAGACATACAAATTTTTGAATTCAACCCTGTTTCAAGAGTCAAGGTCGAGAGAGCAAGCGAATTAAAGTGACGCGATCTTAATGGTCATGAAAATTCAAATAGATTATGGTCTAGTGCTCCTTTAAGGTATATTAATAAGAGATACATACATTTAGAATTTACATGATTCGCTCAAAGAACAAGCTCACTGTTGCATAAAAAATTATGCCGATTTAGAAAAATGAAGTAATAGAAATTCCCCGACATAATAGACAATGACTCTTTCTTTTCACGTATTCGCAGACATTATAAACAAATAAAATCAATTCTGCTGTAGACTTCTTCATCACTCGATGAAACATCATTCTTTTTTTGTGTCGTAGTTTGCAAACACATGGACCTTTTTGCGCAACATGTTGAACTACATATGTATTCCAAGGTTTTTCACAAAAGATTCGTTTGTACATATGTTTGTACATATGTACATACATACACATGAATATAGGTGCGCACATGTTTTAGTGCTGAATCTATTTAAATATAAAAAAATGGAAAGTATTTGGTGACAAGTTCGAACCGCTGAATAACAGATAATCGAGATGGATGTTGAGGTTGAGTTTAGCGGTAGATCAACATACTCGTTCGAGTAGTTCAGCAGTCCTGTCGGAGATGGCTCATAGATGTACGAGTAGAACTCGAATTCGAAGAGGAATCTGAAGAAGGCTTTAAAAAAACTGTGACGACACCTTCATTTCATCATTTTCTTTTCAACGCAGCAATTTTCACTATGTTCAACTTCACTGCGTCATGACTCAATCCACTGGACTGTAAAACATGTTCGAAGTGCGTTTATTTCGATGAGCGAATCCACAAACAATGAATGAATTTTTCTCTCATATTGCATGGTGATTATGAGTGCAAAGGACACTTTATTGGAAACAAAATATATTTTTTTAAACTATTTCTGAAAGGAAGATACATAATATTTTCCATTGTCATACTCGTGAAACTGACTTGCAGCACGGCGTGAGATACTGCGTTGTTATGGCGAGAGTGAGAGAGAGCGCGTAGACGACCACGCACAAGAAAATGACACGTGGACGAGTGAACACATTCCATCTGTAGAAGACGACGACGAAAAAGCTGAAAAGCAACATCACTCGCGCTCTTTCCCGCAAAAACCTTTCTCACATCTTCTTTTTTTGGACTTGAAAACATTTCGATTCAAAATTTTCTAACAAAACTGAGAAGCCGCTGTCCCTTTAAAGTGACGAAATTGAAAACCGATTGATTGCGAGGAAGATGTGGCTAAGCGACGTGTGATACCAGCACACCATGAACAAGGTGGAGACAGCGCCAAGACGCCAGTCGCTAATGCCAGCAGGGAAGAGGAAGCTCTGAAGATGTCATCAAAATTCAACTTTTTGACTTTGTTAAATTTCGTTATCAGCTTTTTAATTGTTTCAACCTGCATTACGAATTTACTTTTGCAAACGATACCTGGCCAATTTGTAAATTTTTTTAAATCTCTATGTGAAACATCACAGTAAACGATGGTTCAACAGATTCATTTTTTTAAGGCCACTACAGTATAGCCAGTTGTTTGGAAACTAAATGATAAATGGCTTTCTAGTTAGCGTTTGCAAGTGAATCTTCAAAAATCATGCTGAGTAGGTTAAGTGTTAATTATTACCATTCAAAAAGAAGTCGGTTTGGCTTGCTGCACAAGTTTTTGATCGTTTCACTATAAAAGGCTTTACAAATGTCCGAACATTTTATTCTATGTAAATGAAGCAAATGAAGCTTAAGGGCTATTTTAGTCTTTTTAGTGTTCCCTCTTTCTATGTACTATGCAGTAATACGCCGTAGGTCTATGTCTGTCGTGGATAACTGGTGAAAACTCACGATTAATACTATTTGCGTTGATTATTGCTATTCAATGACGGAATCGGATGACTTTACGTGTATCTCAACGTGCCATTACGAAAACTTTACAAAGTTTTGAACTATTATTTTCCCTCAAAAGAAAGTAAATGAAGGATGATGAGGTTATTTATTAGGCCTACAGAGGAATCGAACTCTGATCCAGGGTACGTCATTGCACGCGGCTAAGCACAAGGCCATCATGACTAACCTGCTGAATCATGCTCGGCACAAAGTAGCCGAGATGTACGAGAATCATGCAGCAGTCAGCGATGATGACCTGGCTGGAGATGACGTAGACGGGACTGGCCGAGCGACGGAGCAGTCCGCCGCGTACCATTGCGTAGAGGACGAGCACATTGATGCAGAGCTGAAATTATTAGATGATCAAACTTTTATTTCTGATAAGAAAAAATTCTAAAATAAATATTGAACGGTTAAAGCTTTTTAAAGTCTTAGAGATGCTATCTTAAGCGCTACAACAACAACAAAAATAATTTTTATTTTTTTTGCACTTCTTCATGAATATGAACTTTTATACAGTCCTCACCATGGCCACACAAGTAATGCCGAGAAGAACACCAACGATCATGTGAAACAGCACCATTGTTCAGGCTAGAAAATGGCACAAGCTCACCAGGCTGAAAGTGAATGAATGAATGAATAGACACGTGCCACGGGTAAGAATAGAGCCTATTTATACGGAATTTAACGCCCTTTAGACTTGCAATTATCATAGACAGAATGTGATTCGCGCGGTTAAAGTAGCAGAATAATCCGTCGAAAATCTGGACTTCCTTGCGAACGCAAACTTGATAAAGATAAAGAAGTCTTCCATATTTGGGAAAAAATTGGGAATCGTATGGTATCCGAGCATTACATGGTCACACAGTTGCTACAAAATTGCATTAAAAATCTGAAAAAAAAATTATTTTTTTAAATGATTTTCACCAAAATTGGGAAAAGTTTCCAATAAGCTATGATTATGAATAAAGTTTCTGATAGATCTTTGATGGTTCGGCATAATCCTCCGAAAATCTGGTGCGCC
Source organism: Allodiplogaster sudhausi (assembly GCA_945643635.1). NCBI lineage: Eukaryota > Metazoa > Nematoda > Chromadorea > Rhabditida > Diplogasteridae > Allodiplogaster > Allodiplogaster sudhausi. The sequence continues at coordinate 8,392,970 of CALZFC010000006.1, read as the reverse complement.
TGACCGTGGTCGCTGAACTTGCTATTTATATGTGCATATGTATAAGGATATGCCTGCAGGCATAAATGCCAGATGAATATATTAATTCCATGTACGAGACTTATGAATTTGCCCCGCCCTCACTTCATAGATCTCCTCTTCACAGGTCAATGGAGCTCTATCATACATCGCAGAAATAACTATTTACACGGACTTTTCATCATTTACTGTATTCAAATCCATAATACGTGCAAGAAAAATTTAAATAATAATAGTTTAGAATTATTTTTAAATTCAGAACTTAGCGGGAGTTTAATGAATATATGTTTTATGCATACATACATATACCTCAAATGAGTTATATATTCATAAATGATGCATCATTTGGGGCACTAAAAGAGAGATTGTAGCCCGAGCACATTAAAAATTTGATTTCTTTTTGATATGCGAAACCTCTGTGAATAAAAAATAATGCTGTCAGACAAAAAAAAAGTATGCTTTGAATAAGGGTCATTTTGGTAGTATACTAGAGTTTCCGCTTGAATGTAGCTATACAAATGTACACACCACACAACATATATTCTTAATTTATACCATTTAAAATAACAAAACAAAAGGCTTATCAGCATGTAGACAAATACTCACGGTAATCAACTTACGGACAAAACTCCACCCATGATCGACATATTTTCACTTTGTTTTCACAACTAAGCAACTTAGTTACACCCAACTTCAAGCGAAACTCTCTTTAAACTTACTTCAATTTATGGAGCTCTCATACAATAATCTTCGAGATGAATTTGTGTCGTGTTTGAGCATGCGAAAATGTGGGCAAATGTGTCTCGGGCCTACACCATAAAAATGAATGAAACGGAAGGTATGCTAAATTCATTTAAATAAATAAACTTTAATGCCTGTATCCATAAAGATTTAAAGAAAGATTATAGAACGGGAGTGCGCATGAAGAAAAGCCTTGAAATGAGCTATCGTTGTATTGTGGCAAAGAGATCACAAGAAGTTTGCTCAATGCTCTTTAACTAATGACGCGAAACCACAGATGAAGGAAATACAAAACTTCATTCATATTTAAATATATAATTACATCAGTAATAAGACAATTGAATACAATGAAATGCCTACAAAAACAACCTACTTGATGATCTGCGAATGTACAAAAGAAGCACAAATTATGAATATAATGTCTGGCCAACCAGTTACGATTGCTATTTCCGTTCAGAAAGAACTCAAATGTAAAGGAAAATTCGTACGTACTTTAAATGAAGAGCTTTATTCTGTACTCAAAGTCCATAGTCATTGCACTTTAAAGATGACAAAGATGACATTCTTTTACGCAAATTCGAGTAGTTCATTCGAGCCAACTCATTTCACCACGCTCATTTCTTCTCTTCTCACCGGCGGAGAATGGCTGACGAGGCCGATCTGGCTGATTACAACTACGTCCGCCATGCATGGTTATAATACTATGAATTGTGGATTGATTGTTTTTAAAGTCCCGATTTCCAAAGAAGATACTTTAACCTCATCTATTATTCTTTTTCAGCAGCAGGAGCAACAAAAATGTGGTCTTTTCGCTCCTGTTCATTGTGCTTTCTTCATTTAAAAAAAAAACAGAAATGAAAACGGCAGTTTTGAAGAGAGAGAAAATATGAGTCTAGCTATTATGAGAGATTTTTTCGTATGCCTTTTGCTTGAACAATTGCTCCGACATGCAAACCATACTTATAATATGCATTCAGAGCAAAAAAAAAAATTCTGAATCTTTTTTTCTGCGCCATTCTTAACGGAATCTATTGCAGAACTTTAATATTGTATACCTCCTGAAGTGATAATTGCTATATTTATCACTATATATCACCATTTCACTCCCTCTCCCTCTCTATCTCCTCTTACACCCTCTCTCTCTCTCTGTCTCTCTCTCTCTTCGCTTAAGCTCTCCCACTCTTTCCAGGTGGGACCTCGCCGCTGGTCCGATCTGTCTGGTGTGGATGATTGGCTCGATGTGGGCCTTCTGCATGCTCGTCCTCCAGCCGCTGCTTCTCTACACTCGCGGCGATATTCCCTCGCAGCCGCCCTTCGGTCTCTGCTGCGGCCGCTACCGCGGCAGATTGCCTGTCAAAAATGCCGTCAAGGTACGATCAGGGACGTTGCGGTGATAGGAATACGGATAAACATTGAAATCCAACGGTTGCACAGCATAAATAGCGAAGCAAGATCCCAAAAGCAAACTGCAGCAATTAAGCGTTTATGTAATTTCAATTGGCCAATTTACAGAATTGACCAGTCTTCACCTTCCTTCAGGTCAAGAATACAGGCCACAGCAGCAGCCGTCGTTGATAAGCTTGCGCCGGCATCTCTCGTGCTTCTCAGCAAGCGTTCTCACTATCCGAAGCATCTTCGCGCCCTTCACCCTCAAGTTCTCTCTTTCTCCCTCCCTCCCGTACTCTCTGCACCTCCATCCTCTTCTCTTCCTCTCTCTCGCAGCATCTCCATGAGCACACTCGACTGATGTACAGATAAACTGTGCGTAACTGGTCTTCTTGTTATGCAGAACATTGTTTTTTTTTTCAAACGAAACAATATGATTCGTAATTGAAATCATTTGCGAGCTAGAAAAAAGATCTTATCTACCCTCTGCAATGTAAAGATATAAGGTTCAGTTGATAGTAAATTGCGAACTGTGAACGAAGTGTAGTGATGTTCAAAGCTCCCTGCAACATTTCTATTTTGTCCATCTTCTTTACCAAGTTGTTCAAATTCAAGAGTAATTCATGCAAAGCAATGAGGTGAAATCGTTGATCGCTTGCGCCCTTTCAGATTCATTGAATCTCTCTTTTTGCGCAGTTGAAAGCGAAAGCGGTTGAAATGGCCATTCGCCTGCTGCCAACTTCTCTCGCATCTTGAATCGAGTGCTGCTAAAGAGTGTTGTGGAGATGCACTCGAGAGTGTGCACTTCCTGTCACAACTATTGTCCTTTTTTGCTTTCGTCTATGCATCAATACTTAATCTCACCACGCAAAAAGTGCGCTTATTTTATTGAATGACAATTATTTTGCAATCGTTAACAACTCCAACCAATGACATAAAACATTTTCAGGAAATGTTTTAAAATAACATTTCGTATGAAAACCATCACCTTGTAAGAAAGACTCATCCAAATGGCTCCAAAACTTTGCTTGCAAGGGGCATTATTACTTCAAATTGGAAAGGAAGAAAGAAAGGACAGGCTGCCGCGGAATAAGCAAGGGCGAGGCCGAACGGGCTCTTCCCCTTTTTGCCTCTGACTTTGGCTTTAGCTGGAGGGGGGGGGGGAGAGAGATAAACGGCCGTTTCCCTTTCACTTTTACCTGTCTTGCTGCCGAGGCCGTTACGCATTACAATGTGACTCATGCCCTTGGCGTTAGACTTTGCATGAAAAGGGTTCCCTTTATGTCTCTGCGTTTGTCGTGCTCTCTTTATCTCCACTCTCTTTCTCATCCGTCTCTCTGCTACTCGATCTCTCTCCCTCGCTTAGCCACTTTCTCTTATGCCCCTTTCATCTTTCTCTGCTTGCCCTTGTTTCCTATTCCTCTCGGTAGCCCTCTTTGTACCCTTTCTCTCTCTCTCTATCTCTTTCTCTTTCTCTCTCTTCTCTCTCTTTTTCTCCCTCTCTCTTTCTCTCTCTATCTCTTTCTCTCTCTCTTTCTCACTATTTCTCTCCTCTCCACCACTGCCATTCACCGTCCTCCTTCGCATCCTCCGCCCATCGCATTACACCAGCCCCAGCAGTTCAGCACTGCCTTGAGCGCCATTCATGCCCACCGCTATATAAGCTCGCCCCGGCCCCCGTCAAGTCAGTCCGGGCTTTCCACATCCCGTTCAGAGCCAAGATGGATCTCGAGCAGCGCATCAAAGCGTACCGCTTCGTCGCGTACTCGGCGGTGGCCTTCTCCGTGGTCGCCGTCCTCTCGGTGTGCGTGACCCTTCCGATGGTCTACAACTACGTCCACCACGTCAAGCGCACAATGAACAACGAGATCACCTTCTGCAAGGTTTGGTGCCATTCTCCTTTCAGTCAATTTCATTTTTTATTTACATTTTTCTCATAAAATCATAAAGGTTGGCTCTAATTGTAAGAGTAATCCTAATGATGTTACTTGCAGGGATCCGCCAAGGACATCTGGTCCGAGGTCCACCACCTGAAGAACCTCCCCAACGGCAACCGTACCGCCCGTCAGTCTGGCTACGGGGACGCCCCCGTCATCGGAGGCTCTTCTTCCTCTGGAGGCTGCGACGCCTGCTGCCTGCCCGGCCCCCCTGGCCCGGCCGGTACCCCTGGCAAGCCTGGACGCCCCGGAAAGCCCGGAGCTCCTGGACTCCCCGGAAACCCTGGCCGCCCGCCTCAGCAGCCTTGCGAGCCCATCACTCCTCCTCCCTGCAAGCCTTGCCCCCAGGGACCTCCCGGCCCTCCCGGACCTCCTGGACAGCCCGGAGATGCCGGATCTCCCGGACAGCCCGGTCAGCCTGGCAACGATGCCGCCCCTGGCCAGCCCGGACCCAAGGGACCTCCCGGCCCGCCCGGAAACCCTGGAGCTCCTGGTGCCCCTGGAGAGCCCGGTACCCCTGCCCAGAGCGAGCCCCTCATCCCCGGAGAGCCTGGACCTGCTGGCTCTCCCGGACCTCAGGGACCTCCTGGCCAGCCTGGACAGCCCGGACAGGACGGACAGCCCGGCCAGCCCGGACCCAAGGGACCTCCCGGCCCCGACGGCCAGTCTGGATCCGACGGCAACCCCGGTGCCCCCGGACCCGCTGGACCCCCCGGCGGCGCTGGTGAGCGCGGTATCTGCCCCAAGTACTGCGCCATCGACGGCGGAGTCTTCTTCGAGGACGGCACTCGCCGTTAAGAAGCTTCTCCTTTCTCGAGCCTCCACCACAACTGAAGACATCTTCTTGTGGAGCGCCATATCTATTTCTCTCAGAATAAAAACGAGATTCACTCTCCAATTTGTATTATGAAAGCCGCAAATGAATATATAGATGAAATCAATGGGCTGGAATAGTCATTGATAAGAAGAAAACACACGATATCCTACTTATTACTGTAAGAACGACCGAATGTGTTAGCAAAGCATATAAGCATGTACATATATGTAATACAGTATATCAAATAATGGGTGTATTGAAATGAAGAGGAGAATGTCATTTTCAATTTTTTTGTGATATGCCACTGGAGGTGTTCCAAAATGGCATTAAACTAGAAGCAGAAATTCTTATCCTACTTGTCACACCATTTGAAAGGCTTTCATGGCTCTGGTTAAGCTTTTGAGTGTATGAGGTATGTGCCATACGAGAAACAGTGATACAATTGAAATACTACGCTTTTCTGACGGTGGGAAAGACTTAGGGACAACTCAGGTACGGATACGAGAAACGTTTTTGAAAACAATACAAATGGGCAATACATGCAGCATAATAAATTGTCGTGTCATACAGAAAGATGTGAATGTCATATGCTGGCGTTGAAATTGGACTGCATGGTGAAAACTTTCTTCTAAGGACGATCACTTCATTAATTCTGCAAGCAAAATCACAAGTATGCATGATAAATTGCTTGTTTGATCATATTTAAACAGTTCATTTAACATTTTGAAGTGTCTATTCCGTGTGGTCATTCATATTCACTTCATATATTTAGATAATTCTAAAATATTCTTTTATATATTTTATTACCAATGTAACAATAAAAGAATGGTATTCTGACTATTTTTTCAGTGTCAAATTGAAAACTTATTGTTAGCTATTTCGCTTTTCTGAAACTTTTAGTGTCACAACTGCAACATACTTATATCTTATTAGGAAATTCAATTCTAACTTTGCGAAAATTTTCTGAAGCCATTTTTTCGTTAACTTATGCTAAATTTAAGCAATTGTTAATGTAATTCATTCTCATTTTATAAAAAAAAAGAATAAAGGACGACACAAGAAGAAGTGCCTTAATCCTCTTGGAGGCTCGAACGCGATATTATGGAGTGCCTGGTTTGACCATTCACTTAAGAAACTCAATTTTGACGGCTCTTGACCACTTTCCTCATTTCCCTTTGTCAATCATTTTTCTTGCCCTTTTGCTTGCTGAAAACTGTCAAAGAAATGCCCCGGTAGTTTTCAACGCAGAATTTTAATATGATTACTCTTTGTTGGTTGATGAACTGATTATTTGAAAAAATAAACTTAAATATTTGAAAACTTCTTCCGAATCCGGTACCTGTTTTGTCCCTAAATCTTTCTCACCATCAGAAAAACACCGAATTTCAATTTTATCACTGTTTCTGGAAATCCCCCCTCTGCTCACTCATGTACTCGAAAGCTAGCATTAATATACATATGCCTTTAATTGGCATGGCATAAAAAGTAGTAGAAGATTTTTTCTTCTAGTTGAATGAAATGTTCGAGAAATAAAAAATAAACAGAAAAAAAATTGAAAAATGATATTCTCCCCTTCATTTCGATACCTCCGCATGCACATGCATATGACGCGATTTGCGAGAGAATCGTAAGGACGCTTAAGAGCCGGGGACCCGGCAAAATTAGATTTCGCTTAAAAGCTGTTTATAGGTACTTTTTAACACGGGGAAACGAATGGAATGGGTCCGGGAGTCTAAAAACGCCATTTCGGCGAGCTGTGCGAGATTTTAAATGTGAGTGCCCGGTGAGGCTTGCCGAGATGGCCGCACATTCGCGTTCGCTGTTTCGCGCAAAATAAAGCTATTTTCGTGAAATTTTGGTATTAAATAGACAAGATATTGTTTTAAAAAGCTACTCAATTAGAATTTGAAAATATTCACTTTTAGGACCTCAGCGGCCTCTAGACTTTGAGGAAGCGTCGTTAGCTTAAATGGCATTATGTCATGGGTTTTCTATTTTAAGTTGTAGAGCTGAAAATTTTCTATCGAATGAGCTATCGTGTGCCTGATATTCACGAGGTCTAAGATGTTTCTCAGCCATTTAACTGTTCAGTACCAGCGCATCGGCGCGCACTTCGCATATGCGCTGCCCCCGCTGGAAGTCCAACTCAATCGATATTCCGCCGAAAGGCACTTGAGGAAACTTCTTTCGTGCATCTCCGTTCTTTATTCACTTTTATTTAATAATATGCAAAAATTAAGCGAAAATATAACTTTAATGAAACCGATAGCAACAACCAATAATTAGAAATTAAATACATTAAAAAATTCAGAACGGTAAAACCTTGTTGATTATTCAAATTACTTCTTAATCTTCTTAGCGGGCTCAAGGGATACCTCATCTGTTGCGAAAAGTTCGCCCTTCATGCTCTCAATTTTGCTCACAAGCTCCTCAGGGTCTGGGGTGAATGGTTCTTCATCCTCCTCCTCCTCGTCCACTTCCGGCACTCCCGAATCCTTCACTCCTCGATTTCCCTTCATATCGGGAAATGCTTGCAAGAGCTTCAGTTGTCGCAATACCACTCCGTGAGCCTGCTGCGTTGTTGGTATTTGTCTTGGACGAAATCTGGGGCGCCCGTTTTCCGCAACTGCGCACATCTGCTTCACAATCATGGCCGCATCCGCCCTCTTCTCCGCGGCCCAGCACTGCTCTGTGGCGATCTGAAATATTTAGATTTAACTCTTGATTATTTCAAGATTACATCTATTTAATTATGACTTTTTATGGTCAACTCCAAAAATTATATTGAGTTTTAATGTCGGCTTATTCCTCTTAGAATATTTCATAGATTAGGCAAAGTATGTATGTACCTGTATGTAAGCCCTGGCTTCGGCGTCAATTGAAGGGCGATTGCCGGTTTTTAATGCGAAACCCATCTCCAGTTGTTGCACCTCAACACCATCCGCTGCTGTAGACAGAATATCAAATGCAGTTGCGGCGTGCAGCGCACCGACAGTCTCAGCTCTTGCAGCGAATTGGGAAAGGACATAGTCAGTAAGGGTCTCTCGCTCCAAATGGGGACGATGGTCCTCCAGCAGCTCATGCCTCTCGTAATCAGCATAATTGTTAAACTCCAAAGCACAGTGTTCAGCGTGACAACGATACACTGGAGAGTCCTTGACGGGAATGGAAGGCGAGGTAGTGCGCGGTGTTCTTCCGCCCCAAAAGAGGGAATCTCCAGCAAGAAATCCGCCTTGACTTATTATTTCAAGTGTTGAGTCGACCGGCGTGAGACGCGAAGCGTCCTCAACCCGTCCGTCTCCGATTCCTGCATGCTTGAAGACGCGGAGAGTTGCAGGTTCGAAGGCAACATGAGATAGCTTCGAGATGCCATCAATTGCGCAGGACTTGGAAGGTATGGAATTCAGGCGGCACAGAATCACGGAACAACCGGATAGAGCATTTCCAGAGAGAATAGCTTCCGCTAGTTGAGCAGGAGTTGCGACATCAAAACCAGCATCACAACTTTCTGCTACCTTTCTCTTCGCCTGTAATGGAAGCACTTCAGAATAATAAGATTGGTTTTAAACAATCGAGTTTCACTATAACATGCCTGAGCAGCCATCCTGTCGCAGGCATCTTTCCCGCATTGGGGCTCTGAAAACGTGTAGGCTGTTACCCTAGCGGCGTCTGGTCTTCCGTTGTGATGGTGCAAGAATGCCATTAAGCTTGTGTTTCGATAGCAGCCTGAAAATCTTATTAATTTTCACAAATTAATTTTGGTTTCATAAAGCTTCTGTTGGGTTTTAAACTGAATTTTAAAGTTCCAGTACAATCACTTACCTGCGCAGTCACTTCGTAGAGTCACCTCTTCGATTCCCTGCGAATACAGTTGTTTCTGCACATAAGACAAAGTGGCAGCAACGGCCGAAGCATCCTAAAAGGCGACAAATTCTGTAAATTTCATTCCTATATGAGATGCTAATATTTTCTTGAACAGTCTTACTTGCTTGATCGAGTCTTCAAAGATGAAATAAAATGTATGCTGTCTGTACTCCTTACCATCGAACGATAGCACATGTACAACATGCCAAGATATTCCCTTTAAAATAGAATATTACTGTGTTTAAAATATCGTCCCATGTATGCATGAATACATCTGATTAATAAATTTAAAGTAACCTTTTTCCCGAAATATGCTGATTGGACCTCGCGACTAAATCGCGCTAGGTACTTCTGCGCCCAGTCACAGGTAACCAAGGCTGAATTCGGTGTCAGACTCTCAACAATCTGCGACTTGATGATCGCTGAGTGGGATGATCTCACTACGTGATTTCTGTAGAGCATTATGTCGTTCAAGTAGATCTCTGCATACTCCAGCAACTCCCTTCCGGACCTAATTGTTAGATTTAAAATGATGTTATCGAATCGTTTTCATAAATGTGGATAGAAACAAACGGGGTGTCCTCAGAAGCGAGCTTCAAGGTGTCCAAAACTAGCGTTTGAATTGCTTCGACATCAGCGCAGCTTTAATTTAATTATCAACTTCCCAAGGATACACTTGCAACAATTTTGTTTTAATTAACCTCTCACATTCGACGACATGCGTATGACTGCAAGCCACATGAAATTCCATCGTTGACGGGTCACTCAGTGCGTGGAGAGTACAGTGAGATGCACAACTAGTTTAAATATTACTGATAATTGTTTTAAAATGCCAGAGCTATGTACACTAAGCACCTAGAATCTAGCGCCACGTGAACTCTGTAATCGGAGCGAAGGTAGTTCTTGGCCAATGATAGTCGGCGTTTGAGTGATGATGCTGTTTCTATGTCAATTCCTTGCAGCGTAACTGCTCTGTCAATAACGCAGTTTAGCTTTTCGAATGCCTGTAAATTTTAAATTTTCCTCTCCTTTGGTTCCAATAATAATAATGAATTCGTTGGTATACCGTAAAATATGTATGCATATGTACCTCAAGCGCGCAGACCAGTGTTTCATCAACACATGAGAGACTTCTCCTCTTCTCGGGCAGAACAAACGCTTTCGAGAATCTTCCGAACTCCGCTAGCTTTTCTCTGTTTTGTTTTTTCGGAAGTCATTGACCACTCAGTTCTCCTTTCCATCTTTGTAAGATTTAGTGTGTCCGCTAGAGCCAAAACGCAATTCTTTACCTAAAATAAATCATGTTCAATAAAACCTAACACACGTAAACCCCTTAATTTAAGCGGGATTAGATTTTACTTTAAAAAAGTTAAGTAAAGATTTAGTTGATAAGAAGACCTTTGAATCGGCAGAACTGGCTGTCTTCTTCATGTACGGCAGAGGAGGGTCCTCCTCCATCTCCGGTTCGTATTCAGATCCTGTCGATTCATCATCCGACCTCTCCACTTGGGCAATCTGAACCCCAAGATGAATAGATGCACAGATTAAGAACTTTTCTTGTCTGCCTGTGAGGATGCAGGAGTATTTGATCGTAGATCATCTCTGTGAGTAGGGCACCATCCTTAAAATTATTTTTTTTCTTCCAATTAGACAATGTCTTATAATATATTTTAATATTTCTAGCATCAATGCAAACTGTTTTATTTACTTACGAGAACCGGGCCACATGTGGACGTTCGTTTTTCGGAGAAGCCGCAGGGTATCCTTGCAGTGCATGACATATTCGTTCGAAACAGTTTTCTTCGTGCGGTGACCATCCGGTACAGAACAGCAATAGTGTCGCTTCTGTATTCGTTTTCGTTTTATAATAATAATCTGTTATTAGCTGCACCTTAGTCAGTACATGCTTGTAATTCTGATCTTCCCATCCTTCGCCCAACTCATACAAATGGGTCTCACAGACACAAGACTCGAGTACATCATCGGGCTGAAATGTTAAAAACTAGATTCGGTTCAGGTTTGCTTGAAAAGACTTCTGTTAGAAAGTGTTTAAAAAAAACTTTGATTGCATTTAGTCACCAAATCGTCCCAATCGTAATACTCTGCAACACCGCGAATGAAAAGCAAGTCTGCTTTGTTCCTGCACCCATAGAGCTCGCAATCAGCATCATCGAGAAGCGTGGAAATTCTGCATTACTCTTACGTCGAGAAAAGAAAGTACACATAAGCCATTGATAGCTGAATCTTATAATTATGAAACTTAATTATAAGCTGACCGATCGGCATAAAACAGATAACTTTAATTTTAGACAGCAAGGGTCTTCACATTAGCCCTCCCTTGTCATCCCATTATCTAACTGACTGGGTCAGTGTTGCACAGCACTCGGTAAAAGTGGTTCGGCATTCAAAATATCCGCCTTTTTAGGGCGCCTTTTTACTCAGAGTTGTTTCCTGACATTTTCAAGGAAGAATTCGTAGGCGTTTGGAAGCATGCATAACGAGTCACGCAACCGACACTATCCGGCTTTTTCGATATAGAGAGAGTATGAAGGCAGCGATGACCGAGGGAGGTTCCGACCGAGAGAGCAGTTAAACAGCAAAAGCAAGCTTTACCTGCTTCCTCCCTAATAGTTAAACAGCCCCCCGCCCTTTTTATATTAGCGTTAGTTCCAATGATCCTCTGGAGTCTGGACAGCGCAACAGTGGGAGGGGGCTAGCTTAACCACAACTGAATGGGATAAAGTTCTGTGAGGTTTTTCGTTTTTGCTCGCTTCTTGTGCATGCGTCGGACATCCGTGGTTATAATTTTATGCGCTCATTTGACTGACTGGTTATAAATGGGGAAAAAATAACATATTTACAAGTATAATAACAGACTTGATGAACGTTCCATCGCAGGTAGTACGTGGGCGAAAACGAAACGACGCTGACACCGATGGAGCGAATCCACGAGATACAAAACAGCTCATTATAGCTAAATAAGCGAGGAAAGCTGTATTATAACAGAATATACATAACGAAAGATACATAAAACAAACCATCTTATACAAGACATTAAAGGAAAAAGTGAAAAGATACGTTAATGCACGAAAGAAGTTTCCTCAAGTGCCTTTCGGCGGAATATCGATTGAGTTGGACTTCCAGCGGGGGCAGCGCATATGCGAAGTGCGCGCCGATGCGCTGGTACTGAACAGTTAAATGGCTGAGAAACATCTTAGACCTCGTGAATATCAGGCACACGATAGCTCATTCGATAGAGAATTTTCAGCTCTACAACTTAAAATAGAAAACCCATGACATAATGCCATTTAAGCTAACGACGCTTCCTCAAAGTCTAGAGGCCGCTGAGGTCCTAAAAGTGAATATTTTCAAATTCTAATTGAGTAGCTTTTTTGTCATCCCATTATCTAACTGACTGGGTCAGTGTTGTCCCATTATCTAACTGACTGGGTCAGTGTTGCACAGCACTCGGTAAAAGTGGTTCGGCATTCAAAATATCCGCCTTTTTAGGGCGCCTTTTTACTCAGAGTTGTTTCCTGACATTTTCAAGGAAGAATTCGTAGGCGTTTGGAAGCATGCATAACGAGTCACGCAACCGACACTATCCGGCTTTTTCGATATAGAGAGAGTATGAAGGCAGCGATGACCGAGGGAGGTTCCGACCGAGAGAGCAGTTAAACAGCAAAAGCAAGCTTTACCTGCTTCCTCCCTAATAGTTAAACAGCCCCCCGCCCTTTTTATATTAGCGTTAGTTCCAATGATCCTCTGGAGTCTGGACAGCGCAACAGTGGGAGGGGGCTAGCTTAACCACAACTGAATGGGATAAAGTTCTGTGAGGTTTTTCGTTTTTGCTCGCTTCTTGTGCATGCGTCGGACATCCGTGGTTATAATTTTATGCGCTCATTTGACTGACTGGTTATAAATGGGGAAAAAATAACATATTTACAAGTATAATAACAGACTTGATGAACGTTCCATCGCAGGTAGTACGTGGGCGAAAACGAAACGACGCTGACACCGATGGAGCGAATCCACGAGATACAAAACAGCTCATTATAGCTAAATAAGCGAGGAAAGCTGTATTATAACAGAATATACATAACGAAAGATACATAAAACAAACCATCTTATACAAGACATTAAAAGGAAAAAGTGAAAAGATACGTTAATGCACGAAAGAAGTTTCCTCAAGTGCCTTTCGGCGGAATATCGATTGAGTTGGACTTCCAGCGGGGGCAGCGCATATGCGAAGTGCGCGCCGATGCGCTGGTACTGAACAGTTAAATGGCTGAGAAACATCTTAGACCTCGTGAATATCAGGCACACGATAGCTCATTCGATAGAGAATTTTCAGCTCTACAACTTAAAATAGAAAACCCATGACATAATGCCATTTAAGCTAACGACGCTTCCTCAAAGTCTAGAGGCCGCTGAGGTCCTAAAAGTGAATATTTTCAAATTCTAATTGAGTAGCTTTTTAAAACAATATCTTGTCTATGTAATACCAAAATTTCACGAAAATAGCTTTATTTTGCGCGAAACAGCGAACGCGAATGTGCGGCCATCTCGGCAAGCCTCACCGGGCACTCACATTTTAAATCTCGCACAGCTCGCCGAAATGGCGTTTTTAGACTCCCGGACCCATTCCATTCGTTTCCCCGTGTTAAAAAGTACCTATAAACAGCTTTTAAGCGAAATCTAATTTTGCCGGGTCCCCGGCCTTTTTGATAGTCTCGCAAATCGCGTCATATGTATGTGCATCACCATCATTCACAGACGTTCGCTCTAACCGCAATGTGTGGACACGTATCTAGCAGTGTTTTCAGCTTATCATTGATTACTCCGATCTCATTGACTTCATGATATCATATTCATATTAACATTTTATGTTGTCATAACACAATTCAGAGTGAAACTGGTTTTTATTCTCTGCGAAAATAGATAAGGCGCTCCACATGAAGATGTCTTCAGTTGTGGTGGAGGCTCGAGAAAGGAGAAGCTTCTTAACGGCGAGTGCCGTCCTCGAAGAAGACTCCGCCGTCGATGGCGCAGTACTTGGGGCAGATACCGCGCTCACCAGCGCCGCCGGGGGGTCCAGCGGGTCCGGGGGCACCGGGGTTGCCGTCGGATCCAGACTGGCCGTCGGGGCCGGGAGGTCCCTTGGGTCCGGGCTGGCCGGGCTGTCCGTCCTGTCCGGGCTGTCCAGGCTGGCCAGGAGGTCCCTGAGGTCCGGGAGAGCCAGCAGGTCCAGGCTCTCCGGGGATGAGGGGCTCGCTCTGGGCAGGGGTACCGGGCTCTCCAGGGGCACCAGGAGCTCCAGGGTTTCCGGGCGGGCCGGGAGGTCCCTTGGGTCCGGGCTGGCCAGGGGCGGCATCGTTGCCAGGCTGACCGGGCTGTCCGGGAGATCCGGCATCTCCGGGCTGTCCAGGAGGTCCGGGAGGGCCGGGAGGTCCCTGGGGGCAAGGCTTGCATGGAGGAGGAGTGATGGGCTCGCAAGGCTGCTGAGGCGGGCGGCCAGGGTTTCCGGGGAGTCCAGGAGCTCCGGGCTTTCCGGGGCGTCCAGGCTTGCCAGGGGTACCGGCCGGGCCAGGGGAGCCGGGCAGGCAGCAGGCGTCGCAGCCTCCAGAGGAAGAAGAGCCTCCGATGACTGGGGCGTCTCCGTAGCCAGACTGACGGGCGGTACGGTTGCCGTTGGGGAGGTTCTTCAGGTGGTGGACCTCGGACCAGATGTCCTTGGCGGATCCCTGCAAGTAACATCATTAGGATTACTCTTACAATTAGAGCCAACCTTTATGATTTTATGAGAAAAATGTAAATAAAAAATGAAATTGACTGAAAGGAGAATGGCACCAAACCTTGCAGAAGGTGATCTCGTTGTTCATGGTGCGCTTGACGTGGTGGACGTAGTTGTAGACCATCGGAAGGGTCACGCACACCGAGAGGACGGCGACCACGGAGAAGGCCACCGCCGAGTACGCGACGAAGCGGTACGCTTTGATGCGCTGCTCGAGATCCATCTTGGCTCTGAACGGGATGTGGAAAGCCCGGTCTGACTTGACGGGGGCCGGGGCGAGCTTATATAGGCAACCCCGAAATGTGCTGGCAAGGGCGACGGAGTAAAAGGTGAACACGGCCGGAAGGAGCGGCGTAAAGAGACTTGCCAGATCGCGCGGTGATAGAAAGTGAAAACGATGACAGACTATTTGAAAGTTGGAGAGAGACAACCGTTAGAGGAATGGCACTGCTAGGGTCATGTGGTGGGGTAGTGAGAGAGAAAGAGAGATGGAGAGAAGAGAGAGAAGAGAGAGAGATAGAAAGTGAGAGAAACTAGAACAGTAGGATGAGTTCATAAATGGAAAGCGCTTAGCTGGGAAGAAGATATTGGAAGCACGAACAATGGAGAAAGGAAGCAACCGAGAGCGAGAGAGAGAGAGAAAGAGAGAAATAGATAGATAAATGAAATAAGAGAAGGTAAGAGAGAAGAGGGAGTAAGAGGTCTCCATTCTGCATGCCAAGGACGGCTCTGTCTAGCTGATCGCGCCCTTGGGCGTTTAGGAGAACCGTTACCGAGAAAGAGAGAGAGAGAGGGGTTGAGAGGGAGAGGAAACGAGCGAGAGAGAACAAGTGAGAGGAGGTAGAGAGATATAGAGAGAGATAGAGAAAGAGAGAGAGAGAGAAAGAGAGAGAGAATGAGTGAGTGATAGAGAACGTCATCGACCTTCACTCAGACAAGGGCGCAAAGCTGCAAAGAATGTAGATGAGAAAAAAAAGAATGTTTCGTCATTCAAAATTCCTTTGCCGAGAGCCGTGACTTGAATAAAGGGGGCTTGCTGAAAGCAATGAGCTGATGGTGAGATGAAAATTGCTAATGTAAGTTGAAGTCTCTGTACGCATGAAAAACATAGGCGCTTGATACGAATTCAAGTACAGAAATGATACAACATGACTGTACCAAGTGTTATAAACGAGTAAATTTAAAAGTAGCTTGCATGCCTGCCATTGGTTTGCATTCTGTTGTGTATTTCAAGGCTGGTTGTTCGAAATATATTCTTGTTCTTCTCCTTCGCAATCCTGTCATTGGACAGCCTCTAGTCATAAGAGGAGGAATGATAAGAAAGTAATACGAGAAGCAAGATGTTTTGATGTTGTCGGAGAGTAAATACATATATCCTCCTCGCTCCTTTCATCTTGGCTCTCTCTCACTATGAGCTTACTCTGTTTGATCGTTCTCACAATCAGGGAAAGCGCAAATTGTATTTCTTAATGTTATTCTTATAGCATTAACAACATTAATCGTTGATACTTCTGTTTTTTATTGTCCATAATACCACTTCCAGTATAGTACATTACTTTGAAAGATGAGAGATAACGACACATGTACATATGTATGCATGTACATACATATATGTTCATAGTAGATACATTCATAGTATACATATGTATGTGTGTATGCATGCAGTATATACATACATAAGTGCGTTCGTATTTCCAAGGGTGAAATTAATTCGTTTGAGGCTTTCATCTACCCAACTTTTTCTAATCGATTCAAGCAAAAATAAAATATTTGTACAAAATTCTAAGGAGATGTATACTAAAAAAGTTTCTACGCCTTGAGATACGAGTTATGTAGTTTGATGAATAAGATGATACATCAGCAGCTTTACCATAATGAATGTGGTTATGCATGACATAAAGTTGTTTGTCGAGATGTTGCATTCCAGTTACATTTCGACTAATTAAAGGAATCTTCCTTTCAAAAGGAAAAGCGCCTCCTTGGTTCCATGGACAATTACAAATGCAATAACAGATGTATGGAGGTAATCTTAATAAATGCCTCTATCAGACTTTCTCTCTCTCTCTCTCTAAAACGCTTTCAGCATTACTCTTTAGTCACTCGTGACTTACAATTAGTCATGTAAGGCATGTTTTCTTTTCCTTCCGTCAACCTAGACCAGAAATCATGCAATTACTATTTAATGTCATGTTCTATATAGTTTGCAGTTGAGACCTTTTATTCTTTTTGAAACATATGCATGTACATGAACATATGTACATACAAGTTTCAACTTGGTCATATTGTGACCATCCAAGAATGACCCATCATATTTGCTGTTTTCACTCTGTAATTATGATAATTTATTTCTCTCTCCTACCCAACTGAGGGAATACTAGTTAAGCTTATAAACCATCTCCTGCTCCAAGAAGGAGATGGCAACACCGACATTCACCGTTGACGATGCTGTCGAAGCTCTCGGCTTTGGACGCTTCCAGATCACACTCTCTTGCTTCGCCGGATTGGCATGGGTTCGTATGCAGTAAGAACAGTAGGACCAAGAAGGCGAAGTACATATATCTACAACGAGTAAAAAGATCGACAGAGAAAGAGAGAAAAAAACGGCAAACAAGGGAGGAAAAGAAGGGGTGAAAGAGAAAAAGTGAAGATATGACTTTTTGTAGATGGCAGAGGCAATGGAACTCATGCTCCTTTCCATTGTGAATACAGCGTTTGTCTGCCAATGGAGCATCAACAAGGAGCAACAGGCAATTATTTCCTTCTTATAACGTCAATGAGTTTCATAACAATTGATTTTATGACCAATACATTTTTTTTCTCTTCTCAAAGTGGTGTTGCCTAACATCAAATTGCACACACTCTCGCTCGTTTTTTCGGGGAAAATATATAAAAAATTTAATTTTAAATGAATTAACATCAGACGCTAACCACGATGTGTTTCTTCGGTGGAATGCTGGTTTCTTCGGCCTTCTGGGGAAGCCTTTGTGATCGATTCGGAAGAAAGCGGGTTATTTGCCTTCTTACCATAAGATAGCAAAATCGGTTAGAAAGTGTCCCCTATTGTGAGAGAGACTCCATTAAAGGAGCCGTTCACTGAATTATTGGCATGCATACGATTATTTGAATGTAGATCAATCTGCGATTGTCTAACAAGTAGTCCCCAAATGTGCGTACCATTTCTTCCTCTTGTTGCAGAGTCAAGAGCCCGCAAAATATGGTTATGTAGGTCACATTTTATTTACACCAGATGCTACGCACTCTCCTTTTGGACACGCTCTCTGAGCAGAAAAAGGGCCAAATATATATTTTTGGGGCGCATTCAAGATGGCCTTGTTCTCCTTTTGTAGAATCATTCCGTACTTGGTTCCCTTAAGGGTCTTCTGACGTCGACACTTTTCTCCTTTGTGATGGGAGTCGTCTCTGGCATGGCACCCAACTTTATTTTCTTTGTCATCGCTCGCACTCTCGTCGGATTCGGCGTCGGTGGAGTGCCGCAAGCGTTCGTGTTTCTCTGTTCAGTGCCTGGCTGATCTGTCTCGTAATTCAAATCGCTTTTGGCGGGAAATCCAACGCATCAAGGATTACTCTGTACGCCGAGTTCCTTCCGTCCGCTCACCGTGGCAAGTGCATCGTGCTGGTGATGTCCTTCTGGACGGTTGGCGCGTGCTCAGTGACACCCTTCTGGCATTCCTCGTCATGGAGTCGCATGGATGGCGAGTCCTTGTCTGCCTCTCCTCTCTTCCACTTCACACTCGCAGGCTTGGTCTGTATTCTCCTTTCAGCATTGTAACACGGACCAAGGAAAATACGGAACAAGCGGGCGAGAGTAACTCTGACCTCTATTCTCTTTATATTATTCCGTAGTCTCTCACCATCCTTACCACCCAT
Source organism: Allodiplogaster sudhausi (assembly GCA_945643635.1). Classification (NCBI taxonomy): domain Eukaryota; kingdom Metazoa; phylum Nematoda; class Chromadorea; order Rhabditida; family Diplogasteridae; genus Allodiplogaster; species Allodiplogaster sudhausi. The sequence goes on along the minus strand of CALZFC010000006.1, from coordinate 8,374,525 downwards.
CGCGAATTTCAGTGGCTTCCCGAATCCGCCCGTTTCCACATGGCGAAGGGTCAGCCCAAGAAGGCATTGGCCACTCTTCAGATGAAGAATGGAAAGCAGTTCCCGAATGGAGAGCTTGTGACGTCCAAAAACGACCCAACAGTAAATATTTTCATAGTTCTTTCCAATGTGGCGTGCTATAGCTAAATTAAAGCTTTTTCATCCTTTCTCGAAGGTCAGCACATCGTCTAGCGGTGCATTTTGGGCTCTTCTTAGTTCTCAGTTCCGAACAACGACCTTGCTCCTTTGGCTAATTTGGTGAGCGTTTTCACTAAAAGTTTCATCATCATTTACAGTTATGGGTATTCTGTATTTATGAAACCGCTTTCTATCTTTCGCTCTCTACGCATTTGATAATGTCCTCTTATCTAACTGTAGGATAGTGATGATCTTTACGTTCTACGGCATTGTTCACTACACACCAGTCCTTCTTCAATCCAACGATCAGTGTCATGGCGGAGTTACAAATTCATCTCACACCATGTCCTGCCCTTCTAATAACGACTTATACTTTGACCTCTTCATTTCGTCTCTTGGCGAAGTTCCAGGTCATGCAAACTCATGGTTGAAAGAGTAGGAGAATTTATTTTTATACCGTATATTTTCAGGATTCGTTGTAACTGCACTAATAATTGAAACGGCGGGGCGTAAGAAATGTCTAGCATTCGAATTTACAGGCTTCGCTGTCTCCACTCTGCTACTGCTCTTTTGCCTACCAAGGTCTTTGATTTTGGCATATTTGTTGGCATATCCCATCTATGTAGTTCTCTTCCACGCCCTTTCGTCAATTTAGAACCGCAGTGGTTGCTCTGCTGACTATTGCGCGAGCCTTTATCGGCGCGGCGTCTCAAGCAGTGTATATATACACCCCGGAAGTAAGTTCATTCTTTATGGTGTTCTTTTACAGTATGATGTTCTCTATTTCATTCTCTCTCTTTCTCTTCATTTTCTTTATTGCTCTTCTTCATCACATTTGAAGGTGTACCCAACATCAGTGCGAGCTTCTGGCCTGGGAACTGCCTCAGGAATAGCCCGTCTGGGAGCGATGACTACTCCCGTCGTCGCCAACGTAACAACTATTAAAGACATGCACAAGCGATTAATCACGCCATTCAATTTTGAATTATGAAAAGCAATAAATTAGCTTTTCTGACAATGAGGAGTTTTCAGCGAAATGCAATGCGGGATAGATTTTTTGATACATATTTTATAATGTTGATCTCAACGAACTCTAGTTTTGTTAGCTTCTGGTTGACTACTACTTGATGCTACCGGTCTGGATTTACGGAGCAGCCGCGATTGTCGCGGTCGTTGCTTCTCTTTCTCTTCCCATTGAGACGAAAGGACGGCAAATGCAGGCAAGACTCTTTCGGAACGTGTAGAAGTTCAAAATCACAACCGACTTATTTTACTATTTGCTGGCTTACTTCAACTAGAAAGAATTTCATATATTTAGGATGTACACTAGCGAGAAATGCAGCTTGCTTGATTATACTGGAATACGACGGTTTAAGCGACGACGACCTCGAATAAAAATATTATTGATTGTTCTCATATAAACTAATATTCCAGCGAAACTAAAATATAATTGAAATGTTACGGCCGGCTAGATTGGTACTAGATTGTTACTATTTCATGGAAGAAAATAAATCCTTTGAAGAGTAGAAATGGACAAGGAAATTCAATGTGTAAATTATTTATGAGATCCACATATGTAAAAAAACAGTCTGTAAAATGATCGCTCAACGTGCGGTTTCCACGGGTGGTCTATCACCACCATTGAACTTGCGCAATTCTTTTCATCTCACTCTTCGCTTTCGCGGCGGTCTTGCATGAACGAATTTATGGGGTTTATTCTTTGTCTTTACAACTGTGATTACTTAAGCTACTATGATTAAACGTTTCTTTACTGAATAAAAATTTTTTTTTAGAGAACATAAATAATGCCCACTAAAACTTGGTTTTCTTACAGATTGATTATTGTCATTTTGGAAATAGCGCGATTTCATTTTAAATTGAACTGCAGAAATTTACTGTCGTGTTTTCGGCTGATTGTCAGAACACGCGGAATGAAACAGAGCGGAAGTTGCCTAATTCTCATCAATACACACTCTCGCGCTCTTTGCATCTCCCTCAATAATCCGAGGTTTTGGCCGATGTGAGCAAAGATGCTCATCTGAACGGAATGGAGAATGAATTGTAAAAAAAACTACTCTCAGTTCAACTGAGCATCTTTCACATTATGGCCGACCGTTTCCAGGAAATTTCGCATCCGATTATGGAAATTGCGACGTTGGCTTATGTCCACGAAAGCGCATCTTGGCTGAAATACCATAGATTCAGTTGCATTCTTCCTAGTTTTCACCCGAGAGAAACGACTTGTTTACTCAATAATTATGAGGATTGATCAAGTACTTTTGTACCTCGTAATATTCACTGAACAATGCAATAATCTTTATACATGAATATTATGTAGTATAGTTAATATTGACTTATTTCAGCTGCCCCTCACTGCTAACACTTGTTTTTGTACTTATATTTTTATTATCTTTTAAATATTCTTTTTAAAGATCTAAGCTGCTTAATAAAAAAAATGAAGTCACCTCACCATCAGTAGATCCCTCTGACCCCCCTGGAAAGAACAGGCACAGTGAGCTGGCATGTTCTGGCGGTTAATCGTTAATCCAAATGCACCCTCTCCTCTCAAATATGCAATTTGCATATAGCCAACTTTAGCTACTTGTGACAGGTACCGTGCTCGACGGGACTGCCATGAGCCTATGTGGCCCACGGGTTTTTATCGGTGTTACGTAGCTGGTTGGTTAAGCCACTTCTTTCTACACCTTGACATTTGATTTAGTTTGATGAATTAAGATGAAGGAATAATAACTCTCCCGATATGGTTGTGTTCTGTAAAGAGGCAAGATTGCGATGCATCCTAGTGATTGTAAGAAATTTCATGATCCAAATATGGTTGCCTTATATTTTATAATTCCTGGAAATGCTGTTTTACATTTCAGTTACATTTTGACTAATTAAAAAAGAACCTTGCAAAGAAAAGGTCTCCACCTTTTCTATGACAATTACAAATACAATCATGAATATATGTCGTTAATCTTAATAAATGTGTGTTTATCCATAGAACGTCGCTTGTACTTTTCCCTCTCTCTTTCTCTCTTTCTCTTTCTACCGCACAGGCTACGCCGACGCTTTTTTTCATCTCTTGTGACTTCGTCCTGTAAAGGATGTTTTCTTTTCGAAATTAGAACATGTTCAGAACACGTTTACTAGACTTCTTTTTATACGACGTGCTGGCTTTTTGTTCCTTTCAATCGACTACCTACTTTTAATGACATATTGAATACTTATGATCTCGATTCTCTATTGCTTCTATGTCTATCGATTGATTTATGGTTGCTACATGGCATGATTGACTTGCCCATTTGCAGACTCTTTGTTTTCAGGCCTTGTCATTGTCATCTGCGTTTCATTTTTATATTCCACTCTCCCATCTCTCTCAATAATCCGAGCACTCGTTTCGCATTCGTTCTGCCCTACATATGTTATGCAAAAGTGCCTTCTTTCGTTACTTCCAGCCCCAGTATAAAATCGTTTACAACGGTGATCTCTTGTTATCTCGTTCTATATACATACATATAAGACAGTGTGAATTAAAAAGTTTGGTTTTTCTCTGCAATTTTCAGTTTTGCTGTTATTTTTGGCAAGCAAATTTGCCAGTTTTCAAGCCCATTTATTATGCCATGGCAATTTGTATGATTGTCAAGAATGTCATCAAGGTTTATTCTTCAATATTCATCATGCCAAAATCAACAGCTGTCTAAAATGGCAAAAACAACCTAATTAAAAAAAGATACGAGTCAAAAGTGTCGAGGCAAAATTACGCAAGTGTTAAACGAAGATGGCACAGAAAATGGTTGAAAAATATGTCACAGCTTCTCGAGGAGGAGTGGGCCTTTTTGCCAAAAAAAGCAGCGATATAAATCTGCCAAGATTACCTGCCAGAGTTGATCAACTGCTAAATTTGCCAAGCCAAAATAATAGAGTGAAAAATTTGCCAAACCAGCTTGCCAATTTTGGCGGCTAGCAGAAATGGCATGGCAGTTTAAACAGGTGTCAAAAAAGTCCAGCAAATTTGATGGCTATCAAAATTGGCAAGGCATTTTTTACGGCTGTCAAAAGTGGCACGTCATTTTAAACGACCATTAATTCTGGCTAAAGGTTGAAATTTCAACATCGGACAAATTAAAACATAGTGTAAGAAAAAATGAAGTAAGGAAAAGCAGAAAATTAATGGAATTATAATGTTAACTAAACAAAAATCGACGATAGGAATAAGTGGACTTACGAACTACAGAGAAAGCATGAATTCGAAAGAATCAATTCGCAATATGGAGACTAACTAGATTGAAGGCAAAAAATCAGGGAGGGTATGTAAAATAGACGATTCCTTTTTAGCCCCCACCGGTGATTATTCGGGAGATCGACTCGAAGTGCTGGCGGTAGGTCTCGGGTCGGCCGCCATGGTCTGCAAGAAAAGACATTGAGGAAGGTAAAACAAGAGAGGGTGAAGGGAGATTGAGATTAAAGAAAAGGATAAAGAAAAAGAACAGGAGTTACGGTATGAATGGTTGAAAACGTTTCCTTTGAAATTTTGTCAGAAAAAAAGAAAGAATATCCTACAACTTGTTTGTTCAGTTTCAGTTACGATTAAATAGGAACACTAACAACTCCACATTTTAAAGGAATTCTACTTTTAGATAGTTGAAAATAGGAAGGGAACTTAACTCACGACAACACTACAAGGAAATCACGGATGCTAACGATAGGGGGGGGGGGTTAGCCCACCCTGATATAGCAGCATTAATTTCAGTGGATTCCTTGGTTCAATTCACTCGAAAAGACTAGATTAGATGATTCTTTTCTTCAAAGAAATTACGATACAAAGGCGCAAAATTATGGGCGCGATACCCAACAGGATAAACTTAGACTATTAGCCTTGTACCGGCCGAAAGTCAAGCTGTGAATCATCACCTAAAAGAAGGCTGCGCCGCTACAGTATGCATACCGTACAGGGAATAAAAGCCGCTGTCGAGGACCCAAAAGATTAGGGTGGGGAATGAATTATTAGGCCGGGAAACCAGGGTGGATTAGCTGTTTTTGTCTAAATGGCCTTCAATAACATGGTGGGGTAGAACATCGGGGAGGCCCAAAATAAGGTCTGTCGAAAGGGCAGTACCTTTTTACCCTGATACCGTACCATGTCACTGTTTCCAACTTACATTATTGCGATGCTAACTTAGATTTTTCTAATGAAACTAAGCACTAGATAAGCAAGAATAAATTAAAAGAAGCAGCCTGTTGTATACAATGTACTTTACCAAACCTTTAAAAGAAGAAAAATACTCACAAAAGCGGAGGGCGCGGCCAGGTCCGCCGCCACCAGGACCGACCGTCATCGAAGCCGCCACCAAAGAAGAAGAGGGCCGGGGCACATCCATCCACTCCTGAATTAGATCCCCCTCATTTAAATAATATCAATAATTTTTGATACCAAGAAACAACAAAAACCGTTGGTCAGCAAAAGTGCTTTAGTGAAAGGTTTTCCCCTTTAACAGTCAAGGAAAGTGCATTCCTTTCACACATCTAATCTATTCAATGTCGTGAAAAAAATAATACGGGTTGGCGAAAGAACGCCCAAAAAGCTGTATTTTAGACAATAAAAACACCAAAGGAAAATAAAATGTATATGTCGAACCTTTCTCAATTGGGAAGGAAGGCTGCAAGGGAGGAATACGAACTCCCTCAAGAGTTCGCCGTCCACTCGATGCCCCCGAGGACTCCCGTCCACTTTATCGAACAGGACACGTTGCTTGTGCTGAAATAAGAAAAGTTTATAAGAGATACCGACAAAAAAAGAAACTAATTGTGCGGGGGGGGGGGGGTGAATTAAAATGAACCAGTTTAAGCATTATCGACTACCGTAATCTCAATGAGTACGGTACAAGAATTCTCTATGAAGTGGTTTCTTATGTCAATAAATTGATCTTTTTTAAATAAATAAAACTACGCTCCTACTACATTACGCTAATTTTAAAGCAAATTATGAAACGGATTAACGGAGAACCGAAAAATAAAAACAAAAGTTTCGCTCCGACATTAATCGGCTAAAAGGAAAATCATGTTAAAACTATTCCCAAAAAAATGCATTATCAAATGAATCTTTAAGAAAGATTACCTTGATTTTATCCTTTAAAAAAGTTGGATTTTAATATTATGTGAAGTTAAAAAAGATCAAAAGACCTACTCCGTTTTAAAACAAAACTAAACACCTGTAATGCTAGACAAATAAATATAAAGCCAAAAAGTGATGTCTAACCATTAGAAGTCGCATCCCTAGGCGCCGGCGGAAGAGTCCTCCCGTGGCTTCCGCATAGTCGCCACTACAAAAAAGTTTAAATTGAATCGAATATCTTTAAAAAAAGGATAAAAGAAAAGAACTTCATTCGATTTCCCACTATACAATACGCATACTCAAACATAGAAAAGGAAAACAAAAGTATCAGCTAATGGAAGTATAATCTGAAAGCTATTCCAAAAAGGATGCATTCTCGAATAAACCGTTAAGAAAGATTTCCTTTATTTTTATTCTAAAACAACTACCGGATTTCATTCCAGTGAAAAAACAAACTTAAGAACAAAATGCCTACAAAATTTTCGATTAAACAAAACACTTCGAATACCAAACAGTTAAATAAATAAAAAATAAACCTAAAACGTAATTTCTAACCGTTAGAGATGGCATCGACCCTGGCGCCCGTAGTCGTTGCCGCCCTGGTGCTTCATTTCGATGCCGTTGCGTGGATGGCGGGACTACAATCGCAAGAAAAACATAGAAGCAAATATTCGTCGTCAAACATTAAACAAATGAAAAGAATACTTGCAGAAAACCTAACAGCAATCCAAAAAGCTACAGCTTTACCGAGAATTTCGAAACGCGACAATTAATTTTTTGCACGGTGCACGCTGTAGTACGGCGCACCTAATGATATGGTGCTTAATTTCCATGCGACCATTCGTGATTATTTGCATGGTTCACGTAATTTTTAATCATGTCAACCGTGCAGAAATGTAAAATTACATATAACTATTCAAAAATGGTCCCATTCACCGTGCAATTAAGAACAATGACATTACGTGCATCGTACGAGGTGCATAGTGCAAAATGAGAACCTGTACGCGTTGCGGTCGCGTCGCAGCTCTCATAACTGCCGAATAAAACTTATTCAGTGCTAAACGAGATTACATGTTTATCTTGTTGTTTCTGCCTTTCCTTTTTGCTTGAATTGTTGTTCATGTGATTAATTTACACTTTAAGAGAAGATGTACGCTTGGCGCCCCTTCCAACATCGGCGCCGCGGAATCCTGGCGCGGCATCGGCGAGATATTGGCGGCCACCCCGAAGCACCACTTTGAGGTTTTGGCATCCTCTTTGATATTTGTTTATTTTCTGGTCATTTTGCTTTATAGGATTAGCGAACTGATTTTGTCGCGTTCAATTTTTTGATTTATGATTAGGTCATTTCTCAGGGCAGAAGTTTTGCTCGTTAGAATTATTCTTTTGAGCAAGTTGAATCTTCTGCAGTTTTCGTTTTTATTCTAGTTATCCTGTTCTTAATCTTCGAGCACGGTACTTTTTTTCAATTTCGCCTGCAAAAATTAGTCCAAAATTAACAATGCGAAGAGCTCAACAACCTATGCCATGTTTTAAATTTTTCATATATTTCCTTAAAATGAAATTGAGCATAGAGTTGTTAGTTGTTAATGTTATACGACGGTAGACATATCATTAAATAGAGAATCGCGAGCTCTTTGAACTGCATTCAAACACTTTTTCCAAAAAAAATTTTACACCCAAAAACCGACCACTAATATTTTGACGGCGCAAATATTTTTTTATGTCGATTTAAATTTTTTTCCCTGAAATTCAACAGTTCGGGGGCTTTTAGTTACAGAGATGACGAACATTCCATTCAATTCTTATCGTGATGTTTTATAATTTTCTCAGAATTACGGTGTGTATACGGTAGATGGCCATTTTCCTCTAAAATAAGTGTAAATCATTTCCTTTTTGTTATTTAGAATGGAGAACACGAATCTAGTGTTAATATTTCATGTTGTATTTCATTTCTAACAAAACAGCAATGATATCATATACACATTGTATGGAGCTACAAGGCCATATACCGTATACTTACCATAACTCGGGAAAATAGCATCATGATAATCGCAGACACATCTTTTAACATTATTTAGTGTTCTTGTTTCAGATTAGATGTCAAGCTGGCCCGTGCAAGGCAAGCATGTGCAGTGGGAGTGCCGCCGGAGATGGACGACCGCGTCCAGTTTAAACAGTTTTGTTTTATTATTGTTTTCAATTATCTATTATAATTTTAATTTTTTTTATGTTAAATAGAATTGATATTTTATAAGGATGGAAAATCTTTCATTAATATCCACTTGTTGGCCAACAGTTTTTTTTTTCAGTTTTGCCAACAATTATTGACATGTAAATGAAAGAGAATCTAATTCAGGAGGTGATGGTGGAGCCGCCGGTCGTCGCAGTGGTTTCTTTGGTGGCGAAGTCGATGATGGTTCTGGCAGCGGGCTACGGCCCTCCTCCTTCGTGAATCTTGCGTCCCCAGGGATTCTCAGTGATCAAGTCACACGAGGCCATGCATCTCGAAGCTGGAAGAGTTACCTATTCCAGTGATGATGGCCAGTCTAGTGGCTGGTATGTTAACCTTGCTAGCATTTATCAACTGAGTTCTAGAATGTTGTGATGACTGTTATACTGTAGAAACAGCCATGTTTCATGACTGATCTAAATATATTTTTTTATTGTTTCCTATTTGTTATATAAGGATGCATATGTGAATTTAGTGATGTGAGGAGGGCTAAATCCTATTTTAGTAGGAATGTTGTGCTATGAGCCTTTTTTGGGGTAAAAAAAAGGATTTGCCTTTTTTAACGGCCGTCAAAACGGCCAGCCATTATTTATAGCCGTTAAAATTGGCTTGCCACTTTTGAAGGGTCAAAAATTTGGCTTGCCACTTTTGAAGGGTCAAGAATTTGGCTTGCCACTTTTGAAGGGTCAAAAATTTGGCTTGCCATTTTTGATGCCCGCTGAATTTGCCAAGTTGCCATTTTTGACGGCTGTCAAAATTGCCAAGTTGCTCGGCCGACAGCCGCTTACTCGTGGCACGTTTAACAGCTGTTAAAAATGTCAAATCCTTTTGCCAATTCTGATAGCTGTTTATTTTGGCTGTGACATTTTTTATAAGTGAAGAATTTGCCAAAACCCTTGAAATTTTGAACATATGCAAATTGCGCCATGGAAAATTTGGAGGCCGTCAAATTTGGCATGTTATTAATCCACTTTTAAAGACCTCTATTTTTGCCACGCCAAATTGTTGTCCTGTTAAATATGCCGAAGCCGGGTTGTCAATAATTAGGGCACATTTCTGTGGCTCAGCCATTTTCTTCGCTTGTACATTGTGCCCGTCATTTTATTAACCGTCTTATTTGTCATGACAAGTTTGAATCAATGAATAAAATACTGCCACATTTGCTTGTGTGTTTCACCTGCCAAATTTGGCAAAAATAACAGCTTAATCGAAAAATGCAGAGAAAAACCAAACTTTTTAATTCACACTGTCTTATATGTACATATGTTTAGTATTGATGTTTGCAGTCTATAATTTTTGGCCAAGCCCTTCCTGTCACGGCCATTCCCTCCCTTTTTCCCTCGCCCTCAAGTGCACGTCGCTGTGCTCGCCTCTTTTACACGCTCCATTAAGGTGAATAGTAGTGATCCGCTTCTCTGCTACTCCCTCTTAGGTGGCAAGACGAAGCCAGGGCCTGGCTCCCTTTGGAAGGGTACCGCTACCCACATTTGTTGTTTTCTCTCTGTAAATATTGGTCTTCCCTGCTTATGGCTTAGGTTAGGCCATCTTCTGCTAAAATTAGGAGATGGCAACGCTGACGTTCACCGTTGACGATGCCGTTGAGGCTCTCGGCTTTGGACGCTTCCAAATCATTCTCACCTGCTTCGCCGGATTGGCATGGGTTAGCATGCAGTAAGAATACATACAACCAGTGAAATGATCGACATGGAAAGATGAAACGAGAGGAGGCGAGTAAGAGAGATAGAGAGGAAATGTATTGTAGATGGCAGAGGCAATGGAGCTCATGCTCCTCTCCGTTGTGAATCCAGCGCTTGTCTGCGAATGGAACATCAACAAGGAGCAACAGGCAATTATTTCCTTCTATCCTCGTCAATGGGATTCTTCAAATCTGACTTTATTGCCTACACAAATTATTTTTTCTCAATTTGGTGCTGCCTTTCTTTAAATTTCATGCTCGTTTGCTCGTTTCTCCGAGAAAAAAATTAAGTTTAAAATGAATAAACGTCAGATGCTAACCACGATGTGTGTCTTCGCGGGTATGTTGGTTTCTTCGACCTTCTGGGGAAGCCTTTGTGATCGATTCGGAAGAAAGCGGGTTATTAGCCTTCTAATCATGCGAAAGGGGCGCAAATTGAAAGAGGGATTCTATTGAGGGTCTCCTAACGGCGACACTTTTCTGTTGTGTGATGGGAGTCGTTTCTGGCATGGCACCCAACTTCACCTTCTTTCTCATCGCTCGCACTCTCGTCGGATTCGGCATCGGTGGAGGGCCGCAAGTGTTCGTGTTCCTCTGTTCCGCATTTGGGAGATCGGTATCGTAATTCAAATCGTTTTTGGCGGGAAATCCAAAGCATCCAGGATTACCCTGTATGCCGAGTTCCTTCCGTCCGCTCACCGTGGCAAGTGTATCGTGCTGGTGATGTCCTTCTGGACGGTTGGCGCGTGCTCAGTGACCCTTCTGGCATTCCTCGTCATGGAGTCGCATGGATGGCGAGTCCTCGTCTGCCTCTCCTCTCTTCCTCTCGGCGTCTTCACTTTCGCTGGCTTGGTCTGTATTCTCTTTTCAGCATTGTAATATGCATATTTATATTAATGCAATGCTGCAAGGAAAATATAGACCAAACAGGCGAGAGTAACTCTGACCTCTGTTCTCTTTGTATCATTCCGTCGTGTCTCACCATCCTTACCACCCATCGCGAATTTCAGTGGCTTCCTGAATCCGCCCGTTTCCACATGGCGACCGGTAAGCCCAAGAAGGCATTGGCCACTCTTCAGTTGGTGGCTAAGAAGAATGGAAAGCAGCTCCCGCCTGGAGTGCTTGTGACGTCCAAAAACGACCCAACAGTAAATATTTTCATAGTTCTTTCAAACTTGGCTTGCTTTAGCTAAATTAGAGCTTTTTCTCGAAGGCCAGCTCATCGAGCAGCGGTGCATTTTGGGCTCTTCTTGGTTCTCAATTCCGAACAACGACCTTGCTCCTTTGGGTAATTTGGTGAGCGTTTTCACTAAAAGGTTCATCATCATTTATATTTATGGAATTTCTCTTTATGAAATCACCTTCTATCTCTCGCTCTCTCTAACGCATTCGATAATATCCTCTTATCTAATTGTAGGATATCGATGGTTTTTACGTTCTACGGTATAGTTCTCTTCACACCAGTCCTTCTTCAATCCAACGACAAATGTCAAGGCGGAGTTACAAACTCCTCTCACACCGTGGCCTGCACTTCTAACAGCGACTTATACTTTGACCTCTTCATTTCGTCTCTTGGGGAAATTCCAGGTCATGAAAACTCATTTTCGAAAGAGAATTTTTTTATACTGTATATTTTTAGGATTCGTTGTAACTGCACTAATAATTGAAAGGACGGGGCGCAAGAAATGTCTAGCATTCGAATTTGCAGGCTTTGCTGTCTCCACTCTGCTACTGCTCTTTTGCCTGCCAAGGTCTTGCAATTAGGTTTTGGCATATTTGTTGGCATTGCCCTTCTTGTCCTCTTCGCATTTTCGTCAACTTAGAACCGCCGTAGTTGCTCTGGTCTTTATTGCGCGAGCCTTTATCGGCGCTGCGTCTCAAGCACTGTATATATACACCCCGGAAGTAAGTTTATTATGCATGTTATTCTTTTACAGTATGATATTCTCTATTTCATTCTCTCTCTCTCTCTTCATTTTCTCTCTTGCTCTTCTTCATCACATTTCAAGGTGTACCCAACAACAATGCGAGCTTCTGGCCTGGGAGCTGCTTCAGGAATAGCCCGTCTGGGAGCGATGATTACCCCCGTTTTCGCGAATGTAACTACTGTTAAAGACATGCACAAGCGATTAATCATGCCATTTAATTTTGAATTATGAAGAGCTATAAATTAGTTTTTCTGACGAATTTTCAGCGAAATGCAATGCGGGATAGATTTTTTGATACGTATTTTATAATGTTGATCTCAACGTACTGTAGTTTTGTTAGCTTCTGGTTGACTACTACTTGATGCTACCGGTCTGGATCTACGGAGCAGCCGCGATTGTCGCGGTCGTTGCTTCTCTTTCTCTTCCCATTGAGACCAAAGGACGGCAAATGCAGGCAAGGCTCCTTCGGAACGTGAAGATGTTCAAAATCACACCTGACTTATTGTACTACTTGCTGGCTTACTTCATCTTGAAAGATATTTCATATATTTAGGATGTACAGTAGCGAGAAAGGCGGCATGCTTGGTTATACTGGAATACGACGGTTTAAGCGAAGACGACCTCGATTAAATATATTTTTGCATGTTATTATTTAAACTTAAATTTAAACTTAATTTTTTAAAATACTAGCATAATTGAAATGTTTCGGTCGCTATGTTTGATACTAGATTGTTACTAGTTCTTGGAAGAAAATAAATCCTTTGAAGAGTAGAAATGGACAGTGAAATTCAATGTGTAAAATATTCCACATATAGAAAAAAAAAAACTTTCTGTAAAATGATTTCTCAGCGTGCGGTTTCCAGGAGTTGCCCATCACCACCATTCAACTCGCGCAATTCTTCATCTCACTCTTCGCCGTCGCGGCGGTCATGAATGCGCGAATTTATGGGGTTTATTCTTTGCCTTTCCAACTGTGATTACTTATGCTACTGTGATTAAACGTTTCTTTACTGAATAAAATTTTTTTTAGAGAACATAAATAATGCCCACTAAAACTTGGTTTTCTTACAGATTGATTATTGACATTTTGGAAATAACGCGATTTCATTTTAAATTGAACTGCCGAAATTACCTGTCGTGTTTTCGGCTGATTGTGAGAACACGCGGAATGCAACAGAGCGGAAGTTGCCTAATTCTCATCAATACACACTCTCGCGCTCTTGGCATCTCCCTCAATAATCCGAGGTTTTGGCCGATGTAAGCAAAGATGCTCATCTGAACGGAATGGAGAATGAATTGTAAAAAAAAAACTACTCTCAGTTCAACTGAGCATCTTTCACATTATGGCCGACGGTTTCCAGGAAATTTCGCATCCGATTATGGAAATTGCGACGTTGGCTTATGTCCACGAAAGCGCATCTTGGCTGAAATACCATAGATTCAGTTGCATTCTTCCTAGTTTTCACCCGAGAGAAACGACTTGTTTACTCAATAATTATGAGGATTGATCAAGTACTTTTGTACCTCGTAATATTCACTGAACAATGCAATAATCTTTATACATGAATATTATGTAGTATAGTTAATATCGACTTATTTCAGCTGCCCCTCACTGCTAACACTTCTTTGTACTTCTATTTTTATTATCTTTTAAATATTCTTTTTAAAAGATCTATGTTGCTTAATGAAGAAATGAAGTAACCACACCATCAGTAGATCCCTCTGAACCCAAGAAAGAACAGGCACAGTGAGCTGGTATGTTCTGGTGGTGAATCGTTAATCCAAATGCACCCTCTCCTCTCAAATATGCAATTTGCATATAGCCAACTTTAGCTACTTGTGACAGGTACCGTGCTCGATTCCTGGAAATGCTGTTTTGCATTTCAGTTACATTTTGACCAATTAAAGGAGATCTAAGGCGAATTTAATAGTGTCTTGTTTTTTCGACTTATTTGGCCGGCTTGAGCTAGAACCTTAGATTGCTAGTTTCCCGAAGTCACAAAAATCTCTCTGCCCTGAAGAAATAGGCCCACGGGTTGTAATCGGGGCAACGTTGCCGGGTAAGTAAGCCTCTTCTTTCTTCGCCTTGAGGTTTGATTTAGTTTGAGAAGGAAGATTATTAAACAATAATAACTCTTCCGATATGGTTGTGTTCTGGAAACAGGCAAGGTTCCGAAACACCCAAGTGTTTGCAAGAATTAATTGTTTACCGATTTTCATGATCCGTATATTTTATAATTCCTGGAAATGCTGTTTTGCATTTCAGTTACATTTTGACCAATTAAAGGAGATCTAAGGCGAATTTAATAGTGTCTTGTTTTTTCGACTTATTTGGCCGGCTTGAGCTAGTACCTTAGATTGCTAGTTTCCCGAAGTCACAAAAATCTCTCTGCCCTGAGGAAATAAAAATTATCTACTTTGAAATCGCGAATATTTAATCTTCCCGCCATTTTCAAAAAAAAAAAAAAATTTTGTGAAGCTCAACCATGGCCGGCGAGGCCATTCTACTACTACCTGTGAAATTTATACATATGGTTTGAGCAACCTACATTGGCCGGGTTTTTCTTAACACATAGGCTCACGTGCCCCGTTGTCCATACCACAAGTTTCTGGGGAGAGAGGCGAGATGCAGTAGCTTTACCATGATTGCAACGAACCGGGCGGATTACCGTGCTAAAAACCATCGTGTTCCACGGGACTTGCGGTGAGGCATGGGAGATTGACGACTTCTCCCATCTGGAATGCTGGCTCTTGACGTCGATTACGATCCACCTTGCTAGATCTACTGCCTCGGCGATTTCGCTTGTTTAACGCGCGATTTCTGCCTCCTTCATACACGGCTTGCAAGGGTCTTGAGTGTTTGCGAGGCATGGCACAACCTCATGTAACGCCGGGAGAGAAATCATTGTCTCCTTCTCTTGCAGCATCAATCGCGGAACAGCGGATACAACCCGGTCCTGGAAGCTAGCATCTCCACGCGCGTGACCACGCATCTGCTCGGCTGTAACACTCTTTCAGGTAACGGCGAGATCGTGATTGTCGGATAGATCTTACGGCTTGCCTTCGCCGGTCTATCAGCCTGGGTTTCTTCAACGGCCATCTCTCTGGCTACGACGACAATCCTTCTTATCGGCTAGATCTTTACTGAGTTTGGACTTTCGGCCGAAGTCGACACGTCTTCTTCTTGACAGCTGTGTCTAACCTCTCGCACTCACTAGGAGGACTTAATCCATACTTGAACGGCAGAGTTTCGGCTTCAATGCATTAGCTTCAGCACGCAAGTATAGACGACTTAGCGGCGTAGTTATCATACACTCTATCGTGGAGTTCCGATACCGGAATAGGCACTTCACGGCACAACTCTCCTAGCTCGGCAAGTCTTATGAGGGCTTGCTTTTCCACTTGCACTTGCCACTAGCTGCCATGCTTGACGCTGATCACAGGCCGACGCTTTTCAGCGTAGTTGACTTCACCAGTCGCCGACGGACGACTTGCTGGGACGGCCTGGCGCCCAAGAGGCGACTGCTGACGGTGAACTGCCCTTCACGCGCCAATCGTGACTTATTGAGTGCTTTTCCGAAACTTCGGAGTGGCGCGGTTTCCGTGAGCCGACGCTCCGAGACGCGCTGCGATCCTGCGGCAACGCGGCTGGCAGTAGATGGCCTCTAGCGGTGCCACACTGAGGAATTCTGACAGGCACGTCACAACCGGGCGGCGCTGGTCACTTCTCGAGTTGCAAAACGAACTGCCACTGCCAGCTGCGGGAACTTGTGCGCTGGGCATCACCAGTCGCAGGCCACAACCGGGCGGCGTTGGGAGGGACTCGATGGCTCGTCGTCGACTGCCATCTGCGGGAACTCCTCGCTGATTTCCGCAAGACACCCGGAGGTGTTGCGAACTCTAACGGCGTCCCTGGGAGGACTCGATGACGTGGCAGCCATCCGTAGGATCTCATCCTTACATTTGAGGACCAAAACCCATTTTGTGACTGATTTTTGCAATTTTTTTTATCTATTTTGAAAAGTATATTTTGCAATGTTTTGATATGGCGCATGAAATCTTCTACAAGAATTTGTCTCCTGCAAAAAAACCTGGTTGGCAAACCTTCCGAAAAACTCCCGCGAACAATTTCAAGTACAACCACTTGATGGTAGGTAGGTTTGGAGAAATTTTTTGATGTTGCTCCTATGCCCCACGAAAGTAATTCTATGCTCCTCCCATGTCGAACTGATTCCAATTAAAAAAATAAATCGTAGAACCGACCACTTTAAAAGGGTGTTCGCCCCCCCCCCCCTAAATGTCGAATTTTGCAGTGTAAAGCTTTAGGTGACCAAGCACGGTATCTTTATGGGAAGTGTCCCTATGCTCTTGAAAATTTGAACATACACTTAGCTCGCGATGGACAATCTGGGAAGAATACATATTAATATTTTTCTATCTCAACTCCAAATTATCGATTTCATCCAAATTAACAGTTTATTGTTGCAAGATCATCGTGTTGGTTCGAATGATGTATATGACCTAATTTCAATACATTAGATAGCTTTAGAACTCATCCAAAGAGTGGGGGCTACCCTCGGACCCTCGGGACCAAATATGGGGATAATGAAAGGTTCACTAATTAGATAAAAGTCTTTTATTATTTCTTTATTTCGTTTCCTTTGCAATATTGTCTATACAATGAGAGCTAGCAAAGCCATCTCCGTAGCTTTATTGCAGATACTCCAAGGCCTGTTCAAGGAAAAGATGCGATGCCCGACTTGCTGCTCTCTCCAGCTTCTTCTCTCTCACTTTGCCTGCGTTTCCTTGTACTTGTCCTCCTTGCTCTCCATGTCACTGCAGTCCTTTCCTTTCCTCTCTTCCTTCGCTCCTTCCTCCCGCGTGTCGCCCTCGCATGTCTCGATTTCACCAAATCGTTTGTATCCGCACACATCGTCGCCCAGCCCCTCTTTGTATGCACCGCGGAATTTTAAATCGCCTTAAGAATTTGGTATTGGTCATAATGTCTTGGCAATACAATCAATAGTTTACACGGAAGAGAAAATGAATAGCAACAACATGACGCTGACCTCTGCCGGCGGGACCGCCAGGAGGAGGAGGAATGAGGAAATTGAATCCAATGCGACCGTCCTTCTTGATCACAGCGACAGCTCCGCGATTCGGTTCCGTCACCGTCAATGATGCACGATGATTAACTCACTTTCGCAAGAGATAAGAGTAAAAATCAATAACGAAAAACTATTAATAATTTTGCAAAATTTTGAGAAAAAGATGCAAACCCTGTTCGGCCCATAGCCCGGTGCAGTGAAGATGGTGAGGAGAGAACGGTGCGCGAAGAAGCTAAAGCCGTTCAGCATAACCTTCAAAGAATAAGTTTTTGCTAGTGTTTATTTACCAGATGTGGCAAACTAAGGGAATGACGAAATAATTTATATTTTCTTCAAGACAATGGATTTGCTCTTGGGGAACCAAAATGAGAAGTCACTCTTGGAGGACCCGAACGAGTGAGTGGTTGTGTTGACCTGATGCGCGCGGATGATGAGCTGGAGGCCGAGAGCGTCGCACTGTTGGCGCACAATGTTCTCTCCGAAATGGACACTCACTTTGCGCACTTCGTTGCACTCGAAGCTGGAAGAGTTGCATTTCTTGAAGCGTTATAGTGTTTTTTTCTAATCATAATGTTTAAAAAAAATTTAAAATTATTATTTTTTAATCCTCCTCATTGACGTACCCAACCAGATCGATCATCGGATCCGCCCACATCAGATCCAAAGCCAATTTACTCTCCGTCGGGTCGAAGAGTGGCTTCGGAATCTGAAGATAAATTAAAATAATTTATAAAATATACTTAAATAAATTTTTTGAACGAAATAATTGAACCTCGCGAATGTTGTCGAGGGAGCGCAAGTCAGGCGAGAGGCCCCCGTGCATGCAGAGAATCTTGCCATTGACGAGACACGCAAGGGGCAGATGACTGAAGACGACGTTGAAGGCCTCCCACAACTTCTCGCTTTCGTCCTGAGAGGATTTGCTACTTTCTATTCTTCTTCTCTTCATATCCAAACATTGTTTCGGAATCGAATTTCAAGCTCTTCTTTGAAGCCGTAGCCCGCGTTAATCGTTCGCGTCTCGTGGTTTCCTCGTAGAAGGGTGTACTGAAAGTGACTTCTCAGGTAAAGAAACGCGAGAGCTGAGATGAAGGAGGCAGAGAAGACTCAAGAGAATGCCTGACGTGTTTCGGATAGAGCATCTTGAGCAAGAAGAGGAGCACGATGCATTCGAGGGAGTGGCTGCCCCTGTCGACGTAGTCGCCGAGGAAGAGGAAGGATGCGGCCTGGAAACCCTTAATCTTCTTGCCTCGCTTCTCCGTGTCAAAAATCGCGAACATCCGGAGCAGATCGTTGAACTGAAAGTTCATGATTTTTTTCAAACTTCATTTTGGAACTTCATTTCTAAGTCGGTAGAGGTGAAATCTGAATACCTGTCCATGAATATCGCCGACCACCACCACAGGCGAGCGAACCTCCACGAGTGGCTTCTCCTTTGTCAGAACCGGAGTCACGGCATCGAGAATCTTCATGACGTCGCCGTATATGAAGGGAAACTGAAATGAGAAACTGCTAAATCTTATTTAAAACGTATGTATTAACAATTATAATTTTACTATTAATATTAGTGTTTAAAATCTTTACTACAACAATAATAAAGTTGAATTCTTCGAACAGTGGCCGGTCGCCCCTTTTTCGTGAGACATCTGATGAGTTTCTTGAGTTTTGTTTTATGCATCACCTCCTCCTCGTGCTCCTGTTGGAAGAAGATTTAATCTGGAGAATTAATTGGAGTTGTTAAAGGTGAGGATTCTATTGGACAGAATACCTTGTCCAAGTTGCAAAAGCAAACTTTATCTTCAAAGAGGGTATTTATTTTCATTCTACTTTTTTTACATAAAAAAATGTTTTGCTTATCGAAATTCTGCCGTATTAACATTGGAGTGAGACTTTGAAGAGCGCGATCTGTGCTCTTTGGACGGCATATTCGTGATGCCAGGAAGAAGGAGAGAGCAGGTGAAGAGAGAGAGATTGAGTAGCAGTGAGAGAACCAGAGAAATTGGCAGAGAGGAAACCGAGGCCGCCCGCTCGCACTCGCTGAAGGTAGAAGGAATGACGGCCTCGATCACATTTCTGACATTGCTTTGTTGATTGCTTTCGCCTGAATTGCCCTTATTAAATATGCACTTTTTAATTTTTCATAATCGAGTGAATTTCTTACTTTATCACGTATTGATAGCAGCACTAATCTAAATACAGTTGAAATAACAACAAGAGTTGGTAAGCAATGCTGCATAAGCAAACAAAAAACGTAATTGTTGTTATTGTAATATGTACTTTAAAAATATTAAGTGTAAAAAAAGGTTTCAAAACGTTAGCGGGCATACAGAACCGAATAGATAAATTGAATTGCAATCTAATAAGCCGAATTATGGCCTTGGGTGCTCACAAGTAGTAAAGTGTTCATGAACAAGAAAACTATTTTTTAGTTTCTCATTTATATTCTACCTCACCATCAACGCATTTCGCTCAACGCAATTTCACCTTTCAATGACAAATATTCTATTTCAATACCTGTTAGATGGATGAGACATTATTTTGATTCGCAAACTGCCTTAATAAATTTCACTGAACTGATGACACACTCACGCACTACAAATTGAGGTGTTCTTGTACCCGAAATTTCACCAGATTTTCTATTTTGGCCAATATGCATTATTTTTTAAGCTTCTGAACTTTGTCGATGCAGAAAATTACTCTGAACACAAAACTAATAACGAAGTCTGAAAATAAAAATCTTAATTGGCATAATTTACTCGGCTTCTTTGGCACGCGGCCGTTATAGCCGCTATAGCCCAGACCCCTGGCCGCTGAGCCGTATGGTATGCACCATCTGTCCCTTCATGTGACCACCTTTTGTTACTTCTGGTTGTTCTTCGAAATTTTATACTCTGCCCGTTCTGTTGAAACGTTTTTTTAATGTCTCAAGCGGTAATACCAAAGTAGCAGTAAATATCGTATGATTGCCACTTTTATCCATACAGTATAGACGTCAGTGAGTCTCTTTCTAAGAAATATAGTAGTAGCTTATTTGAAAACTTGATCTCAAGTCTTGTTCAGTGCGCACGTGAGATCATTGACGCTGAAGATAATGTGCATCCATTAACTGTGATATGTTGAAAGGCGCAAATTACTGACTAGTGTGCTGAGTGAGTTCTGCTCGACACCAAGCACGGCAGCTTTGCACCCACTTATTTCTTTGAGATTGTCTTTTTACATGTATGTTTATGTCGTAATCGTTACGAGGAGCACTTAATTTTTATGTGTACGAATGCCAAAATCACATACATACATATAGCCGCAATGACAAAAATCAGCTTTATCACCAGGCTCTTTCGCTACCGTATCGACCATTATTCATGACGATGTGAGTGCTATTTCAGATGATACCGGCGAGTGCTATATCCAAGCTCTCTCTCTCTCTCTTTCTCTCTCTCTCTCTCTCTCTCTCTCTCTTTCTCTGTATCTTACGATCTCCCCTCAATCTGTATCTCTCTCTCTTATGATCTCCCCCTCTCTCTGTATCTCTCTCTCTTATGATCTCCCCTTGTCTCTGTATCTCTCCCTCTCCCTCTCTTTCTTTATCACTCCCTCCTCTCCCTATCACGTATGGCTTGTCATGCCAGAAGCATAAGTAGTAGCTGCAGTGGATTCGAATCGTGAATGGTTCGTCTGTGCATGCGAGAGGGAGATGCGGGTGGTGAAGAGCGCGCGTCCTCCGCAGAAGCGCGCCGTCATCCACGACAGAACGGACCGCAAAAAAAGGAGGAGGTAAAGAATGTTTAAAGGAGGGAGACCAGCAATACATAATAAATGTAGGTTTTAATTTCTGCGTCTGAACTTGACGGAAGATCCTCGTTTATACTTTTAATGCCTCATTTACCCGAATCTCTTCAGTTTTGAACGTGTAGAGGAAGATGTTGACGAAGCCCTTCGTGCAGATAATGAGATAGCCGATCATCGAAAAAAAAAACCATTTTCAGATGACTTTAATGACATCATTTCAGTGGACTTCCAAGCTTAAAATTCATTTGATCTTCATCAGATGTATTCACCATATACATAATTTTTTGACGAGTTTTTGATGTGTGAGCGTGGAAAAGGAAATACCTGATACTCGCGCAGATTCAAAAAGTTAGTATCCAGGACAAAGTCGGGTATCCAGACGAGCGTGAACTCGAACGTCAGCGTGATGCCGACTACCATTGTCATCTTGACAAGAGCACGATTGCTTTGCTGCTCTTTTTGTGTCTGAAAAGAGAGAGAGAGAGAGAGAGAGAGAGAGAAAAAAAGAGATAGAGAGATAAAAGTAAATAAGAGGTTAAGGGAAAAAAGAAAGTGAAAGAGCAAGAGTTAGAGATATGAAGAAAAGATGAAGAGATAAAGAGAGAGAGAGTAAGCTGACACTTTTCGAGAGTGACTTGACCAGACGGTAGATGCGAAAGGTGATCGGGACGCAGCGATCGTCGACATTCGGTAGATGGCCATCAATTGGAAGATCTGCAAGGGGATCAACGACTTCTTTAGAACACAAAGCCGGTCAAACAAATTACGACATTATTGTCGAAGTAGAGTGCACAATAACGTCATTGCCTGGTTAATCTTTTCCTAACTATTCTAAACTTATGTCATGAAGAAGCTAATGCACGTGGTGAAACTTCATGAATAAAAATGAAGAAGGGAAGAAATGCATAAATTTCAATAAGATTGCATCATTTAAATAGCAATAGCGTAACCTCGGGCGTGTACATTGTGGCCGCGTAGCACATAGCGCTAGTCTCTAGGGGCGGTGACATTAGCCAGACCATGCCGCATACGGTTACACCACAAATGGTCAATGCCAACGAGCCTGTAAGGTCTCTCTCTCGGATAGACTAGGCCACTGATTGATATGACGACGCTATAGATGCGGTGGACAAAAGATTGTTTGCATCGAGAAATATTTCTTAAATTACTATAAAACGTCAGTATGAGCATACAGTAAACCTCCAAAGACTGCGTAGGCGTAAGTTACTGGCAGTCGCCGATAGCGCGTCGGCAGCATCACGGCGATGAAGCGGTCGGCCGAGATCGAGATGATCGAGAGGCCGACCTTTAAATTAAGACCTAATCTATTATAGATTTTTTAAAGTAATCGCTTGCACTGAGTTTAAGGTGTCTTCAGCAGGTCTTTCAGTATTTCTCTGCATTTTATGAAAACTCAATCAGTATGTCTATAAGAAAATAGACGAAAAATCAATGATGAGATGTTTTTTATCAATGAGAGGTTGAACACGAACCAGCTGATAGTTTGCGCAGAGAAGCCAGCTGAAGACATAGTGTGCGCAGTCGTGATTCGGCCATGTCGAATCATCTAGTAATGGTTACCAGACGAGTTATTCTTTGCAAAATCTCATTCTGATCCTTTCCATTCTCCTTTTTATCTTCTTCCTCTTCTCTATTCATTGCTTTAAATATTACTTTTACCCATTAATACTTTTAGATAACAACATAGATCTCCTCTCTCTCTCTATCTCTCTCTCCCTCTCTCTCTCTCTATCTCTCTCTGGCATATCGTACCAAAGTTGTTAACGATCAAGTTCAGCCGGTGAAGGCCGGCAGTGAAGAAGGCAGTCGCATTCGATAAGTCGGCGAGGCACACCAAACCGATGAAAATTACCTAGAAATATTTGTAGTTAAAAATACTGATAAAAAAAAGAATGTCGTTAACCTCCTTCGAGCGTCGCAGCTTGGGATGCGCGAGAATGAGCGTCACGACGGGCAAGTTGACCGAGATTGTGATCGAGCCTAGTTCGAGCATCATTATTAGACAAAGGGTAGAAAAACAATAGAAATAAGCAAAACGAATGGTTAATAAAGAAATCAAACTAAAACTAGTAAAAAGAGTATAGAATTAACAAAATTAGACACAGGTGTGGAGACTAACTAAAGCCGACCAGGAAGTAGTGAGTCGTGAGCATATCGACACCGGCCATGGTGAGCTTTTATTAGCTCTCAAGTATGACACACAATCTGTATACTTCGACTTTGGGAGAAACTGTATGAGGTGAGAGTTAAAATGATAAAATAGATATATATATACGACATTCTCAGTAAAGATGAATTGAAGTAGATATGATTGTAAGAGCGTAAGAATTGTTGCTCCAACAAGAATGAGGAATCTACGACTTTATCAAGAATACTTATGTCAAGTACCGTAGATTCTACCAAGAAAACACAATGTCTAAGCACATTCTTCAACTTCATTTTCACATGTCGCAAGATGTTTTCTGCTGCAAATGTCGCACACTCTTCAAGTGTGCTTCTCTTTCGTAGATACATTGTATGTATACATTTTAGTGCGGTGATTAAGATTGACGAGTAAAAATAGGAGAGATAAGAAAAGTGTGATGAGAAGTTATCACGCAACATATGTATGTCTGAAGAAAGAAGAAAACGAAGAAAACAGATAAAAGAAATAAATACATTAGATTGAAGCCTTTCCTATAACCAAAAAAAGAGGTTCATGATGGAAACCACGCCTGTGAGAATTTCTGATATTTTATACACAACTACTTTAAAAGAATTCGTATTGCTCCGAATGAAGTTCCAAAGTCGGAATAAAGCCGAGAGTTCATGACTACTGTCACGGAGTGGATAGTTCAATTTTATAGTTCGCCCTGGCCATGGGCCTTATTGCTAGTTCAATAGCCGCACATTTCTTTTCTCAAGCGAATCACTGGTCTGCACTCCCACTTTGCACCGAGTGCAACAATTCTACTACAGCAAACGATATAGACAAAAATAGTTCTGAGAGACAGTTTCCGACAGGCATAAAAAGAATTATGTGTATTTATGCGTGCCATTACATGCTCGTCAGATCCTGCCGATAAAATAATAAAGCCTTTGGTCTATAGACGCACATTTTGTCTCCCAAGCGAATCACACTACTGGCCTCCTCTTTTGCACCGAGAACTTTGCGACAACTTTACTACAGCAAACGATGCAGACGAAAATTGTTCTAGGAAAGAGTTTCGTGGGGGGCGTAAAAAAGGCGTAAAAAGAATTATGTATACCTAAGTGTGCCATTACATTATCGCCCGCTTTTGCTGTAAAATGCTAAATATTCTCGTTCAAATGTGGTCGCCGCGGACATTGGACATATTCTCCAATTATTCTCCAATGTGATTACGACATGCCGTTGAAAAGGAAGTGAACCACATTTTCCTGATGCAAGGATAACAGGATGCTTAAGATGAATGTTTTAAAGCTTTTAAATTGTGAACTTTTCGAGTTGTTTCTGAAACATAACCTACGATTTATGACCTGAGCAGAATACTTTCACAGTCTCGTGCGGAGAGCTTTATTTCAATAGTTTTCCTTTCCACCGGGAGCGCTGAAGATAGTAGATGGAAATGCACACTTAACGTGAGAACTTCCTTAGCTTCCCTGGAACGGACTTGGGATCTAACACGTCATTAACGATCTAGCAGTCGCAGAAAGTCTTTCTATGCAATTTGACAGATCAACATCATGGAAAGCAAATAAAGTTGAAGTGCCTCTTTGGAAATGTCGAACGACTTGCCTAGCAAACATCTCATGCTTCTACTTTGCACCTAGTAATTTGGGGTTACGAAATAATTGATGTTAAGAATGTATAGTTACATAGATGAATGTACAGTTGCCAACCATCTAGAATAATTATGCAACTTATGCAAATTTCTGTATCTAAACATTCTCAATCACACATACAATAAATAATAATAATAATACACACACCAATCCAAACAGGTTATATGAAATAAGTAAGTACAGTATCGTTGTTTCTGTCAAAAAGAGAGATGTTATTCCACTCCATTTATTTGTTTTCCCTTCACTTTTTTTCTTCTTTTCTTCCTCACGCGCGTCCCGGGACAAAAGTGGAGCGAGTGCGGGTGGCAGCAGTTGAGCTGGGCTCGATGCGCGAGAGACGGGCGCGCGAGACTCTCGCACTGGAGAAGAGCGCGCGACCGAAGAGCCCGTGCTTCATCAGGCCAGAGAGGACGGACCGCAAAAATGAGAGAAAGAGAGAATTAATCGATTTTTATTGTTTATATTCATATATGTTGCCATTTCGGTCTTTCTTACCATTAGAGACGAGAAATAGATCACTTTTTGAATACGGTAGTCACATCAATTCTCCAATGCTTTTGAAGGGGTAAAATTGCTCTTTTTTGGTTTAGAAAGGACAAGACACCTTGCGATCCTTACCCGAATCTCCTCAGTCTTGCAGGTGTAGAGGAAGATGTTGACGAAGCCCTTCGTGCACACCAGAAGCGCACCGACCATCTAATTGTAAAGCGCATATTTATTGATATTTTTCTTCAATTAACCAAGATCCTATTTAAAGCAAACAACAAAGCAGCCCCTAACCTGGAATTCTCGAAGGCCCAAGAAGTTGGTTTTCAGGATGATGTCAGGTAGCAAAACGAGCGTAAATTCAAAGGTGAGAGTGATGCCAACGACTAGGGTTGTTTTGATTAGTGCGCGATTGTTTTGTTGTTCCTTTGGAGCCTGAAGGCAGAAAGAGAAAGAGAGAGGGGGAAGGAGAGAGAATAAAAAGAGAGCGAATTAGAGAGAGGTAGAGAGAGAATGAAAAAGAGAGAGAAAAGAGGACAAGAAAGCAAGAGGGATAATGTATGTATAAATGAGAGAGATAACGAGGATATGAAATAGAAAGAGAAAAAACTCTTTTTACACTCTTCGAAAGTGACTTGACGAGTCGATAGACGCGCACGCCGATGGGCACGTAGAGGACGACGCCGGTAGCAATTAGCGAAGTGCGACAGGCGACCATGTACGTGAAGATCTGAGCATGTCCAATCGAATTGACAACACGTCAATTACCTTACCTTGTCAAATTGTGTGCAAAAATATGTCCTCAATGTCAAAAATAATCTAATATAAGATGTTTTACTCAGGTGGTTCGCTTTCCTTTCTCACAGATATACATACATCGTTTAAATATTGAAACGCTGATTTTTTTGCCAAAGCGGTTCGTTTTACAACATTAAAATTCACAATGTAACTACATATGTATGTTAATATGTGTGTATAATTAGCATAATACCGTACCTCTGGCGTATACGCGGACGCCGCATAGCACATGGCCGAGATGACCAGGGGTGGAGAGCGCACCCAAATGACACCGCAGACTGCCACGCCGACGGCTGTGATCGTCAGGGAACCTATGGGTATTATAATACAGGTTTGCTTCTTGAGAAACTGAACACTTTGGCTTATAAAAAAATCTTTTGATTTGTTTTGTTTAAAAAAAAAGATAAAAATAACTCGACACCTCCAAACATTCCGTAGGCATACGACACGGGCAGTCGCCGATAGCGCGTCGGCAGCATCACGGCGATGAAACGATCGGCCGAGATCGAGATGATCGAGAGGCCGACCCAAAGGAAAACATAATTTGGCCTCAAAAGAAAAAAATCCTTAATAATAAAAAAGTAAAAGAGGCCGAGTTAAAAAAGCTAAATTTACAAATTTATATGTTTTTCTTTAATGACCATAATCTTAAAAGAAGTCGTCTGCAAAAGATATATGTATGTAGATTTGTTTTCGCCAACCAGCTGATAGCATGCGCAGAGAAGCCAGCTGAAGAAGTAGTGAGCGCACTCGTGATTGATGGTGGTCGAGTTTTCTTAGAGTATGTATAGTATTTTGGAAAACTCAATCCTGTTTTGCTCCTTTTAAACGCTTGATTCTTTCATTGTCACTGTACAACAACCTGAATTTCCACAATTCCGAAAGTTCTCTACTCTCTTTTTCCTGTGATCGACTTACCCATCTTTTTCAAGATAAGACTGAGTCGATGAATGCCAAGGCAAAAGTAAGACAATGCGTTGGCCATATCAGCAAAACAGACAAGGCAGATGAGGATGACCTGAAGAATCGGCAAGGAAGACGGTAATCAACAGGAACCATTCCAAAAATAATCGATATGATAAATTAGTCAGTCTACTTCTTTCGATCGACGCAGCTTCGGATGCACAAGAATGAAGGTGACGACGGGCAGGTTGACGCACAGTGTAACGGAACCTGACAAAAGTTTTCTATTTCGAAAAAAAAGATTAAAATAACAATGTCATGGCTAATTACAAAATAGACATATATGTTTATTTTTATTGTTTTCCCAAATTGTGATGAAAATGAACTTACTAAAGCCAATGAGCAGATAATGCGTTGCGAGCATATCTACGCCGGCCATATTGAAAGAAGCTACTAAATGTTCGTCGTCCAGTGTTCCTGCATTATATAGTAAATTCAAGCGAGAAAATATTGAAGCAGCTGTAGCATAACAAATTCGAGTGCAAAGTTAATTTACATTTGTGATTATGCTTGAGGGACTGGACCGCATATGTACATATGTACAGTACCGCTCAGCATTATGGGGTCACAAATATATTGAATATATTTAATATATTCTTAAGATTCTCTCGCACTGTGACTCGTAGAAGCAATTGTTCGATTAATGTTTATATTTTCTGGAATCAGCATTTTTTTCTCTACCGACAGCATACAACTATTTTCAAAATACATCCAATTTTTTGTCATGAATTTTAATGTGAACTTGAGTGCGTTTGGTTCATAATTGTTAAGCTGCAGACGTCGGTAGTGCAGTTCACTGTTCTTTTTTGGCAAGTAGCCGATAATTTTGCTTCGGAATTTCCAAAACTGCAAGACTGGCGCAATGGCTTGCGTGCTCATTTTTGTTTTGAATGTCACAGGTTCGAAACCTAACCGGAGCAAGACTTTTGCTCCAGTCTTGCAGTTTTGGAAATTCCGAAGAAAAATTCTCGGCTACTTGCTAAAAAAGAACAGTGAACTGCACTACCGACATCTGCACCTTTACAATTATGACCCAAACGCACTCAAGTTCACAATAAAATTCATGACAAAAAATCGGATGTATTTTGAAAATAGTTGTATGATGTCGGTAGAGAAAAAAATGCTGATTCCAGAAAATATAAACATTACTCGAACAATTGCTTCTACGAGTCACAGTGCGAGAGAATCTTAAGAATATATTAAATATATTCAATATATTTGTGACCCCATAATTCTGAGCGGTACTGTACATATGCGCATAAGTGCGCGTTTGTACGGTGGTTTAAAAAAAACATTTTGCAGCGATTTCAGCTGGACGATCGGCTTCTTTAACATGAGAACCAATGAACAGACAAGTATTCCTTTAGTCTCTCCGCCTTAGATTTCTGGTTTAGAGCAAAGTGGTTCGCAAACATAGCAATCCGGAACTTTAGTCCACTAAATAGCACTTGCAGTATACCACAGATCGTATTATCAGCAAATTGGAAAGTGTACTAACTCGAAATTGAAAACGCGCAAGAAAAATATGGCTATTTTACGAACAAGCCGCCAAGCGGCAATTTAGTCAGTAAAGAAACTGCGAAAAAAAGAAACTCATGACCGATATACTTCTGTGTGTATCTTGACGCCACAGGTATACTATAGTTTTGTATTCGGATATGAAAATGACTAATCATTACATAGAAGATAATGTGTTATTGTGAGACATGGGAAAGCTAGCATGGCTCTGTCTTATTCGACTATAAAGCGCTATCAAGAAATTTTCTTGGAATTCTCCCTGTCTCTAGTTGGACAAGATAATACCAGACATTTTCATGTCCCTGTTGTCTACGGCCCAGTAAATTTATGTGTTGTCCAAATCCCGCAACATCTACTTGCATATGGTGCGCAACAAACTAAATCAGCAAAAGCGTTATTAGCGGAGGTGTGAAGTATAGCCCATTCCTTTCATCTTCTTCTCTTCTGAGCAATTGCAGATGTGCTTGAATCTCAAAAAGCAAATTGGTAATTACGAAGACTACAAGAACATTTGAATGCGCGCTAATTGAGTGGGCGTTTTAAAAGGTGCCCTAACATAAGTATAGAATGATGTGGTTACTTAAACAGGGATCAGCACTAATTTTCGATACTTGATCCGCACCACAAGCGCAAAAATAAACACAAAAATTCTCCGCGAGCGCGCCCTTTAATTCTTCTCTAGTGACGCGATCAAATGCAACTGATTATGGGCATGTAAAGCGCCCGTTATTTTGCGACAATCTACAGACTTTCTGGACGAGATATCAGCTTCAAGTTGGCAAATGCGATTTACTTGTCTCGGCCACTTTCAATGTTGTGCATACATCATGGTCTACACATCCTTAAGAAATCAAATTTTTTTCAAATGTCACTAATAAACTGGACGCCAAAGTTGTGGACAATATAGTTTTTTTGTCTACATACAATGACTTCTGTAATAAGCTTCACATAGTACATGATAAAAATTTTAAAGCTGTTTTCTTACAGGTGGTAGGGTTGAGTACAACATTTTTGCGAGATGTGACAAGGAGGAGTATTGAGATGCCACTGAGAAGAGCTGAAATTACATATCGAGAGAAGAGGACTGAAATTACATGCATATGCGGTTCTGTGACAAATGATTAGTGTGGGAAAGTAGCAAAAAAATCTTAATATTCTAGTATATGAAAGACATTTTTTTGTATCAATTTGTTAAACAAAATTATCGTTTTAAGTGGCAAGTTTTCATAGTGAAAAAAAACAGGCTCCGATATGATCAGAGTGCACACAGAGCTCAAGCGTATTTTATGCAGAAACGCCCTATAAATTTTTAGTCGACGGATATGGCCATCCCCGGCTACACGATTTCATTCCTTTTCTGGGAGCGCGTCAATCCGCCGCTTCGGCACACTGCTCCGAAGACGTTATGACTCGAATTTCAGTGGGCCTTGATTTTACTATTAGTGTGTTTGTATTCTTTAAAATTGTCGCAAGATGTGCTGTGAACAAAAATAGTATTTGTTTGTATATTTGGTTTATTAACGACAGTGGTTTTATCCAAGGACTAATCACGCCACTGAACTACTCGCCTTTAAAGAGCACAAATCTCTTATAGACAGAGAGAAAAATTGCTCTCTCACTATAGGCCTTTCCTTCTTTTGGTCCAATGAATGGGCACGTTATCAAGTCGAATCAGGCAACTGCTAAACGTTTCTTAAAAAAGGCACGTCTCATATCGATATTTATCGCGTGTCGCACAGAGAACAAAAATGACGCTCATTATTTTAATGAGGACTGTAAAGATTTATTGTAACGAAATAAGACAAAGTGTACATCAACCATAAAGTCTTGCTGTTCTAAACAAGCGTGTCGTAGCTAACAGGGTAGCACAATATTGCACATCTAAATTGACCTCTTATGTTCATACGAGTTATACATTTGTGTGTTTGGATTCCTTGCTTTTTAACTGTCATGATTTCACAATTCGCTATGCTTAAACAAAGAAAAACAATGCTCAAAAATCTTTATTCTTTAGAAACTGTTGACAGAGTCTAGCAGAAGTGCAGCTGCTTGCACGCCGTTTCGGGGCTCTCTTTCTTGAGAATGTAGCCCTCGAGCTTGTCGATGATCTGAGAAAGTAGGCAGATCGGGATAGTCATACTAGACAACCTTCATATTGCTGGCTGAAATGAGAATATACACATTGAATGTAAGTCTTGAGAAGCATCATAAGAGTACGTTCAGGATAGAATCATGGTGTTCTTTTAAGGGGAGCTGTTTATCAGCTTGCGTGCAGATTAGCAACTGACCTTCTCATCCTCATGACCATCCCAGATCACCAGAGACCACGTAGTTCTTTATTTTATTTATTTGTTATGATTTTACGTTACGAATACCACATTTCGCACCTTGTTGACCTCCTTCTTGCACTCGTGCGCGAGGATCGCCAGAGCATCGCAGTACTTGTCGACCTTCTCGTGGAGCCACTGCTTCGAATACTTCTCGCCTTGCTTCTCGCCTTCCTGTTTTTATTGATTGAAAAAAGATAAAAATTATTGATTGAAAAAAAGATAAAGAGCGGTAGAATGTGGCCATATTCTGCTGGATGCTAAACCTTGACGGCGAGCTTGCAGATGCCGCAGAGCTTGCCCTTGAGAATGTGCTTGGGGATGGGAAGATGGTGCGGGAGGTGATGCGGAATGTGCAGATGATGATGCCCGTCAAGCTCCTGCGACGACTGCAACGACAACTTTAATTTGAAATGAGCTAATGACCGGTGACGATGTAGTAGCGGTGCTATTGCATCATCAAGAGTCATTAGAGCATTTCAAGGAGTGGCCGTTTTTTGTGAAGAAAAAACCGAGTCTAAATTTCTATCTTGAACAAAGGCGAAGTGAGTTAAAGAGACGAGATTACAATGGTAATGAAAATTAAAATGGCTGGAGGCTAATTTTCGTGCTCCTTTAAGTTACCTCCGATAGGTCGATGGCTCCCTCGGGCTGCTCGGCTGGCGCCTCCTTCTGCTCGATCGGATTGGCATAGGCCGCGACGGCTAGAATGACGAGAGCGAAGACAACCTTCATATTGCTGGCTGAAATGAGAATAGACACCTTGAATGTAAGCTTTGAAAAGCATCACAAGAGTACGTTCAGGATATAATCATGGAGTCCTTTTAAGGGAAGCTGTTTATCAGCTTGCGTGCAGATCAGCAACTGACCTTCTCATCCTCATGACCATGCCAGATCACCAGAGACCACGTCTGTACCTTCATACAAACATATTGAGATGCAAGCATCGATTGGGCTGATCAGGGAAAGAGGCATCGCTGGTAGCAAGGAATCAATGTGTTCTCGTTCTTTAGTCATATAAATCTAAATCTTCTGTCCTTATCGCTGACGCATGAAATTCATAGCCTTGCTGTTCCATTGTGTGGCGAATCCGGCACAAAAGCGAAGCGATCAAAAATCAGAAAAAAATATCAGTACAGTGTTTCGGGTTTTTCTGCTGATGATTTGAGCCAACATGTTATCAATCATCAAAACAGTCAAAATAAAATACATTATTAGTTTATTGAGTTATTGAGAAATGTGCATCATATGCTCTTTGATTTGAATAGAAAACTGCAAGTTCCGATAACCGAGAATGATTAAGCAATTGGTTTGTAGTATATAGAGTCTGTCTGGAAGAAAACAACCTGTTCTTGATTATAGTCCATTTTATATTTACATTCATCAACATCAGATATACACAGGGACGTGCTACATGAGCGTTTTTACTTGTTATATGTAGTTTCATCCATTATTCTTATAATGAATAAGTACAAATATTTTCTCTTCGTTTAAATGTAATCACTCTTAAGCCTTTTCAAGGTCTGCCAGAATCTACGTCGACGTTGATCAATAGTACTTACAGTTCGTCAGGCTGTGCAACTTCATCATAGCAAAGATGTATGCTCTTTTAACACTTGTAATGTGAGAAATTCGAAGACTGATCAAATATTTACTTACGTGTCTTCATACAAGGTTCTTGCTAGGTTGGATGCGTCTTGGATGAGAATGTGACCCGTCTACAGTACACTTGGAGACTTTTGGCTTCTCATTGCAACTAGCAGAATAAGCATAATACCATTGGCGTCTCAATTGCTAATATTTGTTTGACACACTGCTCATTTTTGAATTCGTCACCTTCTCTTCATCTCTTTCTTTCACTCATTCTCTCTCCCCCTCTCTCTCACTATTTCTCTCTCTCTCTCTCTGTCTCTCTCTCCTGTTACTCTCAGAAGAACGAAGTGTCCGCGTATTGTCTAGCAACATCGAATGAAAGAGGATGCGGAGGCGGATAACTTTGTCCGGCGTCGGCGGCGAGAAGAATGGTACTCCGCTTCACGGCAGCGGCTTTCTTCAATAGGGAAGGCATGAGAGAGGGAATGAGAGGAATTGGAAGGAACGATAGAGAAAAGGAGATAGAGAGAGAAAGATAGAGATAAAGAGAGAAAGGTGGAAATTAAGTGAACGGGAGTGAGATGTCCTTCTCTAATTCATCCCCTACCTCAATGCCTCTGATGCGTAATAAAACGGCGCCAATCCTACAAGCTGCTTCAGTGGCTGATCCCCCGCCGCCCTCTGCCTCCGCTCGCAGCGATTGAGTGAGCCGCTTCCGCTGCGCGACCGCAACGCGCCTCGCAGACGCGGAGAGCGTCGCGCACTCTGCAAAGAATCATATATCAAACTGTCTATAGCTTTTCTGGTATATCGATTTCCTATTTACTATCTTACCTGGATTTACTCATCTTACATCACCACGTGCTTATCCCATAACTTAAGTACTCATAGTAAATATGTGAATATGTAAATATGTACAATTGAACATATTTTTCTAAATAACAAAAAACTAATTTAAGATGTTTTCGATAATATAAACAACAATAGATGTAGTGTTTTTAATTGACTATTTGAAAGTTGCTGACAGTGAAGCAA
Organism: Allodiplogaster sudhausi; assembly: GCA_945643635.1. Taxonomy (NCBI): domain Eukaryota; kingdom Metazoa; phylum Nematoda; class Chromadorea; order Rhabditida; family Diplogasteridae; genus Allodiplogaster; species Allodiplogaster sudhausi. The sequence continues at coordinate 8,340,937 of CALZFC010000006.1, read as the reverse complement.
CTCATTCTATTTGATAGCCGCAGCCTTTCTTGTCAATCAAATTACTCGTGCTCGCGAAGCATGCTAAAGATAGAAGAAGCGGACGAGACAGCCTGTCGCTGCCAATCCCTTTATGACAGTGCGCGCGCAACGAAGGATCAATCATTTAATCAGTCCCCCCCCCCCCCATTTTATTGCGCTTACTCGCTAAACGACCAAGGCGACATCCAGGTATACTTTCCAAGCTTTCTTTCTCTCTCTCTTTCTCACTCTTTTTTTTCTTTCTTATTCTATCCCTCTTTCACTCTCTTTCTCTCGGTCTCTCTCTCTCCGACCCGTTAAGGAATCTCCCTCTCTCTCTATATTGCGCTAATCAATCTCTATTTTGCGGATTTTCTTTCATTTCCCCCGTCTTGAACTCTTACTCCAAACGTTTCTCTGCTTAATTTACTGCTCTCTCGATCTTTTCTCGTCTTGCCTGTCTCTCCTTGTTGACTCCTACGAGGGTACGAAATGCACGTTTTTCGTGGAGAGCGCAGAGCCTACTTGCACCACTTTCGGTGGGCTGTTTGGCTGCTTCGCACCAGACTGTCCGATCGGTGCACCAGATTGAAAGAGGGCGATCCCTATGATCTGACCTTGTCTTCTCAAACTTCCTTGTTCTCTCTTTCTTCTTCTCACTCTCTCCAATTATACATCTACTCAATCTTCTCTCTCTCTCGCTCTCCTCCTTCTTCTCGCTCGTTAGCTACGTATTTTCACAAAATGTGCGCACTGTGTGATGTTATCTGCATTTCTCTTCGAGCACTTAAAGCCGTCCACCCCAACCTTGCAAATTTTGACTTCTAGACATGGACACAGAAGAACATCAAATGAACAACGTCAATGTACATACGTGGTTTTGGAATAGAAATTTCGGCTCGTCTTTTTGTATGCGGCTTGCATGCAGAGAATTTTGTCGTTTGCCTCCTAATCTCGAGGAGCCAGAAAATCGAACAGGGCCAAATTATAATCTTTATTACTTTCAGAAGCTAAAGATCAAAGATCAGAGATCATAAAGTACCTGGATCGAAGAGCAGTAACGCCTTAAGCAGCAGGAATTCTGTGTTTGTGAGCGTGATTCGTCTGAGCGGCACGGCGATATCATCAATGACAGAGGCGACGGAAGGTGAAGTGGCACGGGAGGGGGGTGAAGAAGACGCGGAAGACGTGACCAAAGCGGAAGCCCGCGCGAAAGTCGACGCGGAAGACGACGAGCTATCGGTCCGATAACTGGAACACAAATGAATCTTCGCCCATCCAAAAAAAGAGTGTCAACTCATCAGAATGTTTGGCAATCGGTCGTTTGAAAACCGCCGGAAAGCCGTTGTTAAGCCATTGTTAAGAAAGCCCCGTATGAGAGCCAAGCTGGGGAAAGTCATGATTAGGATGAGAAGCGACGCTACTATGTGCTGTTGGACAAGTTTTAATTAGAGCTAGTATAATGAAAAAACATAGCAACATACTTTAATTAGTTTTTATATCTTTTAATTATGTAAATTTAAATCTATTAGTTCACGGACGCACGCCATTGCGCCGCAAGGGAAGGCGACACGGTCGACGTAGCGAGCGGGAGTGTACCATGCTTCGCAGAGGCAGAGCACTGAGAAGGCAGAGTGCACGAAGAGACGCAGACGGTCAGGCGCGGAGAGCTGGCCGAATGCCTATAAAAAGTACTCATACATGATTTTGGATTAAACGAAAGCTTTGAACTTATTACAGTTTAAAATTAATTTATGGAGTTAAATTGGATTTTTTTTTTAGTATTTTAAAAAAGGAAGCCAACATTTAATTTAATTCAAAGAAATACCTCGAATGCTTTGGCCCACTCGGCGATAGTCGACAGAAACTTGGCGCGCCACGTCGCCAAATCGCTCGTCGGCAAAGAAGGTGTTTTGGCGCCGGGCTAAAAGTTGAGGCTTCCCTATCATTATAAGAAACCGTACAATAACTCAAAACATGAGCGTACTATTTTTCCACTGCATGCGTTATTTAGTCATACGGCTACAAGAAGATCTATGTATGTACAACTATAGGATTTCACCTAGGCGGATTAAAGATGACTTATAAAATGCATAAAAGCTAAACGTGCCGCCTTGTGCTCGATGAGCGTGCACGGCGCGGCGAGTGCGTGCTCAGCACTCTCGTAGACGGCGGCCGACGATGACGTCAGATTAGCGAAGAAGCGGCGCTCCCTCTCGTGTAGCAGGGAGACGAGCGAGTCGCTTGAAATACTCTTCAAGAGAAACCATGCCACACATTTATGTTCCGACATACAAACATGCTACAAATAAATATTAATGTTTTACTATATGTTTTTACTAAGTATATTTAAAAAAAACACGCAATTGACAATGAGAGAGAGAAAGTAGCTGACCGGCAGTGAAACGTCCGGCGGCGCCTTGACTGTCGTGTTCAAGAATCGCATGGACGCCTGCTTCCGCCGTTGCTCCTTCCTCACCTCTAGCATGTGGCTAGTTAATTCTTTTTTTAAATTTATTTAAAGAGGAAGTCATGAAAAATTATGTGAGATTTTAAATTGCCGCGGAACTTCGTACTCTATTTCGCGTGCGTGCAATTTTCACTCAGAAGTTTTTTGCGACCTGCGAAATATGTAACATTGGAGAATAAGAGGACACCATCGCGACGGGGGAAATTCAAAAGTGCATGTATTATTTTTTGGCGATCGTCATCCTTTCATTAATGCATAATATTATGCATAGACAATCGACATACAAATTTTCATAATTATAATGATTAATCATGACGTTTCGAAGAAAAATATAAAACTCCAAATAAGAATGTAGTAAGGCGTGTTAGAACCATCGGTTGACATGCCGATACGAAGGCACTTGCTGAGGCGGCAACTCCGGCAGCAGCAACGATTCGTGCGCGAGATCAGGCAGCCTCCGCCGCTCATACACGAGAAGGAACGGTTCTGGAAGGACGGAATAAACGCGTGAGAAAAACAGTTCAGTTATCAAGGAAAACAAATTATGATATTAAGAGATCTTACAGACTTAGTATAGCATTTTTTTTCTTTTTTCGAAATTATCATTGATTGTTGTTTGAAAAAATCTTAATTGCCAGGTGTCGAATTTAAAGCCGCGGTGTGTTCTTTGTGACAGATAGCGAGATGGACCAGGAGGGCTACCGTATACCTCAAGGATGACGCGGCGGAAGAAGGTCTTGCAGCCATTGCAGCTGACAGCGCCGTAGTGCTCGCCGCTGCCGACGTCGCCGCATACGAGGCAGGCTGCATATGATGAAAGATAAAGTACTGTTTCCATTAAATTATTTAAAGAAATAATAACTAAAATATATTAACTAGTTGTTTGTTGTAATTTATAACAATACTATTGGTAAGACACAAATTTTGTTTCACCATCCTGTCTCAAGAGCGGTGGATCATCATGAATTCTGTGAATCCCTGATGGCTAAACGTCATCAGGGCTTCGTTAAATTGGAGATATGATTCTGGATTAATGCAATCAATCAGGCTTCTGCCAAAAATAGTTCCGTATTCACTGGCTTTCAATGTTTGTTCAGTTGATCGGAAATGTGAACAGGTTTGCTGAATGTTTACGCAGCAACAAGGAAGTAAGTTAAGTGAGCGGGGCCTAGGAATGCAATAATTTTGCACTACGTTGACCTTGGCTGCTCGTTCGTCTCTCCCGAGGTCTCTTCTTCTTTTTGGTCGGAGCTCTTTCCGCTGATGCAAAACTAGACGAGCGAGAGGAACAAGGCAGATTCTGCAAATAGCAATGCTTCTTCTGAGTAAAATTTGTTTTTTTAATGGTTCTATTTTTCTATCCCCTCTAAACGAAAGTTGTAATCTGGATAGCAGTGCAGAATCAGTTAAATGAATTGTGAATAGGTTAGATCTGCTGCTGCGCGAATTAATTCTTTGCATAATTCCATGCAATAAGGTTGAAACAAACAAACGCCTAAAATTCCAAATCATGTCAAAAAAATCTCACTTCTTCCTCTTCGAGCAGTGCAAAGTTGGCCTTCATACGTCAACTGCCTTCAAAAGGAAGAAAAAAGTCACATTAGATTGAACATGAAAAATATCTTTCTAATTTAGCTGTAATTCATTTAGAGAGACATTGATTAATAGATATGCAGATGAAAATAAGATACAACGTGTATAAAGTTAGACTTGGTGGCTGATGCACCTACAAAATTTAACTTGAGAACTCACGCCCACTAACAATGAGAAAAATGACCAATCGGACATGGAAAGTGAAAGAAACAGACAGAAAGGCACAGGAAAAGGACGAGCTAGACAGGCTCGGCGTGAGATAGAAAGAGAGAAAGACACAGGTAAGGAGAGGGAGTGTGAAAGAGAAATAGAGAGGGAGATGGAGAGAGAGAGATAGTGAGGAAGAAAACGAGAGTGGGAGATAAGAGAAGTAAGAGAAGTAGAAAGTCGAAACGGTAAGAAAAAGCGATAGAAAGGCGGAAGAAGTCGCCGAGAATTAAGTCAGTAAAAGAGAAATGAAAGTGCATGAAGCGCAACCGTGGGATAAACATCATCTTTCCTTCTCTACTAGGTTTCGCTCTTTCATCTTTCTCTCACTATCCTCCTTTGCTCTCAGCTCTCTCTACATCTCCCTATCTCTTCCTTTCATTCCTTCAAATTCTCCATATCTTCACGTCTGCTCACTCCCCTCCTATGTATGTCTCTTTTTCGGTCTCTCGATCGTTTACGTCTTACGGCTCTCCCCCATTTCTCTCTTTCTCTCTCTCAATTTCACTCTTTGTATCCTTCACTGTCTCTCCTTTGTTTAATGCGCTCTATTTTATAAGAATGCACTCTCCCTGACGAAGATCACTCAACTACAACAAAACATCAAAGCACAGATATCCATTGAAGAATGCAGAAATGCCACCTGCTAGTGCGTCTAATAAAGGCGAAAAGGGAACTGAGATTCCAGGAAAAAGAGCTTGTGTGCTTTTTGACGTCTTAGAAGAGATGATGTCTGGATGTCGTTAAAAGGGCCAAAATCTTACTCTTAAATTCGCGCTTTTTTGCCTAATAAGAGGATTTGTGATTTAGAGAGATTCAATGGGCAGCAAAATTTAAATGATTACAGTTGCTCCCTTAATCAGTACAAATTTCATAGTCATTAGTAGTCATTAGAGAGAGAGAGAAAGAGAGAAAGAGCGAGAGAGAGAGAGAGAGAGAGAGAGAGAGACCACGAGACTCGCCTAATAGGAAAAGGTGGGTTCATTGAGCTTTCAAGATTAATCTATTTTTATTAAAAACACGGAAGCACTTCATGATCCTTACAGCCCGATCTTTTGATGCAACACATATCTTTTTTTTTTAAAGACAAACAATTAGTGAGAGGATGTCCTCGGCAAAAGGTTTACTTACTCCGTAAAGACGAAGCCCCTCTCGAGGTCGCCAGAACGGAGTGGTTAGTCGTGTTTTCAGACTATTTATAAAATGAGGTGTTTTACTAATCCTATTAATTATACTTAAAAAGTTGAGGTAATTCAAACTCGTAATCTCCAAGTCCACTAGAGTAAAATTGAGAAATTGATAATCATGTTTTTGCGCGCAACTGCGTATTCGACTCATAAGGTATGCAAATTGTAGCCAACATTTTTTTTTTGCACACAAGAAGGTAATGCGCAACCGAAACGTGAGAGACAAGCCGCAGAGCTCTTCCCTGAAATAGAGAGGCGGAGGCGGAGGTTGCTCGGTTCAATCCAGTTTTCGGGCCTGATTAAAGGTAGCCGAGCAGGCGAACCTATCTCTGGACACTTTCTCTCTTTGCTTTCTTGTCTAGACATCTTATATACAAGCGTTCAAGCAGAGAATAAATTGATCATACTGCATACGGCAGAGCGGGTTGAGGTGGTTAGGAAAGGAGATGGAGGGAGAAAGAGAGAGAGAGAGAGAGAGAGAGAGAGAGAGAGAGGTAAGAGGGAGAGAAGGGAAGAAAAAAAGAAAGAGGGAGAGAATAAAGAGAAAGAGCTTGATACATCCGTGGCGAAAGTGAATGCCCAGATGATAAAGCATGAGAGAGTGTTGGATGCGAAGAGAGTGGCAGAGAAAGAGATCCGGGTTGATCGGAACACTGTGCCTGTGGGGATAATGTCCTTGCATCATGGGCTCAACATGCAAACGCTCGGCTTTTTGCGAAGGGTCGCCGCTGCTTGGAGGAGCCCGCCTGCAAATGCGGCCGTTACGTGACAGCGGCTTAGCCAAATGAGATGAGTTCCTTTTTATTACCCTATTAATAGCACGATCTTTCCCTTCATGTCTAGGGTAAGTTATATATACATATTTGTCTACTTAATAATAACCTCGCGCTACACAAGTATGAGCTTAATTTTGAATAAAATCGTCGACGTTAAGCGGCGGCTATTTGGATGAATTCTGTATCTGAAGCATATATTTATAATTTTCAACCTGTTATCGTCGACTCTTTTGATCTATGCATTTCTTTTTTTTCTGCTGCTGAAAGAGGCTTTTAAAAAAAGATCTATGAAATTTGAGTCAAACAACACTAGCAGCTTTTTTTTTCTGCCTGGCGCACTAACAAGTATGAATAACAAGAGCACACTCTCTCGTGTAATCATTTGGTACGTTCACGTATTCGAATGTATAATTAGGATACTACATACGTAATGATACGCTATGTATTCCAGGCGTTAGCTCTCATGTGTCGTATGAAAAAAGAGTTCATTTGGGCCAAAAGCATAGAATTCTTGTTCGAAATGAAATGGAATCATGTATCATCGAGAACGCAGTAAGAAGTGCAAGGTTAGAAATGGTCTAAAAGGACAGAAATGGCCGAAAACAAGTGGAGTAGGCAGTGTGATTTATAGGCGAAAAAATTGAGAGAAATCGTTCGAGACAAAGTGACGCTGATTCTGCTGAACCTGCTCTTAGATTCTGTACTATCTGTTTTTTTATCCAATCTCTCTAATCTCGTGCTTCTCTCCCTCTCTCATGAACCTCTCCTTTTCTTGCTTTCACTAAACTTACTTTCGGCTTTCTTACTTTATTTCACTTGATTGGGCGTTGAGTCAAATTCCGAAAAAGGGCGTGAGCGAGATAAGATGCCATTGAAACAGCTACATTGGCCAAAGATCTATTGACGAGTCAAAAGAAGCAAGTAAAAATTATGTATTACTTTTACAGATTACTCATTTCAAGGAAGTAGCATATCCTAATGCCCGATAACTTCCTTTTACTAAGAAAAAAAAACTATAAAAAAGTGTGCTCTTTCACTATCTTTTCCTTTTCACCTATCTGTGAGTTTATTGCTGTATTCCCAACGAGGAACCAGAAAAAAAGGATTAGCAACGAATTCACACGCTTTTGTATATGACAGATATCTTTTATATTACGTACGTATGTAAGTAGTTGTTATTCAAACACATAATTTCTATTATTACTTACTTCCTCTAACAGTGTTCTTTGGAAAAGCGAAGTAAGTGCTCAAGTATGTAATGGACAAAAAGCTGATCTAATTCATATTCATATATTTATCAGAGATCACTTATAGAAGTACTTGCGCTGATAATCCGTTTTTTCACAGGGAATTGTGAACGCAATTGTGAGTGAACTCGTAGTCGATCTTGATCACGCGGTTTTAAAAGACTAAGAAGTGAAGAGAAATAATTCAGCTAAGCATTCTGCTACTGGAACTGGTTCAAAAGTTATTCGCATGGGAATCTCGACGTATCATGGCTTCGTTGTGGTGATGAATAATTGACGGCCACAAGCGGAGATTTTGATGACCTACATAGAAGGATGATTTTCATGTTTAGAGTGCTGAAGGGAGAGGGATATCGAGCATAGAAAGTGGGTTTAGGTGTAAGTGGCTGTCAAGTGCTGATTGTAAAAGAGTCTTAATGATGTTACGCAAATGTGTTAAGAATGCTCTGACACTACTCGATTCTGCACAAATAAGGCGGAAGCTGCAGCATTCTCAGTTTCAGTTAGTATACTCAACGATATTCAAATGTTCTTTATCATGCTCAGGAGATTTTCAGGGACGCACAAAGGATTTTGTTTTGTTCGTTCAACGCACACCTTTCATTTCTTATGGTTAGTTTAAAGTTGTAAAATGCTGTTTTGTACTTTTGTATGCAAATTTTGGACCATGAGGGTGCCAGTTCGTATCCGGTCAGGGACGAATAAGAAACAATGAGAAACACAATGAAAACTCTAACGAGAGCGAGCATGAAAAGTTATTTGTATTTAGAAATTTGCGGACCATACGGTGAATTTGTTCGAGGGATTATTAATAAGCCAAACCAGTCTGTGCCTCGATATCTGCCGAAAGCTGTATGGCACTGGCGAATTTGTCAGTTAGCTGTCTCGGAGAAGGACTACTTGCTTGCGGTTTGAAATGCCTTGAGTTTCTTGAACGATTGAAAGTGCATAAATGATTCCTCTTTCTTACTTATTTGCTTTTCCATTATTGCATACCGATTTTCATTAGTAATTCTTCTTCTTTAGTAATCGGGAGCCAAGAAAAGCTGGACAATACACATCGATAAATGCTTCTTAGCCACCCCTTAAGTACTGCTTCAGAAGAAGGCTGAGCTATACTTTCTTTTCTCTATTTCTTTAGAGCCTCTACAAATTACACCAACTCGCGCAATATAGGAATGCGAGAATACATCCAAATGTTCCTGATAAATGACCACTAGACAGTGACAAACAAACGGGTGTACATTATGTAGTCTTATTGTTAGAACAAACACTTTGGCTAAAAGACCAAAGTGCATTACGTAGCGGACAATATTATGTAAATATTCCGCGACACTTTATGGGTCAAATGCCTATTGAATTGTTTGGCGAAACGTTTACCGCAGACATCTTTTAACCCCAAGAGGAAATCTTTATTGCCAATGTGCATAAATATATGTATGTATGAACAATATACCTCATTCTTTTCTGTCCGCACATTTGCGTTCTTTTTACTTGTGTAGAATCTACATAACGAAGAAATGTCTTTTCAGACAATTGCTCCAAAATGGTGCAAATTCAGCAGCTTCAGTTCATTTGGATGGCCGATGGCGAGACCATTTACAGCTGCAGGTAGTCATTTCATTCTATGTATTTTATATGTACATATGTATCTATGTATGTTGTAAGAATAATTTCTATAAATGATAAAGTTAACAACAAAAACCGAAAAAAGGCTCAGTACAGCATATCGTAGCATACAGCGGCAGGCTGGAGAGGCGAGAAGCAGTGGCATTCGGTGTTTACTGCATCGCATTTTGCGATGTCAGCGAACTGCTTAACGGGCTTTGCATAATCGCCTTCTGGCAGCAACTCAAGCACTCCTGCTATAAGAACATTTGTTTTACTCTTGAAACCTTTACAAATTTGTAATTTGTTATTTTGTGATCGTGCCATTATGTACATACATATGTAGTAGGTAAATCGCATAGTCTTTTATGAATGCGCGTTCATCATGAACGTGCTTGTGAGATTTTCCTGTTTTATCAATTCCTTCTATGAAATCTTGTGATGCACTGGAAATGTTCTATTTTATGTAAATAAAAAAAAATGTTGCACTGCAACCGTATATTTTTGAATATAAAAAAACACATAGCATTACTTTCAATGCATGCTGCACACAATTGGAGAAATTACGAGCGTTTCACGCTACTTATTTCTTTCCCGCTTGATCATATTGTCATCACGAAATAGCCTAGAGAAGAATCTTTTACTTGCTTAACTTGGGCGAGTTCTATGACAGCACATGGGTGGGTGTCCAAGCTGATTGCGCTTGTTCCAGGGAGGAGTGAGTATATAAAATTCCCCAGTTGTTGCGACCCGATTCTAGTCCGCCGTTTTGCAATGACGCCGTTCCCTCCCGACTGCCCACCCATTAACCACACGACGCCCTTTGACGAAGTATTTAATTCTATATTGATACATAAATTGTGTTGTTTAATTTTAGGCTTAATAGAGGAGAATTATTAATGTAAGTGACTATGGGAGCGATCACTCTCTCATACTCGCGTGCTATTTCGTAGGTTGTAAAAACCCGCTGCCTGGAAATAGCACGAGTGTTTAAGAGTGTGATGGCCCGCGGTAATTTGAAATCTCACGTAATTGTTTGGTGATTATTTAAGAGCGGGCGACCCCATTTTTAACTTGTTTCCAAAAGTTAATGGCCCTAGGCGGTGGAACATTAGACACCCACTGATTGTTAGAGGAAATGCTATTAGCTAAGAACAACAATAAATATTTGTGGGGTAACCAGTCTATTGTCAGAGCCGCCACGACCGCCGGCTCTCCGAAATTATCAGATGGGTGATATCTGCAGCCTTCATCATTGCCGGCACGACAACTTTCCCTCCGGCGCTCTACTTATATAGTCGTATTCTTCGAACCAAGAAGTACGCTAGGAACATCATCTTCCGACTTGTCGTACTCAACGGATTTAGTGTCAGAATATGATTAAACTAGATGTACTTGTAGCATCTGCGATATCTGCATGTATACATACATAGCCTGATCACAGGCATGACTGTCTTTTCAACAAAAAAGTAGAACCAATAATTTTCTTTCAGGAATTCCTTGTCTTTGCCCAGGTTCTATTTCTTGAGCATCTTGTCGGGTGGCAGTCGTGGCGACAATGGTTTGCAATTTTTTTACATTAGAGTTCGAACACTAGACCTTTCGATTGATGCTGCTATCATATACATAATCACTCGACCACGCTACCCGAAGGTTCTTATCGATGACACGCATGCGTCTGCCGCCGTGGCTCTTCGCTGTCTGCTACTACACACAAGGCGTGCAATTACTGAGCGCAGCGGCACTCGCCGGAAATCGTCTCTACGTCATTACAATCTCTCGCAAAAAGCTCGTATGCAAATTTTTTTCCACCAAAAATGGTTGAATATGCAAATTTAATTTGTGTTTATGCATAAAGGAGGTCTCCGGCGAATAATTAACATGTCGTTTTTAAGCACAGAAAAGTTCGTCTCATCGTAAAACTTAGATAGGGAAAGTTTGAATACATTTAATCTTATCATTCCAGAATTATAGTCGTTTTAAAAATTACGGGTAGAGAATTAGCTACGGTAGATCTTAGCACCATTCTATTTTGCATCGCTCGAGCACATCAAAAACACCAACTCCAGCCGTTTTGAAAAAAAGTTCCGTGAATGGCAAAATCGTCAAACCCGAACATTATTCTTCAAAACGTGCATATCGGAGCCCGCAACCGACATTGGCCGAAATTTTCTCAACAGGTCAGCTCCCTATGTAATTTTTTGACCACAAATTTCTGTGGAGAGAGTGCAAGGGCAGCAGCACTGAAATGAGATGATCACAGCCTTCCGAAAACGTGACGGCTAGAGAACTAGGCATATTTTGGCCAGTGGTAGCTTGGGCCCTTCCGTGCGGGGCACTTCATGATTCAAATGCCTATTTTGAATTGCTTGCCCAAACATTAGCCGGAGACTTCCTTTGACTATCAATCTCAATTACATACATGTATTTTATCGAATTACTCATCAACGTACATGTGTATGCGGGGAGGAGGGGAGTTATACAGTACTGGCCAAAAGAATATGATATTTTTATTTTTCATGCATATTTTGTATGTATGTATTTACATACAGTCCCGCCCAGGATCTTGGTACCAAGGAGGGGTCGGAGGGGTCGGAGGGGTCCAAATGCATCCTCGGTAATAACTATTTTCCTCGGAAAGAGTAAAATATTTTAAATGGTACGTTAGTATGCTTATAGAGAACGGATGTTACTGTTAAAAAATCGATAATTTATTATCACTTGATAAGAAGTTATCAGTTTTCGCTTATAAAAAATTTCATTTCTTATATTTTTCAATGAAATTTCACCTGTACCATTATTTTGTGTCTACCCACATCCCCAAATAATAAAATGGGAGATTTTATCATTGATAACGGAAATCGATAAAGCAGACCTTATCACACATGTACCTGTGCTGTTGAGTTTCGCCTAACGATGGCGAATGTATATATGAAAACCGTTTTCAAAATAAAGCGTTCGTTTAAAAGATATTTTTGATTGAGTGTATTAACCGCTGTGCAATCCAAAGCATCCGCGTGTAATAAAACGGTGGACCGTATTTTAGCATGCCGTATTTCATGAATTCACAGAACGCGCGTAATTCGAAGTAAAAAAATTTTTGGCGCTCTAATACACTCAATCAAAAATATCTTTTAAACGGACGCTTTATTTTGAAAACGGTTTTCATATATACATTCGCCATCGTTAGGCGAACCTCAACAGCACAGGTACATGTGAGATAAGGTCTGCTTTATCGATTTCCGTTATCAACGATAAAATCTCCCATTTTATTATTTGGGGATGTGGGTAGAGACAAAATAATGGTACAGGAGAAATTTCATTGAAAAATAGAAGAAATAAAATTTTTTATAAGCGAAAACTGATAAGTTCTTATCAAGTGATAAGAAATTATCGATTTTTTAACAGTAACATCCGTTCTCTATAAGCATACTAACGTACCATTTAAAATATTTTACTCTTTCCTAGGAAAATAGTTATTACCAAGGATGCATTTGGACCCCTCCGACCCCTCCGACCCCTCCGACCCCTCCTTGGTACCAAGATCCTGGGCGGGAATGTATGTATACAGTTCTTTCAGAGCGAGATTAAAGTTTTCCGTCTCTCGCTCGCTGCCACTCTGGTGCTGCCAATCATTATCGGCTTGCCAAACATCTTCTCTGACATCTACTACTGCACGCTGACGCGTCAACCACGGCACACCGCCTACTTCTTCACCATTCTCTACATGGGCCAGAGCGATGTTCGATTTATGCTCGTGTTTTCTTTCTTTTCATGTTTTTTTTTACATTTATTATATATTTTTAAAATTATATTTTATCCTTTTGTTAGAGTTCAGCTATATAATATGCATAACGTTCTTTTTTCCAGCTCGTCAAGCATTTCCAGAACGCATGCTTCTTTTTGTTCTCTGCCGGAACTCTCGCGCTCAACGTCGCCCTCGCCGCGACCACGTTTCGAATGAAACGGGAGGCAGGAATTATTTTTTATTTCATTATTTTTTTTACTTCGCTGAACCATTCTAATGCATCAATGTATATTCAAAATTTAAAGTAGGGCGATCACCGAAAATATGTGATATTATACAAATTTTCACAGTCTTATACGCGCGTTCTATTTTTAATTTCAAGCAGCGGGTTTGAGCAATAGCATGAGAGAATGATATTGCGTTCTCCCAGGGCTGACGCGGTAATTCAAATCCTGCATTCGTTCTTCTTTGGCGATCGTCATCCTTTACAGAAGACAAAATTAAATAAAGAATTCGCGCATTTTTGCCTGACTCAAGACGTGAGAGCATAGAGAGACGCGACTAAAGTGGTCAGAAAAACTCAAATACATGAAAAAAGTGGAACTAGCTATAATCCGGTATGTTTATGTTTAATTTTTCGAGAAAAATTAGTAATTAAATTAAATTAATAATAATTCAGCCACAGCACACAGTCCCGCGTGGACATGCCGTCGAGCAGGGAATTATTGTGACGTCATTCGCCTCCTTCACCTCATACATGGCCTACTTTTGTGTTTCGGTGCGCGTGTTTGGTAACTGTTGCTGAAAAAAGAAATTCTGAAAATTTTGTGAGATAAATATAAACAAGTAAATGTAAATATGTATGCCCTCTTATGATACTTATTACGATTTTAGAGATTTACCGAGGATATGCACCCGCCGATGCTAAGAAAGTGGTTCCCACTCCTGCAGAGCTTCGCTTGTATCGCGCCATTCTGGTTCCGTTGAATAGAACGGAATTTTTTTTTCTGCGAAAATGAAGAATAACGAATATTGCGAAAACATATCAATCAATCTATTCATATGGTTGCATATTCCAAGGAATTTAAGACGAAAGGTGTACAATATTGATAATGTCCGCTAAAGGTTGTAAGTGTTCCAGTGGCAAAAGTAGATACTAAATCAAGTAAATGCTAGAAAGTTCCGAATGGGAAAAGACCACTAACCCACCAAAAGTGATGGCAGGTGCCTCGTGGCCTTCTCGCACTCGCTCCGTCGCGATCTTCTGCCTTGCTTCATCTGCTGCCGTCGCCGTCCGTTGCCGATGCGAGTCGTGCCGACAGTCACGCTCACGACGCATCCAGCCATGAGATAAAGTGGAGGGGGCAACAAAGGCCCACTTGGGTTGACATATGATACTTTGCTTTTACGTAACGCTTTGTTTTCTTTAATAACGCAACATGAAAAAGTTTGAGGCTTTCTTCACTGCTAATTTATACGCAAATCGTTGTAGTCGATTCAAGTTGACTGATAATCTTTCTTATTTATAACATTCATATACATTAATTAATAACGTTCGCAACATTCATTCATACGCGCTAAGCTGAAACGATAAATGACAGTTAAAAAAACCAATCCATTCTCTTGCATTCTTTTCATGTTACAGCACACTAATTTTCTCTATTTGCGGCGAAAAAAAGCTGTTAAAAAAAAGAAACACTTAATTGCTTTGAGTTGCTTTAACGATGAAAGTGCGTACATGATTCCACTTTTTTGCCTATTCACTTTGTCATTATTGTGTCATTATTAAAAAGAATATTGGTAGACCAAAACGTGTCAGAAATTAAAAAAAAAACTTTTAAGTTGCCTACTCATGCCTATCTCTAATTGTAAGATGTCAATTTGGGAATTTTTTATATATGGTGACAGCCTTCGCTAAAACACCGAAGTGCAATATTATGTATGTGCATATAAATAGCTCGTTTGTAATCATTGTTGTCTTACTATGGTGTTCATTATCGGAGGTCACGTATTCATTTATGTTTGTATATAAAGTAAATGTGTTGCAAGGAGCGTTCACACGCTCCTAAATGTCTTTACCGCATGTACGCCTAGAGTGAGTGGTGCCCTTTGGCGGTCTTTTGGCCTTACCTATCTCCAAGCAAACAAAGTATCTGCTCAAGAACGAATTTCAGTGTTTCCGCAGAGATCCAAGAATCTTGCAGCGTTAATTCCTCTCCAACTAGTGTTCACAAGATTGCTGTAGCAGGAATGAGAATGGTTCGTTTGGTAACAAAATTTAGAGCGCAACTAATCAGAAAAGTAAGCACAGGAGCCGTCAGTTCTGGCTGATTCCATCGTCGGCCCTTTCATGGCTGCGTCTGGAGCTGTCACTTTTCCTTTTGCACTTTTCATTTACGCCCGAATTTTGACGTCAAGAATTTACTCGCAAAACATAATTTTTCGTCTCGTTGTGGTTACAGGAATGAATGTTAGTTTTCTGTAGTTTTCCCCGTCTGAAGCAAAGTTCCGCAGGATTTCATATTTTTCGCTTTTCACATTCTATTTGTGCAGTTCTGCGCGTGGCCGTCGTGGTTTTGGTGGTATGTTCCCTACTCTTACTTCTTGGCTTGATATTGAAATGTATGGAGATATTATGGAACAAAAGAATTGAAAATGCACAGGTTTGACTTCCTACAAAAAATTGGAGCTGCCAACATAATCTTCGGGGCCTACTTCTATTTATTGGTACGCTAAGAATTTGTATAGAGAAATCTATGAACCTAATTGTATTTTATCATAAATTTTTATTACCTATTTTAGAGTGCACAAGTTGTTGGCCTATTTGCGCTCGCACTCAATAGACTTGCCGCACTTTCGCTATTGAATATGCAATCACAGGTATTGTCTTTATGGCGGCGAAAGAAAACTTATGAACGGGATTGGCTATCCCATACATGTATTTACATATATAGTAGATATTTCTGAGTTTTCTAACGCCCATAATGCGCAGGTATCGTTGTGGTGTTATCGCATTTCTCTTCTCGCCATTCCATTTTTGTCGCTCTTAATCGGAGTTCCCACCGCTCTCCTTGACTTTGAATTTTCAATCATGAATGACACACCGAATCGTCCCACATATTCTATCGATTTCCCTGAAGGGAACGCAGCAGCCGTGAGTTCCTTCTGTTAATCTTTCTCGTGATCTACTCGGGCTTTTATTTTCCATTTTGCCCACTTCAATCAATCTCGTGTACAACACTCTCCTTGACTTACTCTTAAAATTGAGTCTGCTGAAACATGTTACTAAAATTCTATTAATTTTGATGTTAAGCGCGCTCATCTACAAATAAGTTTTAGACTATGAATGTGCTTGTTGCACTATTCCTTCTTTTCTTTGTTGTCGCAACCTTCGTTGCCAATATAATGCTTGTTGCAACCACGATTCGGAGTCACCGAAAGATTAAGGTTAGTTGATGAGTCTGTTTAAAGTAATAAAAATATAAAACCAAATAAATCGAATTTTGCTCAGCCTCGAATTAAGAGTCATGATAATAAATAAAAATTACGGTCGAGTGTCCATATAGTCGCAACTTTTAGAAACTCATACACAACTCTGCCGATAGCTTGAGAACTCGCCAGCAACCCGAGCTAAGCATAGTAATTATATCCATATGTTCGTTCGTCTTCTACGTGACATATCTCACCTTCTTGGTTTGTTTATCATTTTAATATTTTGTCGTAGTTGTCTATGATGTCTTATTTTGCCTTGGTATTGATTGGAACAACACCAAGACAATCGCGATGTCGATGAATGAACCAATTCTGACTTCATTGGTGCCATTGTTCACCACTGTCGCCTGCATTGGACCCTTTTGGTGAGCCGTTGACCCGTAATAAAGGGATGGAAAAAGGACGGGTATGGACAACTCAACTTGTCGAACAGGAGCTTGTTCGGTCTTTCCCATTCGATGCGTCGTGCTCTTGTTCCGAAGAATCTCGGGTTCTTCACCACATTTTGGACTAGAAGGCAGGTCCCACAGGTGAGCCATCTCAAAGTTCATGCACACATCCTCCGCTAGATATGTAAACATATAAAAAAACAATACAAATAGTTTAGACGACCCACAGGCGTTCAATAGCAATAACTGCAACAACGGCTGATCACATCGCCTCTTCTAATCAATTTCCAACATCACGTAATTCTAACAGATTCTAAAGGATGCCATTTTTTTATCATGAAAGTAATATATGTATGTAGGTTCACTCACGATAATGTGCAATTTTATTTTAAATCAATGATGTTCAATTTCAACATACATAAATATGTACTTTGTATAAAGCAAAGTGGAATACGAAAACAAATTGCCGATTCAAAGAGACAAGTAGCAGAATAAATTTAAAAATTTCTCTAATTAAACAAAATTACTTCGTTCATTCCAACAAGTTTCATTTATATTGGCATAGAAGATTTTCACCTAATTCACGATTCCCTTTCCCATTATTTCAGAATAATTGGCAATAACTTCTTATTTTCACGTCTGCCACCTGGCATTGGTGCTGCAAGATCATCGTTAATTTAGGAAAATGTGAATTAATTGTTTTTAGCACGGATTAATTGTATATGTCTATTTCAAAGGCATCATTTAGGAGTGGGCAGACCTTCCTTACTTCACGACTTTTCAACAAAGTTTACTTTATTCTATACAAAACAACCTTTCATTTAATGAACTTGTCAGGTTAATATTAAAATAAAAAAATTAAATAAATAGAGGATATTATGTTTTAAAAAGCCATTTGAAAAAAACCAGTTTAGTTTTATTTTTTTTTAAATAAAATTTTGTCAAACAGGTGATTTTGCCATAGTGCCTTAGCATATCATTTCAAGTTAATCTGTTGCAGCGATCCAGTCCAGTGAACTTGACAGAGAAAAATAAAGAAAAAGAAATAAAAATTAACAAAGATTCAAGAAGACGATAAGGCTAATTTTGTTTTATTGGTTAAATGTGACGGATAAAGAGTTTGTTCAGAATCATTTGCATACGAAATCAAGAGAGGGTTAGAAATTGATCTGTGATTTATCCAATTTTACACTGCCATGTTTCCTTTAAACTGCGATGAGGCCATGCACACATTTATAATCTTCAAAAGTGTGTGTACAACTTTGTTTAGTTTACGTAAATTTATCATTTAAAAATGCAGTGACTTATGCATGCAATGTTAATTAGTTTTAATCCAATACCATCAAAGGGGCTGGCATTACTCTTATTTATACAAGACTTGTTGGCTAGCTGATTGGTTCGAGAGGAACGGATACGTTAAGGAGAATTGCTAGAACAGCCGGGGCGAGGAGATTTCGGATCCTGAGAGGAATGACGGGGTAGCGAGAGCGCGAACGGCCACGAGAAGCAGTCTTGGGAGTGGGAATAGAAAGAGGTACGGACTGAGACCGAGTCTCTGCTCTCGTGGTTCTCACTGGAAGAAGCAGATGGAGCGCTCGGTCGGGGAACTTTCTCCTCGTTCCGCCACTGCTGGACGGCCCCCTTGATCGACAGGCAATCATTGGAGAGAGTGACAAAAGATTGTATGAGCTTATTGTTAGTAAGCTCAACGATACGATATTCTTCCTGACGCTGTCGACAACACGCTGCTCGACTCTCGTCAGGTGGTTGACGATGAACCGGAAACCATCGGGTAAACGTCTTGGTGGTGGGGCCCCGCCTTCACGACAGCATCCGCGGAAGTAACAGGAGATGTGACTCGCCATCCTGATTATTTGAAGATGGTTGATAAAAGAAGAAATGACAAAATGGAACACAGAGATGGAAGAAATGTCGAGAAGAAGAAAAGAAAATGTAGGATAAGAATCCAAGTTGGAAAATGAAGTGAAGTGGAATTGAATATGTAGGTACGTTGGTTGGAGAATTATAAAAAATGAAGAAGAATTAATTGTAGAGGCGAACAACAGACAGACACCCAAATTAATGTTGATGCACAATGTATATTTTCATTGTTGCACATAAAGAGAAGTAACTTACATCAATTGATGTGGTGGAATCTTCATGGTCGTTTTATGCGACTAGCTCAGGAAGGGAGAAGAAGAAAGAAGTTGCTCGTATGTATGACGAGAAAAGAAGAAAGGACACTGGACCGTGGCTTGATCCATGTAAAGAATGATCGGTGTAAGCATAGAGTAGGAAGAAGCTTTTCGCGCCTCATTAGAGTATAACTCGTGAGGAGGCACTTTCACATATACTTATTCATTTGCTGTTACCACATGTGCCCCACTCTCTATCTCTCTCGCTATATCTCTCTATATATTTCATTCGGTCTTTCGCTCTCTCTCTTTCTCTTTCTCTCACTCTCTCTATACTATGAATGTTACTCCATTGTTCCTCTATGAAATACTCTTCTTTAAAAACTTTTTTTTAGAGATTATTTTAATATTTAGTTTCATAATCCTTTCGGTGGCAACTCTGAATGAAGCGAACCCTAATTACATTTTTTTATCGCCCACTACCTGAAAGGGCATAGCCAATAATTTACTTGATATTGACGTAACCAGGCCGAGTTGACATTTATAGAACTTCTCTGCTGCGGAGAGAGCGATAATAAGCGAGGCGAAAAGACGGATTGTGGCTTTGTGCAGGAACTGAGAGAGTTTGATGACTTGACAAAAATGAGAGAACGACAGAGAAATTGTTAATTATAAGCAAGACAGTCACGGGTAAAAAGAAAAGCTGTGCTGAAATTATAGTCTTCGTGAAGTTGGCAGCTGAATTACGAAGCCAATCTGCGACAGATGAATCCAACACCACTTGAAGGCAACTGTATGTACATAGCTCCTTCTTCGTTCTTCACGAATTTCGAACATTTCTCCCTTGCCTGGAAAGCAGGCGCATGAGGATATTTAATAAAGTTTGAACGGTTGTAAAGTTTGTTTTAAATTGCTTTTATTTTTTTATAAGAAAGGTCATGTGTTGCTGCCGCTTTCGAACGGTCATCGGGCGAATTAAGATAAAGGTCAGTCCTGTTTACTATGACTTAAGTTCTCCATTATACATATGTACCTCATTATTAAAAATAAGATTTTTAATGTGAAAATACCTACAACCATATACATACATAGATGCACTGTTTGTATGCATAATATGTATGTATGAACATTCATACTTACATATGTATGTACATGAGTAAACGGTTTGTGTTTTTCTACTTGAATAAACGCAATAAGAGCAAGCATGCTCTGACATTACCTGTTTGCTTGAATATACTTGGAAATTGTCTAATATTGTTTAAAAAAAATACAACTGAGGTGAGACGTAAATGTTATAAATATGTAATAGTGAAGTTATATACTTCATACGTATACTATCCTTTCATCAGAGAGTTAAAGCACTGGATCCTGGCAATAAATGAATAAATCATAGAAAGAAAATATTATTTATTTATTTCTCATTTCATTCCGTCGCCATGGGCATCGTTGCTCTGAACTTGGCTCTGAGCATCCCGACGGCCCTCGCGCCTCTCTGGGCGAAG
Source organism: Allodiplogaster sudhausi (assembly GCA_945643635.1). Taxonomy (NCBI): domain Eukaryota; kingdom Metazoa; phylum Nematoda; class Chromadorea; order Rhabditida; family Diplogasteridae; genus Allodiplogaster; species Allodiplogaster sudhausi. Next base: position 8,320,583 of record CALZFC010000006.1, on the reverse strand, counting down.
ATGGCCTACGGAGAAACCTCCACCGAGTTCATTTCATCTTTTGTCGAGGTGACGTCATCATTTCCTACTATTTATACATTAATAGTAGACCATCTAAGTCTAGCTGCAAGATGATTTGGTTAAAAAAGGTTTCTGGCTCCAGATTTTTTTGTAAAGAGGAATAGACTGTAAAACGTAGTGTTTTAAAATGAGAGCAATTAGATATGTTCAGCATACAAACAAAAGTAAGTAAAGCAGGAAATAAGAAGTTTGTTTTGAACTTATTGAATACGAACATGAAAAGATGAAAATAAAGATAAATTGGTTTAAAATTCAACCTAAATTTATTTTAATTTTCCTCCACCATTGTCCGATATAACAAAAAAGCCCGAATTCAAGATAAAGTTCCGGCCCTTTTAAAAATGTTCTGGTCATTCGGCTGGCTCATCGCATCTGCGCTCGCCTTTATCGGCGTCCACTGCCGTAATGAAGGTCTCATCGTTCCAGCGGTCGTCTTTCAGGTCGCGGTTGCGGATCTCGCGTCTCTCTCTCTACTTTTTATCCTCTCTAAGTCTATCCCACTTTCTTTATACTATCTCTCTCTTTCACTGTACTCTCTCTCTTTCTCTCTCTCTCTCAACTCTTTCTCTTTTTCTCTCTCTCTCTCTTTCTCTCTCTCTTTCTCTCTCTCTTCCTCTCTCTTTCTCTCTCTCTCTTTCTCTCTTTCTCTTTCTCTCTGTCTCTTTCTCTCCCTCTTTCTCTCTCTCTCTCTCTCTCTCTCTCTCTCTCTTTCTTTTTCTCTTTCTCTCTCACTCTCTCTTTCTCGCTCTCAAGCTCATACACTTCTCTCAGTCTTTTGGCATCCTGGTGCACTCTTTGTCCGTGCTGGCCGGAGGCATCCTCCTCCACCTTGGCCTGACGCCCGCTGGCCTCGGCCTCCTACTCGGCGGCCTCATCTGCGTCGCCATCGACATCGCCTTCCTCATCGTCGTCTCTTCCGCTTACCGTTCCATCGCGTTAGATGCCACGCCCCTTTCTCTCAATTAGCCATGCCCACACGTCCACCTTGCATTCCGGTGAAAAGACAAGAATGTATCCACCATCTCTTTTATAACAATCGCATGAGCAACAAACAAACAGTCTCTTTCTTTAGCTGATCATGCCCACCAGAACCACGGTTCGAAAGCAAAGTTGCCAACAAGAAAAGAAAAATTTCTTGTTTCAGTGATGACGTCGAAAGCGAGCTCAAGAAGTGAAGGAAAACGATGCGAACAACGACCTTTGAACTTTCGTCGAACAAATTGCGATATTCTATAACATTTCGCCATAAACAAGAAATTGACCTTTTGAGTTCTTGCTTGCACCAGTGAAAAGGCCAACTTATCAGGCTATCGTTGAGGCGAGAGAATGTAGTTTAAGGAATGGGATGGGGGTCTTTGGAGGTCAGAATATGAGGAGCACAAGCAAGTAACAAGCATGCCGGGCTCAAAGGGCGTTCAAAAGATGAGTGCTGTGCGCCCATTTCCTTTTCACTCTATTTCTCTCTCTCTCTTCTCCTTCCCCTATCCCTCTATCGCTGTTTCTCGACCTCTGTCACTATATCTCACTCTTTTCCCCTTTCCTTCTCTTTTATCTTTTTCTTACTTGCACATCTGTACATGCATATATCAATAAATCCTTGGACTCTCGTGCTCTCTTTCTTGCCCTTTCCACACTTCTGTAGCGTAGCAGTGGCATTAGCCTAAAGTGAGAGAGGGAGAGAGCAAGAAAGAGAGAGAGAGAGAGAGAGAGAGAGAGAGAGAATAGAGTGGGAGAGAGAGTAAGCCCTGGCATGGGGCGACTGGCAAACTACACTCTTGTCGCTGCACTCTCGTTCTCACTCTCGCCTTCCTTCCATTTATCTCCTCTCTTTCTCAAGTGTACTTTTCCCTATCTCACCCTCTCTTCTTTTCTTTTTTTTTTCTTTTCCCCCACTCTTCTTTCCTTCTCTTTCTTGCGTCTTCATTCGATTCCTTGAGTCGTCCAAAAGAAGACGCAAGGAATGGAGTGAGATTTGGCAAAAGGGCAAGAAAAGCTTACTGAGGTGACCAATCATTTTCATAATTTTGTTTTAGCGCCGTCTGCCTAGGTTTTCTTGCGCTGTGTTTCGTTGAGATTACGCGTAAATTTTTTTTAATAAGCATATATTTAAGCCGAAATAAAGGGAGAATGCCGGAGTTGCATTGCGTCGGTGTCGTGTGCATCATTCTCATTGCGAACTACGCGATTCAGACAGCCGGCTGGACCGACTTCTCCTCCGACTTGCGGCATGTCTGGTAGGGTTTTTTTCTTTTTGCTTTTTTCTTATTTTAATTTCCACTATCGCTTGCTTTCATCTAAACATTGAAGTTTTATTACGATATGCTCTACACAACATTTAGACAATAACATAGATGTGGGCATTATTGGAAAGTTTCAATGATTTTTTAAAGAAAAAAAAACTGCTGTACTTACATATGTACATGCAAACGCCTATTTGTATAAGAGAAAGAATGAAACTGAAAAGCGAAACAACGAAAAAAAAAGAACTAGGACATTCAATCCAGGAAGACACTGCCAATATTCGTGCTCGCGGCATGGGTCGCGGTACGTGGAAGCGGAGTTCCTCGCGAGACCCGGCACTGGCTCGCCATGGCCCTTCTTGCGGGAGCGGCCGGAGACGTTCTTATCTCGCTCGCCAAAGAGGGCATTGTTCCGGCGGCAGTCGCATTCGGAATCGGTCACGCCATTTACATGGTTGGTCAGGTTGTAAACAAACAAGAAAAACATTCCATTGAAACTAATGGTAGCGGCTACGGTACACATTTACCGCCGCCAGCGCTCTATACTAATTCCCACAAATTGGAAAAAAAAATTTAAAATAAAAAAAATTAAGATTTGCACTCTTACATATTAAAACGTTTTAATCGGCCAAAAGTTTTAAACGTATAAAAAGAGAGCCAATTTTTGTTGAAAATATTCTTAGAGTACATTCGTCTCCGCAACGAAGCGCATCAATAGGCCGCTGGCCATCGCGGCAATTGCGTGGAACGCCTTCGTCACCTACGAATGCCTTCTTCCCATCCTCGCTATCGGTGCTATTCCGGTAAGCAATAGTCATGGCCAGCCTTTGGATATCATGCTCAACGAGCAGACTGGAATCAGTCAGCTTACTCATTCATAATAGACTGACTAGATAAAATCATTTAACATACTGTATTAACGAAACATAGGGAGCATTAAAATGTAATAACTAACAAAACAATTAAATTTAGGTAGTTATTATGTTTGCCTACTCGCTTGTCTTGACGGCAAGCGTCGTCTACTCTGGATCTCAGTTCTTGCATGGATCTACAAACATGACGCCTTCGAACGTTTGTCTTATTTTTGTTACCTAACAATCCTTGACAGATTCTTTATTATTTGTAAGCACGCATTTCAATTCATTTTTACAGATTTTTCCTGTTTTATCCGATTCTGGCTTACCATTGTTTTTATTATTAATAAAACGCGCTTAAATTCTTATTTATATTTCTCACTTTTAGTCGCACTTCTGGCGCTTCCTCGGCTTTTCTTCCTTCTACTTCTCCGATTCAATCCTCATCCTCAAGCACACCGATCATCACATTCCTTATGGAGAAGTCAGCAGAGGCCGCACTTTTTTTTTAAAGAAATATGTTTTGAATATGTATTTATGAAGATAAACATACAAAAAGTAACGAAGCAATCATAATTTCTTTAAACAAGTGCTTTCGTGAAAATTTCAGGCTCTTATTCTGCTGAGCTACTATTTTGCACAGTACTTATTCGTAAGGGCGGCCGTTAGCGAGGCGAAGGCGAAAGCACGAGTGGAATGAAGTCTTGATAATTTATTTGCTATATTAAGACATACAAGATAAACTGCTTTAGCTATACCAGGAATGATATGAATGCAAGAGCAATCCGAGATCATGAACTCACATGAAGCGAATGGGTCAATGAGAGTCCATGAGAATATCTATGCTTCTTGTACGAAATGTAACCAAAAAATTTGACAAAACGTCAGTTGACGAAGTGTCTTTAGACGAAGTGTCGGGGCGCCAGCCTGGTTGACAATGCAATGCTTCGTGTAGCAGCAACAGAGAGAATCAGAGCGACGAGAGTATGAAAGAAAAAGAGGGGGTTAGGCGAGGTCAAGCTTAAAGGAGGTATCCGGGGAATAATTAACCTAAGTTTTTTTTTCTATATGAACATGTTTATTTTGGCGTAAAAGAAAAAAAAATTAGCTACGGTAGGTCAGAGCCGCCCTCCTATTTCACATGCTCTCTCGACCGAGCGACAGGCAACTTTATGAGCGCGCGCATTCAAAGTGGTTCACTAGCGCTACTGTTTAATTATTCACCGGATACTTCCTTTAATAGAGAAAAGAATGGCTATCTTGGAGCCAGCGGCCCGCTCCACTGCGCTGCCAGACTTCGAAAATGATCATCGGCCGTCGCTGATGTCATAATGTCTACGCCCAGAACATTCTGTAATAGATGAACATAGCCATGGCAATTATGAAAGTTACGATTGAAGTAATCATTTTTAAACAAATTTCTAAACTATCAAATTATACATCAATGAGTAGAGAATAGGTTGGCGTAAATGACTGTTGTAAAATAAATGAGGTATTGCTACATATCTTATCATTTTGAAATGACTGATGAGCAAGAAGATGAAAAGTGTGCAAGAAGAAAAAGTAAGAAACCCTCAATTGCAGCGCGAGACTCGCTTGGCTGCTGGCGCCAAACACGCGCCTCAGCAGTGTCGCCAGTCCTTTCCTATACGGGCGATGGAGGACGAAGAGCGCGAGCGGGATCAGCAGCTTCATGAAGAAGGACACCTGCAGGTAAAAACAATTTTTATTAAAAATAGGATGAGTCATTATTGCCGATTTTGAAATGGGGGATAGACCTGCAACGTCGGGCTGGAGATCACAGATAAGTATAGTTTAATAAAATCATTTTTCTTTAAAATAAGATTTAGTCACCAGTAAATATCATACAGAACCCGAGGTTGTCACGGTGTGAATTTCACGGAAGTTTTGCCATTTCAAATGAGCAAGTGGTTTTCACCGAGGTATGATCGACTTTAAAATGAAGAAAAATTTAAATTTTGATTATATAATGTGTCTGAGAAGTTTTATTAGAAAAAATTTTGACAATTCGATTGCTCACCACTCGCATGACAATGTACGCGCCTTTCACGCCACAGAGCGAGTCGTCGCTAAAGTCCACCGTAATATCGAAGAGCACGGCCGCATAGTCAACCGACGTGCCGAGAGCATTCACACACACCTGGAGATGGAAGGGCGGGATTCTGCGAATGAGAACTTAAGGACCTTGTGATCTTGCTATCTATAAGCATCACCATGCTCTGTGGAAGAACGTACAAAAGTGATAAGTGGCGGGAGAGCACGAATGTTTTCCGCGAGTTGATAGCGAGACGAGAGCGCACGACCGCGTTGCCTCTTGAACGCGCGGCGGTTGCTTGCGATCAGACCGCTACCGACCTACAAGTCAACATTTGTAGAAATCATAGTCATTTTTAACATAAATTGAAAATTTGTCTTGAAACATTCAAGTGGTGATAAAGTTTAGGAAAAATGAAGCCCGAATGAGGATCTAAAAGGATGTCCGAGGCGAATAAATAGTGTATTGTTTTTTCTCGCATTACTTGGTACCAATCTGTCAGGGACTTCGTGGTAGGAGTTTTTCCCTTATGGTCTCCTTTAAGAGATGAGAACGCCATACCATAAGCTCGATCAGTGATATTCCGAGAAATATATACGCATTCAGATCGCCACGGTCGTCCAGAAAGTAGGCGTAGCAGTAGCAGATAAGCAGCTAAAACTTTAGCATGTCATAATTTTTGTTAAGGTTTTCAGTGCGATCGTTGGAAACTGATAATAATAACAATGATAATAATGTATAGTAATAATCATATTGTCTACCGTAGTCGCAAGAATCACGGCGAGACCGACCGGCCCTGCTTGAATGCAGCGGCTGCTGGTGGCAGTCGCCATCGTGCATTTCGCCATCGCAAGGAGTGTGCAAGCGAGGACGGCGAGATACATGACGTCATCCAGCTTGTCGAAGACACTTAATTATTTAGATTAAATTTTTTAAAGTTATTTAGTAGAATTATTGTTACAAATGATTACTTAATTTAAAAACTTAATCTTAAATAATTCTTTTTTTTTATGTTTCCACGAATGAATATTTAAATTTTCACGGCTGAATAAGGGCCATAAAATGCTCTAACGTGATCGGAAACAGGTTATAATCGAGATCCGGTGCAATGGCCACCACGGCTCCTAATTGCAGCGTCGTCCAGCCATTCAGCACGCAGCCGGCAATCGCAGCGCCGACGAGGACGCTGAACCAGCGACTTTGGTGGGAAATTTAAAAATTCAAATTTCCATTTAGTTTATTGTATCAAAAATAAACTACTCGTGCTAATCATTTAAGTAAGGTAAAGCTGCTGTATTTTTTCCAGAAATATCCCTTTCGTCCTTAAAGGTGACCATAAGAGAAAAACTGCTACCACGAAGTCCCTGACAGATTTGGACAGATTGGTAAAAAGTACGGTGTCAAGAATCCACAGAGATGTTGCTTCTGCAACTCGTCTCTATCCACAGAAATGTGTGCTTCGCTCAACAGCCATATGAGATGACGTGTTTAGAAAAACCTGGACAATGTTGGTTGCGCGCACCATATCAATGCGTTTTAAGCGCAAGAGTTTTATTGCCCCGTCGGCCACAATGTTGCTCTGCCGAATTCCCCTAAAAAATGGCGGGAAAATGAAATATTCGCAAATTCAAATTAAATTATGCAGTTAATTTCCTCAGGGCAGAGGAATATTTGTGACTTCGGGACACTTGCAATCGAAGTTTCTAGCTCAACCTAACCAAATAAGGCGAAAAAAACAAGACATTCTTTATTCGCCTCGGACCTCCATTAAAGGAAGTATACGACGAAAAAATAACTTCTTCTTTTATATTCCCATATGATCAATCGAATAGAGGTGGTCCCGCTTTACGGAAGTCAGTATTTAGCCAGAAATTTGCATTTGTTTTTTGGAATACGGTAGAAAATATCTCTGTCGATGCACCCGGTGTATGCTCAAAATCAAGCAAAGAGTGCCAACGGGTGGTAAGAAGAGTCAGTCTCTGCCCGTCTTGCCCACTTAGCGCCCCATTTTCACCAAGGGATGAGAGATACAGACGTTGGAGAAAAGCGAGACAATGAAAGGAGTCGAGAGAGGTTAGATACGCATACATACGTTTCCAATTTAAAATTTTGTAGCGGGCACTAAAAAAAGGCTCATCCAGATGGGAGTTTAGCACAGTTTAAAATGTAATTCTATCAGATACGGTCTTCTTTCGTCGGATACTTCTTTTAAAGTCATGAAGCTGATGAAGTTGGATCAAAGCAAATGTTACCATAACTACCTATTTGAAAAATTAATACATAAGTTGTTCCTTCTCATTTTAGCGAACATAGCAAATACTCCAGACACATGAACGCGATCTTTAATATCTCATGCATTCCTCGTATTTCGTCTTATTTCATCTTATGAGGAGTGATAAAACTCTTTTTTGACTCTTCTTTAAAAATATTCCTTTCTCACAATTTCTGCGCAAGGGCGCGAGAAACATCAGTGTCTGCAAATTTCCTTTTCATCCAAGCACCTTGAACAATGGCGCAATTATCAAGTTTATCAGATCTTCGAACTCTCTCTCTCTCTTGATTTAACAACGCGATCATATATCTATTTTTGTTCTGCAAAGTCCGAAAACTTATCGAAGAATGAATGTCATGTTGTAAAAAAAAGCAAATTATTTACATACGCACATTCTTCCTTTGATTAGATTGAAGTTCAATTTTTTCGTCAAGTTATTCTTCTTTTTATTTCTTATGAGCCATTCTATGATTGTTATAGCAGTTTGTTTTGTTAAAAAAACGAATCAGGAAGATTGATTTGTTCTGGGTTTCTATTATTGAAATTTTAACAGATCACTGAGCACCTATAGTTGAGATGGAAGCTGCGAACGATGCGAAGGTGCACGATGAGCAAGAGCGAGAATGCGACGACTCTCCCCGCTCCGAGAAGGCAATTCAGCACCTGCACCATGCGCACCTTAAATCCGACTGATATAGGATGCTAATCATCTTAATTAAATTATTTAACTATAAGACATTGTGATAAGATTGGAGTTTTTTTATATTAAATATTTCTCTTCGTTTTCCCTAATCTAAACAAAACTGAGATTGTTGGCGTTGCTTACACTTGGGAGTTGTTTTATTGTTAGAAATAGAGCAAAGCAACTGATACAGTACTTCGAGCGAAGGAGTACAATTTTCCACATGGTTTAAAGACAGACTCTTTTTGTGGTTGACAAAGCAAATTTCATATGTTTGCGAAATCAACGAGCTCAATTCTGCAAGCTTTACGTCGAAGAAGTACAATTTCACGCTTGGTTCAAAGGGAGACCTATCGAGACCTTTTTCGATTTCGAAAATAGTTTTTATATCTTACATGCATTTAATAGACGCGCATATCAACTAGACTTGGTTTGCAACGTAAACGAGGAAGTATAACACATCTTGAGGAATTTAACAAAAGCAAACCTTTCTGCAATATTTGTTTATATCTGCTGGAATAGCATTTGCACATTGTTGAGCGCGCTTATTGTAAGTATAGTAACTCTTTTCTAAGAATTTTAAAATTTTCATTCGTACATACGTTCACCTTCCGGCTAGGAGTTTGTTTATTCAGACATCAAAAGAAGATTTCTCCTATCGCTGCATCCTCACGGGAGGTTCAAATTTCATGGACGGTGAAGTGCCGAGCAAAATTCTTTTAACTTTTGTCTTGTTTATTCAGACATCAAAAGAAGATTTCTCCTATCGCTGCATCCTCACGGGAGGTTCAAATTTCATGGACGGTGAAGTGCCGAGCAAAATTCTTTTAACTTTTGTCTTTTCAATTACTACGTACATATGTTTTTGCAGCGAAACACCACTTCCATTGTTTACACTGAATAAAATATCCACTTACTGTTTGAACACATTCGTGACCAAACGCGTCTTCCATTGCTGTGACATTATCGATGTCGATGTCTGGCATCTCTAGTAAGGTGAGAAACAACGTTGACCGATCCCTAGGCAGGATCGTACTCTGGCTGGTAGAAGAGAGCTTCGATAGTCAAATAAGAAATTCAAGTGGAAACTTATCGCGATTATGAATACAGATAAGTTATTGCTAACGACAAACAAGGTTCAAAGTTGGCGCATGAAAGACGCTGAAAACTTTCTGCTACCAAGACAATGGATAAAATAAAGTGTCTCGAGAATTATGCGTATGTTTCTTGTTTGGCGAATTGAAGCTTTTGAGTCTCACAGGGTTGTACTTTTTTTTACACAGTTGCTAAGGTACAAATGCCAATGAATGCATGACTGAAGAAAAAAGGCATACAATTATGGTATTAATGAAAAGAGTCTACCTTGTTTTATGAAGAATGCAATTATGCAACTCCGCCTCATTGATTCGTTGCTATCGTTCACATGCCCTTTATTCTCTCTCAAGGCTTCATCGTATTTCAACTCTGGAATGAAATGGAGATTATCCATGCTAAAGAGGGGTCAACAAACATTTTAATACATTTGACAGAGGGCCAGAGCGCGTAGATTCGAAGTGACTAACATTACTATTATACATATATGTACCTACATAGGAGAAGTAAATGCGTAAAGGTTGTGTGAATGAGAGGCAGGAAATTGTGAAGCTATTAAATGGTCTGAGAAACATTCAGTTCTCAACCCCCTGTCATCCCTAGGTACTATGTACATAAATATGTATGCAGTCTGCTTCGCACTTCCCACATGCCCCTCGTTCCCTGTCCATTTGTTTTATGTTTCCCATGCGACTCACACTCTGCGGAGTCAAATGAGTTCATGTGGAGGGAACGTGAGAGTTTCTTCGCAGATGGAGTCGGGCTATTGAGATCACCCAGATGTGCTCATGTTATAAAGTGTCAACATATGAGTGCACCTTTTATTCCCATCCTTTTGTTCGCTCTCCTCCACATTTTCACTCTCACTACGAATCTAATTATTTTGTTATTCAACATTTGAAGAACTATTAAACTGAAATATTAAAAGCATAGATAATTACAGTCAGAGAATTGCTTCCGAGATTCCAACACTACGCGTGCATGTTTTTTTAACAAAAAAAAAAAAATTTTTCGAACAGGTGGTTTGCAACCGTTTATCATTTACTAATTATCTGTTTCAACGAAACTGCTCCTGTTGCAATAGAGAAGGATCTATTACTTTCATGCAGCAACGAAAAGAGGAGCTCTTCAACAGAGATCTGCGCATATGTACTATTGAGGACAACTATATTAATGGCCGTGATAAGTTGTATTCCTAATCATAATAGGATTCGACCAGTATTCGATTCGTAATAATCGATTGATATTTGCTGTGTGACTAAGCGCGAGAAAAAAAAACAATGGCCTCCCGCGATCGAGTCGTGGCTTAGCGGTTCGGGAGCGATGTCGGGAAGGAATGAGCGAGGCTGATCCGGGAGGCGGCGGGAGCCACTGCACCGCGAAACCTCTAAAGTACTTGTCCGCGATCGCTGAAGTCACGATTGCGATGCAGAGATCGTTCTGATAATAAAGTAAGGACCCTCAAGGGTGGCGGTCGACTTGCGTCATTCTTCTTTGCGCCTCGCAAACACTTGAGCAATAAGACAAGAGTGTTTTCGGCGTGGGAATGACTGATACTGTGGAAAATACGTCTAGGTGTAGTAGGCCAAATAGTGTAGTATTGATTAAATGACGTTGTTGCCTCAAACGCTTAAACTAAACGTTTGTTAAAAATTTGTTCTATTTTCTCGACCATAGTTGTCTACGAAGCCAAGAACAAATTGTAACTTCGATTTTTTTTTGCACCTTGACAGAAAAAAAATGAACGCAAAATACAAAAGACAAAGAAATGCAGCCACGAAACAAACGATCAAACTAAGGGACTCTCCATAACGGTTTTCCCATCTAATTATCATTGCCCGGATGAAAAGAAATTGTGGATGCGATTAAAATCCTGTAATTAAAATATGTAGTAGGAATATTACTAGGCTTCTAGCCAAATTGCTTGTTGGAGACGATAGAGAAAAATTTTCATTTTGTTAAGAAAATGTGTATTAAAGAAGGTCGATCACCGAAAAACAGCAATTGTATGTTCAAACGTGCAAAGGTTTCAAATGGAAGTCCATCAGATTACTCAAAAAATTACGGGAGATGAGGACGCTAAAGTAACGCTGTTTTGGCAAATAGCAAGATATAAATAGTTCTACCTGAACAGCCTTCTCATATCGCTCTAATTCCTGCTTGCCGTCCTTCTCTTATGCTCGACGTGAGAAAGTGCACGTGCGAAAGAGATTTTGCGTGTGCATAGCAATAGAAAATGGATTATTACTTTTATTCACCTGTGAAAAAGGAACGCTTGAATAGAGACAACTACATATATACATATATATTAATGGCAGTGTTATGTTGTATTCCTAATTAGCAGTATTCTACCAGTGTTCGTAGTAATCGATAGATAGTATTCGTCACTGTCACTGCGCGGGAGAAGCAGTGGCCTCTCTCTCGAGTCGCGGCGGCGCCGTTCGAGAGCGACGTCGCGAAGGGAGGAGCACGGCTGGCGGCGGCTGCCACTGCGCCGCGAGGCCGCGAAAGTACTCGTCCGCCGTTGCTGACGTCACGATCGCGACTCCCAGAACGTTCTGTAAGCGTGCCATTAGAAATCTGTATCTGCTCTTTACATGAACGGTGTTAGTTCCTGAAATCCTGAAAACATTTCCTCGTGAATAAGCTGAAATAATATTTATATTCTAATGGTTAGCAAAAGACTTGATAAACATAACAAGGAAGTAAAGTATTTACCCTCAAGGGTGGCGGCCGACTCGCGTCATTCTTCTTTTCGCCTCGCAAACGCTTGAGCAGCGTGAGAAGCCCGTCCCGATATGGACGATGCATGACCAAGAGTGCAAGAGGGATCAGTAGCTTCATGAAGAATGAGATCTGCAGACAGAGCTTAGAGATCAGAGATCACACGTCAAGGAAAATCGCATGAATACAACAAGGAGATTTACTAATGGATGAATATGCTACTTTGAAGATTTACTTATTTCCAAGAGAGCTGATGGTGAATGTCAATTGTTCACTTGTCGCTATAAAGAGATCGCAGGGCCTGTTCAAACGATTCATGCATCTCTCTCTGGGCAGAAAAATAATCTAAATGACTTACAACTCTCATAGCGACATACTGCTTCTCGGCGCCACAAAGCGAGTCCTCATCAAAGTCGACCGTGACGCTGAAGAGCGGAATCGCCGCGTAGTCGACCACCGTACCCAGCGCGTCGAGAAACACCTGCAAGTAAGAGCGGGAAATTCAAATTCCAACTTATTCAAGTTATTGTTCCCGTGAATCGCATTCCTTACGATGATATCCTCGAGGAACAGAGAAAAAGAAAACTGTAAAAAAAAATGCGCAAATGAAGTCATTGCTCACAAAACTAACAAAACTGATAAGCGGCGGAAGCGAGCGAATATTCTCAGAGAGTTGGTAGCGCGTCGAGAGAGTGCGACCGCCGGAAGCAGAGCGGACGCCGCCTCCGCGCACGCGGCTGCTGCGACGCGTGGGCCAGCGCGCCTTGAATGCGTGTCGGTTACACGCGAACAGCGCTGTGCCCACCTGAAATAGAAAGATATTCAAATTACCGAGAATGCTTGAGGAACAAGAATTTTTAAAACAACTTTAGGGAGAAAGAGCGCGTAGAAAGACACAAAATGGAAAGTGAAAATGGGAAATAGTGAAGAAATAATCCTATTATGACGCACAAGGAATTCGACGAGCGAGATGCCAAGAAAGATGTACGCATTAATGCTGTCTCGGTCGTCTAGGAAGTAGACGTAGCAGCAGCAGCAAAGAAGCTAAAAACAATGTGCATTTATATCTCATCTATTTTCTTTAAAATGTCTTACATCTAGTAGTAATAAGAAGAAATAGAGAGTGAAATTGAGATTAAATTATTCAGAGATTGAGATAAGCTTGCTTACCGTAGCCATCAGAGTCAGTGCGAGACCAGCAGGCGTTGCATTCAGCCTCTCGTAGCTGTCACTTGAGACAGTTGCCACGGTCCTCTCTGCCATTGCCAGAAGTGTGCATGCGATTACGAGGAGGTAGACAGCGTCGTCCGTCTTGTCGAGGATGCTCAAATTTATCGATAGAAGTTTATTTTATAAATTATCATCAGTTTCCTTTTCATTTGGGCTATTATTCATTTTATTATATAACGATGAATTAAGAAAGACACGATATTTAAGGACGGTGATCACCGAAGATATAGTAATATATGTACTACATCCATTCAAAGTGCAAAGACCTCAAGTTGAAAACCTTGAAAAAAATTACTGCAAGTGTTGTAGTGAATGAATTTTCTATGATCGCTCTCCTTCAACGCTCACTTAATTGGGAATCTGTCATAGTCGAGATGCGGCCAAATCGCGAGCACTGCGCCCAGCTGCAACGTCGTCCAGCCGTTCAGAGCGTAGCCGGCGATGGCAGCACCAAGGAGAACGCTGGAAACAGAGTGTTTGGAATTTTTTTCTGTATTTTAAATACTACTTCAAAAAAGCAAACTTCCCTGTCCAAACATCTTTGACTACAACACTCAACAACGTTTCACGGAGATTTTTTTTTATTTGTTTTACAACCTTTAATAAGTACTATGTAATTGTCTTTAAAAAATTGTGTTCCCCTTTGTGTTAGTTCTTCCTTACGGCAACAAGAAAGGAAGAGAAACATCAGTTCGATCAAAAGGCTTCGTTTCACCTTTTTCCTCATGACCAGTGACATAACAGGCAAGTAATTGGGATTTCCTCGAACGCCTCTTGTGTTAGTGTTAACTAACGAAGTGAACATTTATGTATATCCCGTATATGTTAGGAGTCAAGAGGGGAAATTATGGATATCCTTCATGCGTAGTACGTACACATTTGTAGATTGAATTTTTATTTTCTTCTGCCTCTTTTTTTACTCGTCAGTCTGGAGATTAATGCTGATGTAACTATCGAATGAAATTCTTCGAATGACATTAGGCGTGAATAGACACATCGAACATATTGAGACCACACCATGTACATGCATATGTACATTCATAGTGTGCACCACAAGTGCTTTAGAGAGACTTGTCCAGACAGGCTTGCATACCCTTAATTGCTGTATTGATATGCAAAAGGGAGAAGAAGAACGGACACATATGTTGTAATGACACGTTCAGAAGTGCAGATCAAAAGAACGGGCACGTCACAACAAAACCTTTCCTAAATTTATCTGTCTGGGATGCAAACGATCTAATTTGTGGATATACGCAAGGAATGATCGGTCTTGGTTTCTTCTGTATAAAAATAAGATTGAGCTCCGATTCCGACCTGTAGTTGAGATGAAAGCTACGAACGATGCGGACGTGTACAACGAGCAGAAGTACGAATGCGAGGACGCGGCCCGCGCCAAGTAGACAGTTGAGCAGCTGCACCATGCGCACCTGCAAAACACGTCAGATGTAGGATGCAAACATTTTTATGCTACATTCCTTTAGTATTTCTTACCTACTCGTCACGGTATTGTGTGTTCATTTCATCATAATATCAAAAAAATAGTATGATAATAGTATAATAGTATGATGCCTTGTAATCTCCTTAAACCCATAGTTGTCAAACTTAAAATAGGGGAGCAATATTTTTGACTACAAAATCAACAAGAATGTATCCCTGGTTGGAAAAGATGTGTTAAAAATCTATTCATGATTAGAAAACTTATTTTTAAAACCGTAAATCAATGCTATTGTCATTGGATTGCAATTTTTTTTTCATTTTCGTTCCAAACTATATTCTGGTTTCTTTTTAGCTTTTTGCTCGCTGCATATTCTATTTTCAGGATTCTCCTGCACCCTTCTCTCCACATGTTACCCACGTTCAAGTGCGTTAGAAATGTCAAGGATTTTGACATTAAACGCTTTTGTTATCTACTTGAGCGCAATGATTTACACTTCACAATAAAAGGAACTACGTTCACCTGCCATTCCATTAATTAAATTAATTATATAGTAACAATTCCCTCCAGCTTGAAGCTCCCGGAAATGGAGAGACATTAAACATTGAACTAGCAACGAGATAACATGCGGATAGGAAAACCTGTTAAAATTACTTGGAAAGGTTCTCGCACTCAGCTTTAGGTGAATGGATGAAATGTGACAAAACACATTCAAAATTTTTGAACATTCACACGCTTCGCTTTTTGTGTGGGCAGTGTACTTCCTTCAAACGATAACAAGTTCTTTCATTTTCTCACAATTCAGCCCACACTTCTCGTTACTATCAAACCTAAATTTCATGTACAAATGCGTAGCACTGCAGCAGAATTGTTGTTAGTTTTTCACAGAAAATAAGCGAAAAAAACAATTATAACAAAAATACTAACCGTTTGAACACAGTCGTCATCAATAACTTCTTCTTCTTCTTCGTCCGTGTTGTTGCCGAATTCGCTTTCAGACATCTCTTTCTGCGAAAATAAAGACTAATGTACATGTACTGTCACACATTGATGATAATGAGAAGAATTAATATTTCCTCAACTACATACCCCTCCCCCGGTAGGGAGGGGAGGGAGGGCTATCATTTTATTATCCCATATGGGAGGGCATTTAGAGGGAGTGCTTTTGCTGGAATGAGTGGCACTAGTTACAAATGTTTAGCGCCATAATTTTACAAACATCACTTTGTTAAGGAAAATACTGTAAATAACGTTGGGAAATTCACTGGCCTAAGGGTTTTAAGAAGTGAAGGGAGGGGTACTTAAAAGGTACTAATTCTCAATAATATCAGTCTTAGAGGAGCTAGTATTAAAATTAGAGTTCTACTAAAAAGGGAGGGTACTAATAGAGGAAATGCAGTCATTCAACGATTTAAGAAGCAGGCGTTCGCAAGGCTTAGAAAACACAGCACTATTTAGTAAAACAGATTTACAAATTGTATTTACTTCTTCTAACGGAATAAAGCGCACAAAACACAAAAGGCTTCTTTGCTATGAATGACACTGACAGCCACATAAAATGGCACAGTACAATAAAAAAAACAATTAAAATTTTTCGCGTGAAACCTTTTCAAGCATGAGAATAAATTCATGAGAATGATCCGCCTCAAAAACATCATCTTTGTCTCTCTTTCTCAAGCTTTTGTCCATATCTCTTGATTTTGACTATTCTTTTCTTTTCTTCGTATTTGTCATCCTCCTCATTTTCAGCCCATTGTCGAACAATCTCAAACTACCTCATTCATGCTCGCAATTAGTTGAGCCTCATCGTTGGATGAATTTTTTAGGAATAAAAAAGCAGAGGTGACCTCGTTAACGCACACTTGAAAGGATCATACATACGTTCACTAAAGTTTTAGGATACGAAAGTTTAAGGCACGGAAAAAAACAGATACTGTGGAAACGGCTACATACTATAAATCTAGTATGCCAAGACATGACTAATACTACATATATAAATCTGTATGTAATTGCTCATATGATGTTGTTGTTTCACATGAGTAAGAAACATCAACCCTGTTAAATTTTTTTCGTATTCATTATTTTCTCAACCACGGTTGTATACAAAGCCAAAACAAATTGTAATTGGGAATTTGCCGAATTTTAGCTTTTCGAGACTTGAAGTGTAAATTTGAGGTTGAACCACCTTGACGAATTTTAAGTAATCATACACTCGAAAAGCTCACAAACCATGTTTCTTAACATCGAAAAATTGGCAGCACACCTAAACACTACAACTAAAAATAATAACCAAAAATGATAAATCGGATAGTCGCACAGTTACCGGTTTTAACACCAAAGAATTGAAGTTTTTGGAGATGTAGACTTGTCTACTTGATTGCGAGTATTCAACGCGTGGTTTCTTTACTTTCTCAGAAAAGCCTTTTACGTGAAAGGTGTGTCCAACTGAAAACTTTTCTTGTGAACGCAGAACCTTTCATAACATTAAATGGGAATCAAAATTGGCAAAGAAAAGTGGGATGGTCACATTGGAGAAGCATTAAAAAAATTAAAGCAGTCTACAAATAGAAGTCGCGAATAAAAATAGTCATTAAGAGAGCCTCTCTGTATGCCTCCAGTAGAGCATGCCCCAGATCCAGATGTTGGATTTCGAGAATGAAAACATAGTCAGGCATGGCACAGGGCCCCATTAGCAAGATTAAAGGGTAAAAAAATTTTTTCTAAAAATTTTTTTGTGTGAACAGTTGAAAGTATGTATATTTTATGAATAGACGTATCTCGCTTCAAACTCAATATTTCTCAATTTTCTTTTTTTTATTGACATCATCATTGGATTCTAAACAAAAGCTGCGCAGATGTTTAAGTCAACTATTTCATTTTCACATCGAAAAATTACTTTTAATATTTGAATTTGACGGTTAAGTACCTTATACTCATTTGTGTGGGGGTGTTATATCTCAAAATGTAGAGCATTAAAAACTGTATAACTTACCTTCTTTTCGTTTAGCCTGGATGTCTCCCAAGCTGTCAAAAATAGCCTCAAATTGGCGTACCTCGGATCTGTGGGATTCAAGGAATGCGTGAAAAAGAAGTTAAATTCTTCTTGTAACATAAAATGAATCATTTCATTCGATTCAGCTTGTTCCTTTTCATAAAATCTCTTTACAAAAATATCATAAAAATATCAATTTCCATGAAAATAACGCATTTTTCGATTTTTCTGCAATTGTCAGAAAATGACCTAAAACTATTCAAAGCGCTGTATTTTCAAAGTTTTCAGCGAGAACAGAATGTGGATAATACTGTTCAGTACGCGACAAAATTCTCTACATCATACATCCATTACATCTGGATAGGGCGTCCCCACCAATGACAGTATCGATTTTCCTATAGCGGTCGCGTCAAAACTGACAGATCCGCATTTTCCAACTTTTCTTGCAATCTTAATGTTTCGTACTCATCCAATACATCATTCTGCTCCACGAAGCACACTGTGGTCAGAATCGATGTTTGTTTTGCAGATTTCCCGTGGTAAAAACCCGCAAAATGGTTTGCACGCGCGCGGATTTGAACCTGCGACCCATGACATTCGACGTGCACAACCAATTGGCGAAAATGACATAAAAAATTTATTTCTGGAAAATGCCAAAACCAATCTTAAAGGTTGACCTATCAACCGATAGCCATTTTTGCGCTCTATCGAAATAAATATATCCGCCAAAAAGTGTAAATTGGCAGCAAGGCCAAATAAGTGGCCAAAATATTCGAACCCAAAAAAGTAGATCAAACAATCTATACATCATAACGTGATGTATGGGATAGTCGTTCGTTTTCGCGAAAGCTATGGAAAGGCATATAACATGTGGCGATAAGTTCAATCCGCGAGCAATAACTGCCGCGGTAAGGTATCACCAACAAATTGACTTCCCAAAGGAGTTCACGGCACTTTTTCGGTACTCCAGTCGAATAGCAAATAGTGCCTGATAAATAATGTCCTCTCTATTAGTAAGAGTACCGAAAAAGTGCCCTGAACTCTTTTGGGAAGTCAATTTGTTGGTGATACATTACCGCGGCAGTTATTGCTCGCGGATTGAACTTATCGCCACATGTTATATGCCATTCGATAGCTTAAGCGAAAACGAACAACTATCCCATACATCACGTTATGATGTATAGATTGTTTGATCTATTTTTTCGGGTTCGAATATTTTGGCCACTTATTTGGCCTTGCTGCCAATTTACACTTTTTGGCGGATATATTTATTTCAATAGAGCGCAAAAATAGCTATCAGTTGATAGGTCAACCTTTAAGATTGGTTTTGGCATTTTCCAGAAATGATTTTTTTTATGTCATTTTCGCCAATTGGTTGTGCACGTCGAATGTCATGGGTCGCAGGTTCGAATCCGCGCGCGTGCAAACCCTTTTGCGGGCTTTTACCACGGGAAATCTGCAAAACAAACATCGATTCTGACCTTAGTGTGCTTCGTGGAGCAGAATGATGTATTGGATGAGTACGAAACATTAAGATTGCACGAAAAGTTGGAAAATGCGGATCAGTCAGTTTTGACGCGACCGCCATAGGAAAATCGATACTGTCATTGGTGGGGACGCCCTATCCAGATGTAATGGATGTATGATGTAGAGAATTTTGTCGCGTACTGAACAGTATTATCCGCATTCTGTTCTCGCTGAAAACTTTGAAAATACAGCGCTTTGAATAGTTTTAGGTCATTTTCTGACAATTGCAGAAAAATCGAAAAATGCGTTATTTTAATGGAAATTGATATTTTTATGAAATTTTTGTAAGGAGATTTTATGAAAAGGAACAAGCTGAATCGAATGAAATGATTCATTTTATGTTACAAGAAGAATTTAACTTCTTTTTCACGCTTTCCTTGAATCCCACAGATCCGAGGTACGCCAATTTGAGGCTATTTTTGACAGATTGGGAGACATCCAGGCTAAATGAAAAGAAGGTAAGTTATACAGTTTTTAATGCTCTACATTTTGAGATATAACACCCACACACAAATGAGTATAAGGTACTTAACCGTCAAATTCAAATATTAAAAGTAATTTTTCGATGTGAAAATAAAATAGTTGACTGAAACATCTGGGCAGCTTTTGTTTAGAATCCAACGATGATGTCAATAAAAAAAAGAAAATTGAGAAATATTGATGTTAAAGAAAGTTACGTTCACTTAAACTTTTCCCCTACTTTTGCATGCCCAATGAAGGGAAAAACTTTTATAACAAAATTGACCTTCTAATTTTCTTCATAGTTACCCCTGATTAAATTTTGGATGGCCAAATCAAAAATTTTTACCCCGGGCAGGCCCCCATGGAGGGCTGCTTGATCCTTACAGAGAGGCTCTCTTAAACGTCAGCTTCTTGTTAAGAAATGGAACGCATTCGGGACCTATATACATACATATGTATATAATTGAATGTATCCCTTGCAGACGAGTGAGCTTTTCCTCTTTGTAGATAGATGATTTGAATTTCGAACAAAGAACATCATTAAATAGGGAATTTACTTGGAAAGTAACAAAGGGACTATGGCAAGAGCATACATACTCACATATGTATATAAAAGAAGTTTTGCAAGATCCGCTTCCGAGATCATCTTGATTAACTTTCCGTGCACTCTGGATCTGCGTGAAGGTTTTTGTCCGTCCAAAATGTTCAGAAGTGTGTGAAAATGAATGTTGAATGTTCTTCAATAATGACAATGCTGTCATAAAAGAAGTAACAAATTACCAATAAAAGTCAACATGTTCATCATGCGGTCATAATTTGCAAGATTCAATATATAAGAACAAACTATTAAGACACACCTAAAGATGTGTATTATATATCCCAAAACTAGCGATTGAATTAATTATCATATTTTGTTACTTACGAGCACGACGATAACTGGGCTAATATGTTAAACATGCAAACACACAAACATATATACCGTATTTTCTCTATTTGTACCACCGGGGGTTCTATTTTTCAATACAATTGTCGGGAGAGGGGCACTATTAGAAGGAGGGGTTCTATTAGAGGGAGGGGTACTATTTTTCAATGATAGCTACTAAAAGTTTGATAACAACATTTTCTTCTAAAAAAAAGAAGAATCATAGCTCGAATTCATTGGAATCTTCACTGGAATATCCGTTTTACAACAGATTTATCATGACTTTGGCATTAGTTCATTGGTAAGAGCACCCCATGCCTCCAGTATCTATACGAGGTACATCTAGAGCTGTAGTACTAGAATATTAGGGGGGTACTATTGGAGGGGGGTGGATTCTACTAGAGGGAGGATTTCTATTTTTAAATGGCATTTTCAGAGGGGGATACTATTAGATTAGGGTTCTAATAAAGGGGGTACTAATAGAGAAAAAACGGTACATATATGCATACATACATGCATACTACGTATGTATACTCTGCCGAATGAAAGAAAAAAATGAATGGAGACATGTGAGTTTATTGCAATTTTCCCAAATATATTTTTCAAACAGATGGCAACAAACATACATAGATACTATAGATATACGTGTGCGCAAATCGGTTACATATTTCACCATACAAATATATCTTGCCCAATGCGCCAAACCATTTGGAATTTGTATAAAGCCTTGTGGTTGATATTCCAGAAAGGTGTAGTATGTTCGTATGTATGTGTCTACATAAATACATACAATGTAAATATTGATACAACAACATTAGTATTTTTTTGAATACATAACAAACTGATGTTTGGCCACCGTGTGACTCATCAATCGTTGTCAACAAATATGTATGTAACTCGTCATAAATAATCACCTCTAAGCTTTTTCGCTTTCAGTATATATGTACGACCTGAATATTTTATTTTCAAGCGTCTTCTTTACGTAAAAATTAAGCAGCTGCCCGTAAAAAGTATGAAAGAAGCTTGTGTAAAACAATTCGCCGAAGAAATCGAGAAATTTAAGATGACGGAGAAGATGACCAAGGATTATATGCAAAAGTCTTCACCGAAACATGAGGAATTGCATGGGTCTTTCGAACTGTCATTGGCCGAACTCTTTTGGAAACTGTGGAATTGAAAAACCGAGCCTTGGATATTTCAATACATGCAAACAGTAATGAACATTTTGTTGCAATTTGCTTGTGAGCATATTAAGTGTGTAATTTCTTCTGCTTGCTTGTAACGGGCGATAGAGTACAAATCTCCTCGTTTTGGAAAGAAATGGAACTTCTATTTGAAATTCTCGATCTAAGTTTTCCAGAAGAATTTGTCAAGTTGCTGACTAATTGGTAACCCAAATGAAATGTATGTATAATGAACAGGTGCTCATGTGAGTTTTTGGAAAGCGTGAAAAATATGATGAAAAACAGCCGGACTATTACTGTAAATCACATGTTTGATCTAGGTGCCATTTAGTTTTGTTAACTATTTGAAACAAAGCAAACTGGCGACGACAAGTGTCTTGAAATGTCGCGGAAGTCGGTAGACATATACAAACTTATCGAAAACAAACTTGTTACAAATTAGAGGTTATGTTCAGCCAAGACTTCTAATTTATTCTCGAAATCTCAGGTTGTCTCCAAATATTCAGAGAAATACACCTCACTTTTGTGCATTATTTGTTCAGAACTATGTACGAGTGCATTTGTAGTATACTGTACATATGCAGATATCTATGCTTTCAGCTCATTTGCAAGGGCGAAATATAAGCTTTAAAGAACTGTCCGATCTACTCAGCTTAATTCGAATTTGCTTGATAATTGGTTTTAACAGGGAAGTCGTCAATTATTTTGATATAATTTAAAGTTTATTAAAAATTTATTGCTAGACATAATTTTTCTTCAAGCAATTTTTTTTTTATAAATTTCATTATTAATGCTATTCTTACCATTAGAGATGACGCTTCCTTATCTCAAGTTAAATATGAAATGCATACGTGGAAAATATCGAGTTTTATTGAAGTGACTTTTCAAATGTTTATGGAAAGCTCTAAGATTTTTAATTATGTCGGCACGATTTCTCATAATGAGAGTTAGCATTTGTGTAAGATACTCTGAAAAAATGTGAAATGACAAATCACACTTGATTAGCTCGGGTACAAAATTCCACTTGAAACTATTGCATCGATGCCACTTGAGTAAACAATGATAACTTTAATGTCAAAGTCTTCTTGAATATCACTCAGCAATATTATCGGCTTCCACTTTTCATGATCTTGCATGAACCTTCTTCTTCATGATTTGTTAAATTACCGTATTTTCTCCATTAGTGCCCCGGGGGTACAATTTTTCAATGCCCTCGCGTGAGGGGGCCACTAATAGAGGGGGGGGGGTTCTATTAGAGGGAGGGGTACTATTTTTCATTGGCATTCCTAATGGGGGTACTATTAGAGGAGGGGGGTTCTAATAGAGAGAGAGGCAGTAATAGAGAAAATACGATAGTTTAATAATATTGTCACAAACTCTCAAAAGAGCATGGAATCTTCGGAAAATGCCTTATAAGGGTTGGCGCTTGATGAACAAATTCAATTCGTCAGTGACTGGTTCGTGAATCGTGAAAGATTTTAGTATTATGGGCCAAAATACATCCTACCGAGTTGAATAGTTTCCTTTTGTCGCTTCGCATTTCGGGTCATTTGAATTAATATCACGCTTATGTGTGTCCCCACTTACGAATGCTAACTCTGCAACTCGAATTATGACTCATCAATAAGCTATCTGCCTAAATTGCTTGCATAAACATATGTTTTAGTGCAAGAAGAACTCCTCTTCTCGGAGATGTCCGACCAGCCGCAGGACATTCTCACGGGACAGGCAGTCCAGTACGTCCTGACTGCTGGCGGCTCCGTGCTTGTCTTGTACGTCGCCTTCGCGGGACAGCATCTTGGCAGACGAGCCATCCGATGGCATGCAATGAACTTTGCCGTCTGGAATCTCTTCTGTGTCGTCAGTCTCTCGCTCTTGCTCGCTGTTTCTCTCTCCTTCTCTCTCTCTCTCTTTATTAGCCGTGAATGAGCAACCCTCAAATGCTCTGCATCACATCAAACTGTTAGTCGTGGGCTAATGCATTCCAAATAGCCTTATCTTTCAATCTCCCAGATAATGCTCGCTTCATTCGGCCAAGTGACGCCTTGGATGGCTTACATCAACGACGAGAAGCTCACCGAGTTCTCGAGCGATATTCTCCTCGCTTGCAGTATTCCATTCTTTGCAGGTCATTTCTAATGACTACCGTATTAATATATGTTAGTACATATAGAGTAAATTCACTTCAACATACGTACATACGAATACTGTCGTCTTTTGATTTTATGGATTGTAAAATATTTAATTCATTGCAATACATGCAAGATTCCACAGGCATGCCCTTCGTCTACGTGGACACTCTCCTCGCGTTCGCATCTCCTCGCCTCCGCCGCTCCAACTTTATGTCTGCAATCTTTGCATTTCTAATTGTCGTCGTGACCAACGCGCTTCTTATCGGATGCTTCTTCTATCAGGTCGGGAGTTTACCTACGATCTTCTAACTCAACAATATTGTCTAGAAATTTTGCTTGAAAATATCGGGAAGTTTGAGTACTATTCGAGGAGCTGGAAATTTCTCCATGTTGTTTTTCGGTTATTCCAATGTGCGGAGATAAAATTTTTTAACATACAACAAAAATACTTTGCACATTATTCTTTCTCACATTATTTGCATTCATCCACAACGCAAAAAGGCACTTTCAGGTGCTCGCAAAAGAGACCGACTACTTCTACCCGCCACTCTACTTCATGCAGGTGAAAGCGAATGCATTCTTTTCACATAATTATACCTTATAGCATAGAACAAGTAAATTTACCTTATTTTTGATTAAATAAAATATAATGACACTTAAAAAGGTTGTCCAGGGACCTTAAAACTATCGTAATCCTCCCTAAAGAAGAGTATATGCAGAGAGTAAATTACTGTAAATTTTAAGATTCATTTACTACATTCTTTTGAAATCGAAGGTTTCTCTAAACAGGTGGTAGTTCTCTACCTGAACGGCCTTCTCATCCCGCTCTACTTCGTGGCTGCCGTGATTCTCTCATTCACGGCGTGCTGCTGCAGTCGTCGAATGCGTCGTGCAGCCGGCTTCTACCATCTTTGGATGGTCCTCGCGCACGTCATCGTGCCTTATGTCAGCCGAAGCAAAAACATAGTTTCAAAAATTATCCTAGAAATAAAGAGAACAAATAGGGCCTATAATTGCTTCGAAAAGAAAAGAGAATATAATTTGACTTATTATTACAAAGCGATAATATGTAAGTTATACCTGCATGTTTGTGGGAGCTAAGCACTCGCGATAAATTGCTGGAAACCAACAAATGGCTCGGTGTGGCGAATAATATGAAGACAACGCATTATTATCAAATGAATTGGGAGCCTTCGAATTAACAGTAATCTTTGTCCTTAGGAGGAAGTGGAGAAAGAAGGAAGTCATTTTGCTTTTAGACATATTTTATCTACAATTTCAAATGAGAATTCTTCTAGTGTTTCCTATAATTTGCATATGAAGCTGAGTAGGAAAGTCCAGAAAAGGCAGAATTTGCAGCTGACCTTCGCCGTTGTGGCCGGCTTCACGGTCGTCGGCTTCATGAATCAGTGCGCGCCAGATCTCTTCGCGAGTTTTCAGAAGTGGGCGATGAGCCATGCAGACGGAAACGCCATGAAAGGTCGATAAAGCAATACGATGAATTGAAGGAGCCAAAACTCATTCTCGAATTCGCGCCATTTTATCTGAAACAAGTACATTAGATTTACGAATGGAGAATACAATTGTCTGGAAAATTTTAATGAGTTTTGTGCTCTTTTAAGAAGTGATAGCGGTAGAGAGGGTAAAATAAGAAGGAGAGAGCTTTAGGCAGAGATAGAGAGACAGAAGAAGAAAAAGAAGATAAAAAAGCAAAAAAAAAATATAACGATGAACAAAGAAAAATACGGACTTAGAGCGGTAGAGAAAGAGCGAGAACAAGATAAATGAATAGATGATAGAGACGGAGAGTAAAGGGTGGCCTCCTCCAGATCCGATGGCGCAAGTCCGAATGATCATGCTTCTTCTCTCCGTCATCAATTGGTCAACTTCTTCTCTTCCGCTTTACGAATGCTTCGCGACTCTGCTTCTTTTCAATGGTTTCCAGAAACAAGTGAGGAGCTTCAAATAGTTATGCACAGAAAAAGTGTATTTTATAGAGAAATAAAATTTTGTTTAATTAACAATTTTACGGTCTGAAACGTAATAATAAAATATTTTTATTTAAAAAACATTTCAGCTGCTCTTTGTGCTCTCGTGTGGACGAGTCTGCTTGCCTGTGAAGAGCATGGAAGAAGGAGATGGCGAGAAGAAAGGAGGGCAAGTACTCACGATTGCGTCATGTGCTGTCGAGAAGATTAGCAGTGGATAGAGAGAGAATGAGAGTGCAAGAGAGAGAGAGAAAGAGAGAGAGAGGGAGAGAGATGAGAGAGAGATGGAGAGAGTGGGGGGAGAGAAAGGGAGAGTGAAAGAGAGAACGAGACAAAGAGAGAAAGATAGAGAAAGAGAGCGCGCGAAAGAGAGAAAGAAAGAAATAGAGAAAGAGAGACAGATAAAGAGAGAGAGATAGAGAAAGAGAAAGAGAGAATGAGAGAGAGAGAGTGAAAGTGTTGCATTAGGAGCGAGAAGGTGAAGGGACTGTAGATAAGAATGTAAAGAAGAAGAAAAAACCATCGAAAGAGAGTAGAAATGAGAGAAGGAAGTGAGCATGTATGTATGTATGTAGGTCATAGGGCATACCTATGTATATCTGTATGTATGCATATGTTTCCAATGACTTACCCAATATGCGTTCATGCATTCATACATACATACATACATATGTATGTGCATATATAATTGAATTATGTTCTCGCATATGTTCTTTATCTTAGAAGATAATTCCTCAGGCGAATTAATTTGAACCCATCTAAACATGGAACATGTACTAACATAGCTAACTATTGACTATGAAGTGGAATTTTATATAAATGACAAAACAAACGCATTCGATAAAACATTTGGCTGATGTTTGACTCCCATTCACAAATGGAATTAATTTTCACTATTTATGAACAGTGAGAGCGAAGATGTTTTTTCATCAGGAGCAAGGAACAGTGAAGAATAGAGGGTGCATGTATGATCAACTGAAAAAGAGAAAGCGTCAGAGCTAGAGCGAGAGAGAGAGAGAAAGAGAGTGAGAGAGTGAGAGAGAGAGGGAGGGAGAGAGAAAGAGATGGGAAAGGCCAACGCAACCGGTCACAATTTTTTAGGGGAATAAATTACAGTTTCATCGCCTTTTAGTCCCCTATCTTTCTCTCCATGCTCTCTCTCTCAATCTCTCTCTCTCCTTCTCTCGCTCCTTTCGCTGTAGCGAGCTTACAGAAAAACAATTCGCCATTTTCTCCAACTACGTCTCTGACCCGCTGTGTCTCTCTCCTCTCTTTCTTCTTTTAATCATAGCTTTTTCACTTTCAAGGGGTCACACTGCATTCAAGAGTGAATCGATGCTAATTCTCAACGGTCTTCTAGGAAAATGTACTATCTGCCTTAGGCAAAAGCCTAAAAAGCCGCTTGCCTTCCTTGTCAGATACAAGGACAAAAAATTGACAAAAACTCAGTCAAGTTCAACTAACGAATTAGAGAAAGGAATAAGTAACATAATTTCTTCTTCGTTACCATGACTTACTCGTTGAAGAGTACATGAGGCGGTGTTCTACGCAAATGGCTATGTCTCTCTCTCTCTCTCTCTCTCTCTCGGGAATGTCATAAACAGTATGATGAGCTCGACTCTCGGAGCATCCCAGCCACAAGCGTGACCGCTCTTATGCAGTCCCCTAATTCGCCTTTGTCTTCGCGTCTCCGCTCAAGATTACAATAACTCGGACACTCCCTCTACTTACTGATGTGATAGCGAAGTAGAGAGGGAGTATATATTAGGCAGAGGTGGAATGGAAGACATCAAGCTTCAATTCGCGCAGCACCAAGAGCCGAACGAGGAAGGATGTCATCTTCAAAGGTTTGCAAGCTCTTTCTCCCGCCATTTTTAGTGTTATCCTTTCCAAAACACTAACCATCCACAGAGAAACGATCGTGCGATATATGTACATATGTATGCACCACTACTACTCTACTTTTTTTATTCATTAAGAATAAAAAAGTGAAAGGCATTAAATCTCATTTTGCAGACCTTCATCAGCCTGATGACGGTCGGCTCCGCGACTGCTCTGCTTGCAGTGATTGCGGCGCTCTTTCTCATTAGCCACGAAATCGCCTCATTCAATGAGGACTCCCTTGCGGATCTCGCAGAATTCAAGGTAAGTCTGACCCTTTTATGGCACAAGATTATAAGTAGTAGGATAGTTTATGGCTTTAAGGTCAAAATAGCGATAGGTTAAGAAGCATTTTGTATAAATGATTAAGTCCAAAACAACTGCACAGATTCTGGCGGATGGCGCGTGGCGTGAGATGATGGAAGCGGCGCCGGCGGGCGCGTCAGCGGACGCGTCGCGGTCGAAGCGCCACTCGGGCGGCAGTTGCGGCTGCGCGGCCGGCGCGCACTCGTGTCCGAGAGGACCGCGTGGACCGCGAGGCGCTCCCGGCGCAAGAGGACACGACGGCCATCCTGGCGCTCCTGGACAATCCGGAAATGTTAGTTTGGTGTTTGTTCACATAAAGGAAGGCTAATTTTTACTCGATTTTTTTCCATTACAATTGTAAATTCCCTCGAATTAACAATGTCATAACCATTATTATAGTCATGCTCTCTCAGGGCGCCTCCTCCGGCAGCTCTGCCACCTCCCGCGGCTGCATCCGGTGCCCTGCAGGTCCTGCCGGCCCGATGGGCGACGACGGCGCGCCCGGCTTCCCCGGACCGGACGGTGCTCCTGGATTCCCTGGCGCTCCCGGCGCCGACGGATTCCCCGGTGGACCCGGAGAAACTGGAGACCTCGGTTTCCCGGGCAACGACGGCGCTGCCGGCCGTCCTGGCTCACAGGGACAAAACGGGCGACGAGGATACGGTGAGTGCTCGCGTTCTTTCGTACAGTTAAAACTGGGACAAAAAAGAAGCTATAATCGATAATATGGAAAAAAAATATTATGCCTCTTCAGCCGCTCCTGGCGCCCCTGGCCGCCCTGGCCCCGCTGGCATGCCTGGTCGTCCTGGAGCACCCGGCTTCGGCGCGGGCGGTCCGGGCAGACCTGGTGCTCCTGGCGCCCCTGGCCCGGCCGGCCAGCCTGGCTTCCCCGGCACCGATGGCGTACCCGGCGAATCTGGAGTTGCCGGAAATCCTGGCGATGACGCAGCATACTGCCCCTGCCCGGGTCGCTCGCACGGCCTCGCCTTCGAGCAGAAAGTCGAGACGGCATTCGACCTCGATCAGGTTCAGGTAAGAAGATGCCAGAATTAATGGCTATAGACACATTGCTGCATTTAAAAAAACCTGTAGATAATCAAAATAGACTCTCTACTCTTTTTTAGGTGACGCCTGCTTCGCCAGTGAAGAAGCAACGTCACCTCAGCCGTCGTCTTCGTCACTTCTCGGCTTGAAAATCATTTTCCATGAATAAGCGAAAACAGCTTTGACTAGAATCCATAACTTAACTGACTTGAATAAAGGTGCATCAGCAGAAACACTTTTTATCGAACATATAAAAAAACAAATAATCCTGTTGCTTGAAATTTGTGTCAACAAGCATAAGAGTGATGGATCATAAAAAAAAATCGCAAGCAAGATTCCAATTTCCTGGTGGTTTCCACTCTGCAATTTGCGTGAAAACATTTGTTCAAAGACACCGAAGCGAAAGATCGCTGGATTTCAGTTGAAAAAAAATGTGGAATACGTTGTGATGTCAGCAATACCCTGAATGCAATGGAAATAAACACAATGAAAATGGCACCATTGGAATTCAATCGTAATTGATAGCTTGTTTACAATTATAATTGATGTAAAAGTTCACCAACTATTTTTATACAGCATAAGCAGTGAGGAATTTCAAACAAACATCAAAGATGTCTAGACGACTTTGAATTCATTGACCGCATTGAGCTTATCCCATTTCATTTTAATACAGATTATTTGCTGTTTTATTTTCATCAATCTTGACGAATCGTCGTTTCGAAGACACCGAGTGTCCGAATCGCAGAGATATAAAAGAATGGATACTTGGTATACATACATACGCTCTTGTCTGCTTGTTGTACGTGTACGTTCCATTCGTTATTGCGGAAGCTCTCATCAGCCTTTCTTTTGCAGATGGTGAGCGCGTCCCGCGGTTCCATTGCTGATAGCGCTCCTACAAGTGGCGAGTTTCGAAACAACTGATTGGCTTTAGTTCTCATACACTAGGATTTGTGTTGAACCTGCTGTTCATTACACAATTTCCACCCTTCTTTAATATTCGTTCTATGAATTGATTAATAATGGTCTGGAAAACGCGGGAGTAGAGTCAGATTTTGCTGTACACAATACTGGAGAAGAGTTCATCTTGAAACGGATATCTGCAAGCAATTCAATAGCAGCTAGCCGAAATTCTGTTTTACGTATTATGTACATATGTACATAGAGAGTACGTATAACAGAATCGAGAGAGAGAAAGAGAGAGAGAGAGAGAGAGAGAGAGAGAGATAGAGAGAGCGTGTTCTGAGATGGCAAAGGCCAACGCAACCGGTCACCTTTTTTCGCTGCCGCAGAACTCTTGCGCATGCATCAATTACAGCTTCATCGCCTTCAGTCCACTTTCTTTCTCTCCCATACTCTCTCTCTCTCTCGCTCTCTTTTCCCTTTCGTTGAAGCGTGATTACACAAAAAAACAATTTGCCCTTTTCTGCAACTGGATCTCTTACCCGCTGTCCTCTCTCTTCCACTTCTTTTTTCAGTACATTGCTTTTCTCTTTCCGGGATCACACTACATTCAAGAGTGAATTGATGATTATTTCTCAAAGGTAAGCAAAAAAAGGACTACACGTAACTGACAAGAGCTCTAAAAAGGAGCGTGCTTGATTTCTCAGACAAAAGGACAAAAGATTGACAAAAAGGAAACTTACCAACTAGAAAAAGGAACTTCTTCATTTCCTCTTACTTATGGAAGGCCACATGGGCGGTGTCCTACGCAAGTGGTCATGTTTTTTTCTTTCTCTCTCTCTCTCTCTCTCGGTAAAGTCATAAACTTTGTGATGAGCTCGACTCTCGGAGCATCCCAGCCGCAAGCGTGACCGCTCACTCTAACGCTGCTCCTTAATTCGCCTTTGTCTCCACTTAAGATTACAATAACTCGGACTCGCCCGCTACTTACTGATGTGATAGGGAAGTAGAGGGAGTATATATTAGGCGGAGGTGGAGTGGAAGGCATCAAGCTTCACTTCGCGCAGAACCCTGAGTAGAAAGAGGAAGGATGTCATCTTCAAAGGTTTGCAAGCGCTTCTCTCAAAATTTTCAGTGTTGTCTTTTTCAACCACTTATCTTTAATCATTTTCATGAAAAAATACTCATGCAATAGATGCACCACCATCAGTATTTTAGTGAAAAATGAATTGCATCAATACTCACTTTGCAGACGTTCATCAGCCTGCTGACGGTCGGCTCCGCGACTGCTCTGGTCGGCGTTATTGCAGCGCTCTTTCTAATTGGCAACGAAATCACTTCATTCAATGAGGACTCCCTCGCGGAACTCGCCGAATTCAGAGTAAGCCTGGTCCCTTCTTCAAGATTATACGTAAGATGGTAATGACTTGATAGCCAGCATTTTATGTAAATGATAAAGTCCAAAACAATTGCACAGATCTTGGCTGATGGTGCGTGGCGCGAGATGATGGAAGCGACGCCGGCGGGCGCGTCAGCGGACGCGTCGCGGTCGAAGCGCTACTCGGGCGGTAGCTGCGGCTGCGCGGCCAGTGCGCACTCGTGTCCGCGAGGACCGCGTGGACCGCGTGGGGCTCCCGGCGCAAGAGGACACGACGGCCATCCTGGCGCTCCTGGACAAGCCGGAAATGTTAATTTGGTGTTTGTTCACATAAAGGAAGGCTAAATTTTACTCGATTTTTCTATTACAATTGTAAATTCCCTCGAATTAACAATGTCATAACCATTATTATAGTCATGCTCCTTCAGGGCGCCTCCTCCGGCAGCTCTGCCACCTCCCGAGGCTGCATCCGGTGCCCTGCAGGCCCTGCCGGCCCGATGGGCGACGACGGCGCGCCCGGCTTCCCCGGACCGGACGGTGCTCCTGGATTCCCTGGCGCTCCCGGCGCCGACGGATTCCCCGGTGGACCCGGAGAAACTGGAGACCTCGGTTTCCCGGGCAACGACGGCGCTGCCGGCCGTCCTGGCTCACAGGGACAGAACGGGCGACGAGGATACGGCGAGTGCTCGCGTTCTTTCGTGCAGTAGAACCCGGGACAAAAACAAAGAAGCTATTATAATATGAAAAAAATATTATGCCTCTTCAGCCGCTCCTGGCGCCCCTGGCCGCCCAGGCCCAGCTGGCATGCCCGGTCGCCCTGGAGCACCCGGCTTCGGCGCGGGCGGTCCGGGCAGACCTGGTGCTTCTGGTGCCCCTGGCCCGGCCGGCCAGCCTGGCTTCCCCGGCGCTGATGGCCAGCCCGGCGAGTCTGGCGTTTCCGGAAATCCTGGCGATGACGCAGCCTACTGCCCTTGCCCGGATCGCTCGCACGGCCTCGCCTTCGAGCAGAAAGTCGAGACGGCATTCGACCTCGATCAGGTTCAGGTAAGAAGATGCCAGAATTAATATCTATAGACACATTGTTGCATTGAAAAAAAAACCTGGAGATAATCAAAATTGACTCTCTACTCTTTTTTAGGTGACGCCTGCTTCGCCAGTGAAGAAGCAACGCCACCTCAGCCGTCGTCTTCGTCACTTCTCGGCTTGAAAATCATCTTCCATAAATATGCGATGACTTTCATTAGATTCAATAACTTAGCATGCTTAACTGACTTAAATAAACGTGAATCAGCGGACGTTTCACTTTATCGAACACATATACAAATACTCCGGTTGATCGAACTTTGAGTCAAGATGGATAAGAGTAATGCACAGATACACAGATCATAAAAATACCGAGCCTCTTTTCAATTGCCAGGTGGTTTCTACTCGGCAATTTTCCTTAAAAGATTCCTTCAAAGTAGCCGTTGTGATTCGTCCAGAAAAGTCTCTTGCAGTTGAAAAAAAAAACTTTAAAAAAAAATGCGGTGTCAACAATGTTCCGCAAGGCAACAGGAAATAAACACAATGGAAAAGGAAAAATTCGTTCGCAACTCATCTCTTTATTAGAATTGTAATTGACGTCAAAATGCAGCAACAATTTTTCTTTTAGTGTGTCATGAACAATCGAGAGGATCAAAGCATTTCATCACAAAACAAAGCGCTCTGCTCGACTTTGTATGAGCTAATCACAGTTAACTTTAATACATACATATAACTTCCTTTTATTTGTAATCCTTCTTGAAGAATCGTCACTTCCAGGACACCGAATGTCCGAATGTCTTCTTCGTTTGTTGTACATACTTTCAATTTGCAATTGCAAAAGCTGTCATGCTCGATCATTCTTTTGCTAACCGCATCCCGCGATTATTTTGCTGATAGCGCTCCAGCAAGTGGTGAGTTTCGAAAGCACCTGATTGACGTTACTGCAGATTTGTGATGAACCTGCAGTTCATTTCACCAATTTACTCTTCTTTAATATTCACTCAACAATCTAAATAATCATATGTATACACTACATATATGTATGCTTTGAACAAGGCGCAAGGTTCATTTTGAAACGTATATTTGAAAGCAATTCAGCAACAGCGAGAATATATTCTGTTGAATATATTCAACGATTCGGCGCAGGCTCAATCATCAGCCTTTTTTAAAATGCAGTACTCTTACGTCAATAAATTTCAGTTTCACAATTACCTTTCTGCTTCCTCTCTCTCACTTAGGCTCTCTCTCTCTATCTCTCTCTCTCTATCACTCTCTCTCTCTATCTCTCTGTTGTAGCTTATATTTTAATTTCTGTCTCTCGACCCTCAAAGTTCTTCTTTGGGAGAAGGGAGAGAGCGAGAAAGCTAGAGTTGATCTCTCGGGTAATGGTGAGAAAATTACTTTTCAAAACAGACCTACAAACGTCATCCGATGGATTCAATTTCATTCCAATCTCATGTCTATCACTAGCAATCATATTTACACAATTCTTAGTATAGTGGACAACAAAACTCTTTCCTACTAGAAGAATGAAGGTTTTATTTTCTCAAAAGTAATCTCAACTAAACCACCAGGCATGGGGAGGAAGTGGCCGCGTAAATTAAACAAATAAGCGATAAGAAATGTGGGGAAAATGACATATTTTTTCAGAAGCAGCTGGCAAAGTTATGCACGTTGGTTCGTAATTGTTTGGGTATCTAGTCATTGGAGTGTGTGGTTGGCACTAAGATTTTAAAGAAAAGAATTTTAAACCTAATTGTTTGAACGATTGAAGTTATTGATGAGATAGTGAATCCTTGAAATATTGAGTTCTTTCCCTAACAATAAGCATCAAGAATGCATTCTACGATATATGTAGTTTGAAACGGGGCTATATACATAGGCCTTATTTGCTAGCTGCTACTTCCTGCTAGTCAAGCTTAACTTAGTTTGCGGGTAGTGTCTATGTACTTTGAACGTAATCTTTTTGTGAGTAATTTGTGACACTATGCAAGAGAAACAAGTTGGACATGATTTTTATCAGAATTACTTCATGGCAGCAACAGACCGGGCGTCAGACGGCATTTTTAACTTTATCAGGGCACTTTTATATAGATACATGAGATTACCGAAAACCTCTCTTTGAGACATATACGATTTTCAAGGCGACGATGACGTATTTATATTTAAAAAATTCTGCATTTTCAGCTTCCGAATCCAACTCCTTTTTACCTTCTGCATACTATTGTTGCCTGACCAAACTGTTGCTCTTTCAGCTACAAAAAGATATTTCATTGTCGAAGATTCTCTGGCAGCACGTATGCAAAATCATTCGGCTAAATTCATCGGAATTGCCTTTGCTGTACTCAGTACCGCGAGTGTAAGCGATTTTTCAGCGTTTTACTTCTTTTTACATCAGTTGAGAGAAAACAAATAAAAATTGTTGGCTAGACATACATACTACCTCAGAAAAGTATACAATTTCTAATAATGATTTCTAAATGTAAGGTGACAACAAATGTGCTTGCTTTGGCTGCCATTCTACGTGGCCGACTCTATTCGTCCACGTCGAGCTCTGTCTATGTCATCACTAGCCAGGTCATTCGACTGAATTATTATTTTTTTAACAGAAGGTTAGCTTTAGATATTAAACGCCATCAATAAGCATGGTAATTGTTTTGCAGTAGTAGACTGTTTAACAGGCGGTGATTACATAATGACTAATATATTTATCTTTAGGTCATGATCATGGATCTCGCTATGGCGCTCGTCCATCTCGCTTATGCTGCGCCGTCAGTTATTGCACAGGTAAAATAAATAAAAAATAAATATGAAAAAACTAATTTTATCTTTAAATTTTTATTTAACCACTTAAATTGAAACATATTCCTTTCCTGAAGGACTATTTCTTTGGCGGCAAGAACGACTGGCGAGTCGTGCTGATTTCATCGATTATAGTATGGAGCTGGTACCACTCGTCGCTCAGTCATATCTTGCTCGCAGTCAATCGGTCTTGTAGCATTACAATTATTTATTTATTTATTTATCATACATGAAATAGAGTATTTCAATGTTACAAAATTTGAATAGGATACTATAGTCGTTCACTTGCTAAATAGTATAAATAGGTGAGGTTAGGGGGGGGGGGGGTTTGGGATCGACGAACACGGGTCGCAACGGAATTAATGACTAGAACAATTAGTTCTACAGCAGAATTTTGTTGAAGCCTCTTTGCAATCGTCTTCTACACATCGAATCTCTTCACGCGACGACGTGTTATTCTGCTCACATTCGCTGTTCATCTCGCATCTTTTCTGCTCTTTGTTTCTGCACAGTATTTGTCTCCCTGCTGCACGTACGTTAATTTTTACTTATCCATTCATATATTAGCATTCTTTTCTAGAAGATATACATTTGCATACATTTCTTGTAGATTAATCTTCGACATTCCCGTTTTCACATATAACTACATCTCGCTTAGTGGTATTCCAATGGACAAGGGTTGGAGGAACGAATGAGCCTTGAAAGAATAATGCCAGATTGCGTCCTTTGACAGGCACCATAAACTATTCGGAAATGATTGTATCAGCGCCTCTTAATTACGGCACTGCTCTCATATGCCTTTTCTGCTATCTTACGGTATCGCATTCGCTGTTTCCCCTGCTTCTTGAACTAGGAACAGATATTTGAGCCATGTGCTGTATTGCAAAGCTAAGCCTTTTTAGGTGATCGTTTTCATGTACCGACTTCGAATGAAAAGAATTAGTAATCAGCAAACATCGCTTGTCAGACGCAAAAAGGAGTTTGGGTTTGTGATCCGCCTATTATCTCAAAGATTTCCGTTGAAATACGAGTACAACTTTTTATCTCAACTCTCCTCATTCTTCAGTTACGCAATGCAATTTTTCATGATGGTTTTGATCTACACCGCTGCATGGGTTTGTATTTTTTTCTATAGCACATATATTTAAAATATTCGATCATTATCAGGAAAAAACTTGCTACAAAAAACAAAATGTAAAAATTTCTTTCCCATGGAATGTAACCAAATTGAGATTGTCCGTCTGAAGCAGAAGAAATAATTGCTTCGAGTAACCCTTTTTCAGATGTACCCAAAACTCATCAGAATCAGCGCAATGGAACTTTATTCCGTACGTCGAGTTCTTTGCCAAGTTTAATATCGAAACTTTTGCATTGAATTGAATTCTTTATTCTCAAGGAGTCACTTTATGAGATACAATTGCTAAACTTGCTACAGATATTTCCAAGCTGGAAACACTACAATAGAGAATATATATCGCATCTCTATGTACGTTGGTAAAGAATTTATTAATTATAAGATTGAAATTGATGAGGAGAAATCAATAGCTGACAGATTATTGAGAAGTGAGACAGTCTGATGATATCAGCATTTTCTTCAAGTATTCTCAGAGACGCGACTAAGAGTAATAAGTTTAAAAAAGATCTACGTAATAGTGCATGAGGCCTTAATGTTGGAAAATAAGGAAATCGGCAAGTCAGATAAACCAAAACAAACGGAAAATATTTCCTTATAACCATGTTACGGCGCACGACGTCTGTGAATACTTGTTCATACAAATTTACATATCACTTGAAGCAATCAAATCTTCCTTTTGTAATTATCAGATAGTCACTGTATTCGTAATCATCAACAGCGCAGCTACTTCTGCTGTTTATTTGGCAAATAATCAAGAGGTGCGAACAATTCAATTTTTTTTAATACATTTCAATATGCCTAATTTTTTTGAATGTATTTATTTAAGAGCGCCTGGAAATGCAAGCGAACGTTGAAATCTTTCATATGAATGATTGTGCGTTCCAGATCCGCAGAGCCCTCGGTATCCATTCTCGTTCGAAGTGTCGTCGAATGGGTCAATCTGTTCAGCAGTCCTCATTCTCTACTTCTCTGAGGTCTCCAAAGTGAACTCTAAGTATTGTATCTCTCGAAAAGTTGCATATATTCCGCTATAAATGACCCTTCTTTGAAGACTAATTGTAAGAAGAATCTAGAATTTCGCAAACCGTGTAATATTTACAAAAGTTCAAAATGTATTCACATTCGCCCAATGATATCAAAATTTCTCTTTCGCTCTCATCTCTCTATCTCTCCATCTCTTTATCCTTTTCTCTAACAATCGGACCATTTTATTCGCGCTCTTTTCAGATCTACATCACACTCTTTATAATGTTGATTTCTAGACATTACTTCTCCCATCATTGACCCGTCTTTATTATTACATTTCGTATACATAAAAAAAATAAGAATGTGGCAAACGCCCACACCCAACGCATGGCGCTCAGAGAGTTCTTTACCAAATAGATTTTGTTTTACTTATTTATTTATTTAGCACTTATAATTATTTCAAATTTGTTTATTTTTATTACTTTTGTCTATTTAGAAATATCTGCATTAATTGATCCGACGAAATTGTCAATGTACTATATATGTTTTAGCTTCAATTTTTGAACATTTCCGATAATTAATAACAAGACTCAAATTTTGCGTCAGTTTGAGAGATCAGCCAGTGCTCTACTTTTGTTTTCTACTTATTGATTTTGAAATTGTCTACAACAAAATAGCTTATAAGTAATACATACATACATATGTACATACATATGTTCAAGAACAGCTAACAAACGAGAAGGAGAGAGAGAAATAGAGAGTTATAGGGACAAGAGAGCGAAAAGAGAGAACATGGCTTCAAGTAGGACGAGAGAATGAGAAGTGAGGCTGACAGCGAGTGCAAGGGGATCATCGGTAGCTGTCCTTGGTCATGAGTAGAAGGCGATATCGAATTAAAAACCTCGAGTGCATTGTTGGAAGAAAATCAAGCAGCGCTCAAACAAATAATACTATGTACTTGCCGCTGAATTTCATTAGCGGTGTCAACTTTGAACTTATTCTTTTTTCTACATTTTGTGCAGCAGAATGAGCACGACATACAAGATAGACTTGATATTTAATCACATTTTGCTTCATGGCGACAGTAGACCTGACCGCTAGCTTCAGATATGATTTTCAACTTAATCAGCGGACTTTCATGAAGCTACAGTACCGTCCAACATTGTTGGGTCCGAAATTAATCCGATTAATTAAATTAATTTAAATAATTCAAACTGGAATTGCGAAGTGCTGAGGACATGCCGTGCGATTTCCTCCGAGTGTTTTATGTCTTTTTTCATTGCGCGTCACCCTAGAAAAACCGTTTTCCAAAATATGCCGTAATGACAAAGTTCTGTCAATTTGACAAAGCTACGCTGTTTAGCGGAATTTTTTGCTAGGTGTTTGGGTGAGAAACGAGCTGGCTGAATCCAGCAGCCAAACTACAAATAACAAATTAGAGTGAAATTTTCTAAGCACTTCTTATTTTGTTTGAGTTTCTTCCTTTCTTTTGCTTGAGTTTCTTACCATATTTGGGTATAAATGATAAGAAAAATGGAAAATAAGATTTTCTGGTGCGAGCAAAAAAATTGCCCTTGCAAAGCATCGAACCCCGGACCTTCGGACTCATAATCAAAGGTTGTCGCAATACACCACACGTAGCTTGGGGATAATGGAACGTACCTTTCCTATCACATTGTCCGCAGCCTCACCAAAGAAGCGTGGAGGATGACGATTCAAGGGGCTTGTCTGGTTAATTTTTGTAAAGCGTAGGCCGCAACACTTTTCATTGCGAGTTGATAATCTCTGCAATCGACCTCTCTCTTCGCTGTCTCTCTCATTCTCATTCTCTCTCTCTCTCTCTTACTCTCTCTCTCTTTCTCTGTCTCGTTCACAAATACTCTCTCTCTCTCAATCTCTCTCTCTCTCAATCTCTCTCACTCTTTCAATCTATCCCCTCCTCGCTTTCTCTGTCGTTCTCTTTCTCTCTCGCACACACACACTCTCTCTCTCTCTCTCGTTCACTATATCTCTCTCAGTCTCGTTTTATCTCTCTCCTTCTCCCCCTCTATCTCTCCCTCTTATTTCGATCTCTTTTCATTCTAGGCGATAACTGCATTTCTGGCTGATTTTTGGTCGGGTCCGGTCAGGATAGAAAAGGTACGTTCCATTATCCCCAAGCTACGTGTGGTGTATTGCGACAACCTTTGATTATGAGTCCGAAGGTCCGGGGTTCGATGCTTTGCAAGGGCAATTTTTTTGCTCGCACCAGAAAATCTTATTTTCCATTTTTCTTATCATTTATACCCAAATATGGTAAGAAACTCAAGCAAAAGAAAGGAAGAAACTCAAACAAAATAAGAAGTGCTTAGAAAATTTCACTCTAATTTGTTATTTGTAGTTTGGCTGCTGGATTCAGCCAGCTCGTTTCTCACCCAAACACCTAGCAAAAAATTCCGCTAAACAGCGTAGCTTTGTCAAATTGACAGAACTTTGTCATTACGGCATATTTTGGAAAACGGTTTTTCTAGGGTGACGCGCAATAAAAAAAGACATAAAAGACTCGGAGGAAATCGCACGGCATGTTCTCAGCACTTCGCAATTCAAGTTTGAATTATTTAAATTAATTTAATTAATCGGATTAATTTCGGACCCAACAATGTTGGACGGTACTGTATGTACCTGCGAACGCCGAAACATATCCTTGTGATATCTGATATCATTTTCAATGAATTGAACCTTCTGTGGACCGACGGCGTATTTTTATTTAAAAAAAACTGCCTGAATTTTTCAGTGTCCAAGCCCAACTCGTTTTTTCCTTCTAACATTGTCGCCAGTCTTTGCCTTTCCTGTTGTTGTTGCAGCTTCGTTTCGTTAATAGGTAAAAAAAATCTTGCGACGTCGAAGAATCTCTCGCAGCACCAATGCAAAATCATTCGGCTACTTTCATCGGAATTGCTTTTGCTGTATTCAGTACCGCGAGTGTTTAGCGATTTTGGAGCATTCAGTTTTTTTAGAGCTGTTGAGAGAAAACAAATAAAAAGTGTGGGCCATATAGGAACCACAAGAAGTGTACAATTGAAAATTGAAAATGATTTCTAAATGTAAGGTGACAACAAATGTGCTTGTCTTGGCCGCGATTCTGCGTGGCCGACTTTACTCGTCCACGTCGAGCTCTGTCTATGTCATCACTAGCCAGACCAGACGAGTATTTTTCATCATTTTCAACTCTATTTGAATAAAGAAAATTTGAATTTTCTTTATATCTTGCAAACCATAAAGATTGCTGTGATTCATTGTCAGCAATAATTCGTGAGCGTTGAGGGATTGCAGAATAATTAATACAAGTGTGTTGAGTATTGCGGAACAATTGTTATTTTCCGCAATACTGAACAGTTTAGCACATGGCTATTACATAGTAACTAATACACATTATATGCTTAGGTCATGATCATGGATCTCGCAATGGCGGTAGTCCATCTCGTTTACGTTTCGCCGTCAGTTATTGCACAGGTTAAAATTTTTTAGTTTAATTTTTATATTTAAATTTTCAAATTAAGGATTGGCTCTTTTCTGGCGATGGGACCGACTGGAGAGTCGTGCTGATCTCATCGATTGTATTGTGGAGCTGGTATCACTCGTCCTTCAGTCATATCTTGCGCGCAGTCAATCGGTCTTGTACCATTGCAATTATAGACCAGATAAATGAATGGTTGTTTTCAAGTCTCGTTGACATCGTCTTTTACACAACGAATCTGTTCACTCGACGGCGTGTAATTCTGCTCACCTCCGCTGTGCACGTCGCAAGTTTTCTACTCTTTGTGTCCACGCAGTATTTGTCTCCTTGCTGCACGTACGCTAATGTTAACTGCACGTGCATATATGTATGTCATATGTATGTACATACATATCAGCGATTACCAGAAAGAATTCCCATTCTCATGTGTTCTATTGTTCAGCTGATTGGTAGTCTTTTAGGTGATCGTGTTCATATTCCGGCTTCGGAATAAAAGAATTAGCACACAGCAAACTTCGCTTGGGAGACGCAACAAGGAGTTTGGGTTTGTGATCTACCGCTTATCTGAAAGACATCCAAATGGATGTAAGTGAAGCTTGTGTAATCTCTCATATCTTCTTTCCTCAGGCACGCAATGCAATTTTTCACAATGGTTCTGATCTACACCGCTGGATGGGTTGGTGCTTTCCACTACAAATTTATTTAAAATGCCCGATTAGTAAAAGGGATAAATACAAAATGTACACATTTCCTCCGAATGGAATTTGACTGAATTGAGTCCTTCGGAATCAGAAGAAAAAATTGTTAACGATTCATACGCAACCAAACCGATTAACCTACTTTCCAGATGTACCCAAGGCTCGTCAGAGTCAACGTTCCCGAACTTTATTCCGTACGTCGAGTTAACTGCCAAGTTTAACAGCGAAACTCTTACATTAAATTAAATTCTTTCGTAAGGCTTCTCGTTATGGGATACAATTTCAATGACAACAGCCCTTATGTATGTACATGCAATGCAGATTGTTACGGGAAACAACAAATAAATGTAAATCTATGTAAATCTAACAATGCGAAATTAGCTAGAAGTATGTAGATACAAATTACGTGAAGTAATCAAAAATGGTACTATATTTTTTATTATAGTTAGTTACAATCTTTGTAATCATCAACAGCGGAGCAACTTCTGCTGTTTATCTGGCAACTAATCAAGAGATAGGAACAAACTATTTTTTTTAATAATACAGGGTGTTTTTATGAACGTGTAGTTTAAGAGTGGTTTAGGTTTACAAGCTAGTAAACCGTTATAGACATCAGAGCCGAATATTAGCCAAGTCAGGGTAGAATTCCTTCAGTTCGGTGAATGTCCTTCCAGATTCACAAAGCCCTCGGTTTCCATTCTCGTTCGAAGTGTCTTCGAAAGGAGAAAGCAATACAGCAGTCTTCAATCTCTACAACTGTGAGGCCTCCCAAGAGTCCTAGTATTGCAGGCCTTGCAAATTAGCATATATTTTGCTATAAATTACTCTTTTTGAAGACTAGGAAGAATGCAGAATTTGGCAAACCGTGTAATATGTACAATAGTTCTTTAATTTGTAGAGATTTATCCTATGCTCCCTCATTGTTATATATTCACTCGTCATTTCAGTCTCTCCGCTTCTCTTCCATTTCTATCTCATCACTTCCCATAATCTCGTCATGCAATAGATACATAGACTTTATCATCCCTCATTCGAAGTCCTCCCTTCAATTTTTTTTATTGGTCGGTTGAATATGTTTGTACTTTCATCACGAAGAATAATCATTGTTCGCATGACAATCGGCGATTGATGAATTGCTGTTCTGATAAATAATTCAACTTGCGCCTATAACCCACACGCTCTTTATCACTCACTTTTCCTCTCTCTAGTAGCCCTTTTCAGTTTCAATTTCCTTCTATTGTTTTCGTTTTTCTCTCATTTCTCTCAATTTCTCTCTTTCTTTCTCTCAATTTCTCTCTTTCTTTCTCTCAATTTCTCTCTTTCTTTCTCTCAATTTCTCTCTTTCTTTCTCTCAATTTCTCTCTTTCTTTCTCTCAATTTCTCTCTTTCTTTCTCTCAATGTCTCTCTTTCTTTCTCTCAATTTCTCTCTTTCTTTCTCTCAATTTCTCTCTTTCTTTCTCTCAATTTCTCTCTTTCTTTCTCTCAATTTCTCTCTTTCTTTCTCTCAATTTCTCTCTTTCTTTCTCTCAATTTCTCTCTTTCTTTCTCTCAATTTCTCTCTTTCTTTCTCTCAATTTCTCTCTTTCTTTCTCTCAATTTCTCTCTTTCTTTCTCTCAATGTCTCTCTTTCTTTCTCTCAATTTCTCTCTTTCTTTCTCTCAATTTCTCTCTTTCTTTCTCTCAATTTCTCTCTTTCTTTCTCTCAATTTCTCTCTTTCTTTCTCTCAATTTCTCTCTTTCTTTCTCTCAATTTCTCTCTTTCTTTCTCTCAATTTCTCTCTTTCTTTCTCTCAATTTCTCTCTTTCTTTCTCTCAATTTCTCTCTTTCTTTCTCTCAATTTCTCTCTTTCTTTCTCTCAATTTCTCTCTTTCTTTCTCTCAATTTCTCTCTTTCTTTCTCTCAATTTCTCTCTTTCTTTCTATCAATTTCTCTCTTTCTTTCTCTCAATTTCTCTCTTTCTTTCTCTCAATTTCTCTCTTTCTTTCTCTCAATTTCTCTCTTTCTTTCTCTCAATTTCTCTCTTTCTTTCTCTCAATTTCTCTCTTTCTTTCTCTCAATTTCTCTCTTTCTTTCTCTCAATTTCTCTCTTTCTTTCTCTCAATTTCTCTCTTTCTTTCTCTCAATTTCTCTCTTTCTTTCTCTCAATTTCTCTCTTTCTTTCTCTCAATTTCTCTCTTTCTTTCTCTCAATTTCTCTCTTTCTTTCTCTCAATTTCTCTCTTTCTTTCTCTCAATTTCTCTCTTTCTTTCTCTCAATTTCTCTCTTTCTTTCTCTCAATTTCCCTCTTTCTTTCTCTCAATTTCTCTCTTTCTTTCTCTCAATTTCTCTCTTTCTTTCTCTCAATTTCTCTCTTTCTTTCTCTCAATTTCTCTCTTTCTTTCTCTCAATTTCTCTCTTTCTTTCTCTCAATTTCCCTCTTTCTTTCTCTCAATTTCCCTCTTTCTTTCTCTCAATTTCTCTCTTTCAACGCAGCCATCAATCAATGCTCTTCGACATAAATCGCTTTCACTTCCTCGCTCTCCTCACTTGGCAGTTCATCCTCATCTTCTTCTCACAGCTCATCTTGCCGGTAAGATAAATTCCTATCTGAATTCTTAAGTGAATGAAAGGAGCTGGACGCGAATATGTGCATATTAAATAAAATCCATGCTTCTTCCAATTGCCCACATGGCTACTTCTCTCTTTCTCTTTTTCTCTCTCTGGTTCGTTGTCTCCATGTCTTGTTCTATCTCGTTCTCCACTGTCTTTTTCTGTGGCCTGCCATATTGAAATGTGCTAATAGTAAAGTCCTGGGATCTCTTCCTCCTCCTCCTCTAGATCGAAGGCTATTATTAGCTGAAATCAATGAAAGACTGTAAAATGACATATGCAAAACTGGTGGTTTCAATTGTTCGAGTGTTTCTAAAAGAAGTAGTTGAGATTCGCTAATGCCCTCCAGATCT
The DNA here is from genome assembly GCA_945643635.1 of Allodiplogaster sudhausi. Lineage (NCBI taxonomy): Eukaryota > Metazoa > Nematoda > Chromadorea > Rhabditida > Diplogasteridae > Allodiplogaster > Allodiplogaster sudhausi. The sequence continues at coordinate 8,276,155 of CALZFC010000006.1, read as the reverse complement.
TCTCCAACTTCGTCCCCGACTGGCGGTGCGGGAGCTCGGGCGCCGTGGCCAAGAATTGCGACGAATTCAGCCGCTGCGAAGGAAATGTGACTTTTGTCGCCGAGTCGCCCTTCGCCTCCGCCGCCATCGAGTCTGCTATTTTAATTGGGATCCAAGTTTGAAATTAATCTATTTGAAGAATACATAATTTTACCAATTTTAAGGCTTGCAAATTAATGATCAGTTGATCATGCAATAATCGCACATTCTATATTTCATTAATACCATGCAATCGCTACATATGTATGTTTTCATTAATCTTCCGGCGAACTGGCTGGCATTTTGTTGGTCAGCTTCTGGCTCACCCTTTCTCTCTCTCTCTCTCTCACTCACTGTTCCGCTAATTTTCTTCTACCGTACTCCCTCTGATGCCAGGTTCGGTTGGGTGTGCGACGGGGCGCGCTGGGCAGCGCTCTTCTCTCAGTGCCAGTTCGACGGAGTTGTCGACGGCACGCTTCTGCTCGGCCCGCTCTCCGATGCCGTCGGAAGGAAGCCAGTGGCTGCCGGCTCTCTTGGCATCGGCATCACTCTTTCCCTCATCTCTAGTCTCTCTCTCTATGTCTCTCTATCTTTTAAACTCTATTTACCTGTCTCTCTCTCTCCATCCCTTTCCCCAGGCCGTCTCTCGTCTCTCGTCCCCCTCCTCGCCACTCGCTTCCTCGTCGGCGTCTCCCTTGGCGGCGCTCAAGTTGTCGGCTGCACGCTTGTGATGGAGATGATTCTGCCGCAGCAGCGCATGGCGCTCAGAGGCTTCTTTAACTGGGCACGTTTCATTATTTACCCTTAATATAACTTTTTTATCATTATATGTTAAAATTTGAGAAAATTAATCTTCAGAGTTTGAATTTCTTTTAAAGAGGAGAACCACCTATTAAAATTCGAAGCGTAGAGGCATCTATGTGTTTATTCTCAACTCACTGATCTAAAAAAATTCTAGAAAATCTTCTTTTTTTTAAACAAGAAATGAATACCGTTTTTCTACTACGACTTTGTTGAGACTTGCTTGTATATGTAGTGCCGCTACATTACCAGCTTTGTGATTGAACTATAGATTGAAGGGAGCGACCCGATTGGTGCTGACCGTTGTCTGCTACGTGACGGGCGAGTGGCGTGCGGCCCTCGTGCTGCTCACTGCCATCGCTGCGCCCGCTCTCGCCATCATTCTCTTCGTGCTGCCCGAATCGCCGACTTGGCTGCATTGCAAGGTGAATGGAGAGAGAGAGAGACAGAGAGACAGAGAGAGAGATAAGAGAGTGAGATGAAGGAGAGAGAGAACACGGCGTGAGGTGGGCACAATCTGAGAGAAGGTTGGCAGAATGATAGAAGAGAAGAATAAGAAGAAGAAGAACATTTAATTATGTTGTCCTCGAGCTTAAGAAGGCGACATCGAAATCAAAACCACGCGTTCATTTTAGAAGTCTACTTATGCCATTTTTGCTGCATGTGAGTTAGAATTCCACTGAATTGGATACGTTATTAAACAGGAAAAAAATATTTGTTTGCAAGAAGTAACGCAGCTTTAATAGGGTCGAATCGACGAAATGCGAAAAAGCGAGATGACGATCGCGCGGCGAGCAGGAGTACCGTACGTCGAAGTGGAACGAGTGGAAGCTGTGAAGGAGAAGGTTAGAGAGAGAGAAAGATAAATAAAAGAAAAGGGAAAGAACATGAGGTTTAAGGTAGAGAATAAGGAGAAAGAAAAACTGATAAAGAGAGAATTTAAAAGATAAAAAGAGAACGATAAATGCGGTTAAACAGAGCCACGGAGACACTGAAGTTGGAGCGAGAGAGAATGATGCGTGAGGAAAAAAGAGATTAGAAGGGATAGGGGAAAAACTTTACGTACATACTTTACGTCCAATGATGTCTGGAGGAACATCAAAAATCGGAAAGGGGCATGGCTTCACTCAATAAATATACCAATCAATGATGCTTCATTCCTCCAAGAGTGTCTGCGAAGTGCTCCGTTCTCCGTCCGGCCGCCGCCGAATCGGCGTCCTCTGGTGCATGTGGTTAACGACGTCGCTCTGCGGCTTTGCCGTCGACTTCAACTCCGGCACTCTCTCCGGCAATCTCTACGTCAACCAGGCAAGTGAGTTAGGAAAGGAGCTAGAGAGCGAAGATTGTTTTCTCGTCGTCGATTGAGAAGTGACAACACTGGCAAAGGTCTACTGAGTCTACCGGAGAAAAATTATGCACATTGTTAAATAAAATAAAGGTGAATGAAACAAGGAGACATAGGAGTATTTCTAAAGAAACAAACTGACAATGAGAGTAATCGCATTGAACTTAGCGGATTTTTTTTATTTTAAAAAAGTCTTTCTATTATTAAAAAAAGGAGAAGAAATTTATGTTTTCCAGATGCTCTTCGGTGTCCTCGTCTGGGCGTCAAAGTTGCTTCTACTCGCCGTGGACTCGTTCTGCCCCGCCTTCTCGCGTCGTCTCCTGCACCAATCCGCTGTCGCCTGCTTCGCTCTCCTCACTATACTCACTCTCACGGGATACAAGGTTGGTGAATGGTCGAATGGTAGTGTGCAAACCTAACGAAAAGTCAAATGCTTTTGCGAGAAGATGATATACAGGGCTGGAAAATGTGGATAAAAATAAAGCCTTAAAGAGTATTGCATTGGCACCGTTTTTTTGTGGAGGTTAAAATAAAATATATTTTGTTTTCAGAATTTGTGATAGTCACATGAACTCCACAACATTGACTTTTTCTTATTCTTCTCTAAATCTCAACATTTAATCAAGCTATGTATATTTTATCGGATCAAGCCACTACGATAAACGCTTTGTACATATGTACATACAACCTGTTTATCTGCGTGTCTGCATATGCGTCCTCTTTATCTTATTCGGTTATCGATCACTTTTTTGTCTTTTGTGTCCTTCTCTGCCTTATTTCCTTTCTCCCTCTCGGCAGGGCATCGCCGTCCTGATCGTGAACCTGGCCGGCATCGTCTTCGTGGAGTACACGTTTGACGCGTGCTATCTCTGCGCCGTCGAGTCCATGGAAACTGCCACGCGGTCTTCGGCTGTCGCATCGTGCTCACTGGTCGCGCGCGTCGGAGCCACGCTTGCACCTACTGTTGGTGGGAGAGAGAGAGAGAGAGATTGAGAGGGAGAAGAGAGAGAGGGAGAGAGAGAGTAAGAGTGTTAGAAGAGAGAGAGAGAAGAGAGAGAGAGAAAAGAGAGAGAGGGAGAGAGAGAAGTGAGAGAGAAGGATAGGGAGAGAGAAAGATGGAGTCAAGGACATGGGAAACTTGTGAGAAAAATGAGTGACGATTTGAGAAAAGTATATTGGAGAATGAGATAGTGGGAAGTCCAATTAAGACAACTAGCCAACGGCATATAAACTCTATATGAAAAGACATATGTATTTATAAAACAAGAAAGAAGAAAAAAATCCCGTTTAGATAGCTTTAATGAATGAAACATGGCCAGCCTCAGTGTACACACTCGTGATGGTTCTCGGCATGGCCAGCCTCTTCGTGTCCTTCTTCTTTCTAGTCGAGACCAAGGTTTGTGAGGTAGGGGTACTGTAACGACGGATATTACTAGTTATGACCCTCAGGGAATGAATCTGGCTGCCGTGTCCATTGATGTCAACGGAATAGAAATGGAAACGCCAGCTCTCGCTGGCGACCGCACAAAGGAGGATAAAGGCAGCTAGAGAATCTTAGCCTATTTTCTCTGCCGCTCTCTTCACTTCTCTCTCTATCTCTGTCTCTCTCCACCATCTCTCTATCGATTATATCAAATAGTTTGCTTATATATGCATCACAGGTTGCAAGTGACAGGGGGACAAACGCAGAGTTAGGCTATCTCAAGACACTGACTGATAAAGATTAGAACTAAAATTTTAACAAAATTAATAATGTAGACAGGGAGAAAAACAAACTATGAACAAATTGAAGATGTCTTCCCTGTAAATGGTTTTTCTCATTGTCAATGTAGATCCGCAAGATGTCGGGTGCCGACATGCCTGCCCTCATCTCTCATTCTCAAACTTAAACTAACCTTGCTGGGTTGCTCCTGCGATCAGGCAGACAGGAGATCCACGGCGAGGCGTGTCCATTGCACTTCCTGGGCCCGCTGACCCGTGTGGCAGCTCCAATCGGGGCTCGCCAACAGTTGCATTTTTGAGTGAGGGGCCGCATTCGCGCAGCCCCGGAAAGTTAAGTTGATTTATCAAGTGATATGTGAGAAACATATAAATATATATGAGAGATTTCTTGACACTGAAAGAGAGTGTCAACTCATAGAGAGAACGCGGCAATTAATTATATTTCGCGGTAGTCCTCCTTTGACGTATTTACAGCAGTTGCTCCGAAAGGAAAAGAAATAAGGGTGAAAGAAGAGTGTGAGAGCCTCTTCGCTGACAACGCCGGTGGTGAGAGGTAAAGGTGACCTGGCAGGATGCTTCCATTTCCAGCCGGAGGGATCATCGTTATACTCTATTAGCTCAGTTCTCTTTCTCTGCCGCATTAGTTCAGTCCCTGTCTCCTTGCCATTTTCTCTTTCTTTCAAGCCGATGAACATTGTTTTCATCATCCGAGATGCTCAATGGCCATGGCAAGAATGAGCAACGAGCACACAGCAAGAAGTGCGCTTTGCCTGCAGTACTTTCTCTCGTTCTCTCTCTCTCGCTGTCTCTCTCTCTTTCTCTTTCGCTCTCTCGTTTTCTTTCTCTGTCTCTCTTTCTCTAATAATGACATGTCGAATTACGTTGTGTACGAACTCTCCTATGATTGAAAAAAGAAGAAAAAAGAAGAGAGGGAGAAGAGGAACCTATGTATGGAACCTTCAATTTTTTGAAAGATAGATATTTTGTAGCAAATTTCAAGTACTTTAGGGATTAGCGGGAGCGTTTTGTAGAAATTAATGTAAAACGGAAAATTAGGAAAAAACCAGCCTTATTGTTAGAAAATATTTAGGGCCGTATTTTAGGGCCAAAATCAAACTTTCTGAAAGTAAATTCCAGATCAAAATTAAAGCCTGTGAATCAGCTATTTAATGACACCTCGCTGGTTGTCTAATAATAAGTTTGAAGCGACTTATGACTAATGTAATTTTAAGATTACTGTACCGGCTCTCGCGGGGAAAATAGCATAAAAATATGAAATGTATAGAATTTTGTAGAGCAAATCGAGTTGCATCTGATAGTCAATTCTCATAAACCAATTCGCTAAACTTTTCCTATGGCAGATCATAATAAGACCCAGCTCGAGTCTTACGGACATCCTAAGATGAATGTGAACTTACTCCAATTCTCTGCCTTGTCTGATACACTTCACATCAATGAAGTGGTGCATCCGGGTCAAGTCTCCAGTGTCAAGGGAGACTGCCCGGGCCCGATATGAAGCCGTTCCCGTTGGCTTCACTGCGTTCTGCAAACTGATTTATTAAAGTTAAAGATGTGTCACTTCTTATTGCGTCATAACAGCAGAAATAAGAAAAGAGAGAGAAAGAGAGACTGATAGAGAGAGAGACAGAGACAATAGAGAAACGGAGAGACAGGAAAAGGAGAGAGGCGGAGAGAGAGAGAGAGAGAGAGAGAGAGAGTAAGAGGTGATAAAGGCAATGGAGAGGGCAAAGCCGGTTTCATATAAAATATTTAACTTTTTCTCAATTTGTTACACGATGAAAACAGAACAAAACTAGAAATTATAGTAATAAAAATTGGATATGACAAATGTAAGTATTAAGGTCAGTAAATATAAATGATATGAATTATATATATATAATATTGTATGAAGAAGACTACATTTACATAGTAAATACTAACTTCGCCTTTTCGAGTGTGACCCTCTCAAGTCTCGGTGCGAGAGCACTTTCACTGAAGAAGGAAGCCTTAAATTGACGTGGGTCACTCGATAAACTCTTTTCGAGCAATACGCGAACGAGCAACAGATCTTGGATAAAAAAGAGCCAGAGCGAACCTTAAGAGATGGTGTGAACGACGAAGCGAAAATTGGAGAGAGTATAGAAAAGAGAGAGAGAAAAGAGCTAGAGACAAGAGATTTAGAAGAGTGTAAGAACTGCAGAATGAATGAAGACACTGACAGAATCACGAGAGCAGGAACTACACATGCTGTTGGTCATTAATATAAGTACATAATCGTTATCGAAATCAAAACCAGAGTGCATTGCTGGAAGACAATCAAGCATTCCCCAGCTCTCGACTCATTTCCATAGACTTTTCTTGCAAATGTCAAAGGTAAAGCATGAGGAGAAAAGTTGTTTTTTTTTGTTAATGATATGTTGCATTCTGCGAGAAAAATAAGAGGAAATAAGAGAGGGAGCGAGAGGATTAGAGAAAGAAAGGGAGAAATGAATAGAGGATTGAATATATGTATATATGTATGTAGATGGAAAGATGTGGAGAGTATGCAATCTGTCGAATTGGAGCAGATCGCGTGTTAAGCCGGAAATGGAAAAAAATATTCTTTTATTATTTGTATATTCAGTGTACTAATTCGCCATTTGTCGGCTGCGATGAAAGCCTGCTTACGAGAGCGAAATCGTAGTGCCTAGCAGCAACTTGCGCGGATGGCACCATTATGATGTACACGAAGGAGGTCAGTTGATGCCCCCCTTACATTAGTTGGTCGTCTGCTCCTAGTGTTGGTTGCTTCTGTTTATGCGCCTCCTATGTGGTGATCTCTATTTTACAAAGGATATTTTTGTTATTGGAAAACTATTTCGCACAAATACGAAGTTGACATGAAGAATCTATGCACACCGTCATTAGTATTCTTTCACGAATATGAACTTGACATGCTGAGTACATGCACACCTGTTCATCATCATTTTCAGGAATTTGGGCTCATTTTACCAATTTCGAAGGAAGATATTCGGTGCAGGGAAGACGGACTAACATTCGAGAGCGTAACCGACCCCCTTATTAACATTCGAGAGCGTAACCGACCCCCTTATTAACATTCTAGAGCGTAACCGACCCCCTTATTAACATTCGAGAGCGTAACCGACCCCCTTATTAACATTCGAGAGCGTAACCGACCCCCCTATTAACATTCGAGAGCGTAACCGACCCCCTTATTAACATTCGAGAGCGTAACCGACCCCCTTATTAACATTCGAGAGCGTAACCGACCCCCTTATTAACATTCGAGAGCGTAACCGACCCCCTTATTAACATTCGAGAGCGTAACCGACCCCCTTATTAACATTCGAGAGCGTAACCGACCCCCTTATTAACATTCGAGAGCGTAACCGACCCCCTTATTAACATTCGAGAGCGTAACCGACCCCCTTATTAACATTCGAGAGCGTAACCGACCCCCTTATTAACATTCGAGAGCGTAACCGACCCCCTTATTAACATTCGAGAGCGTAACCGACCCCCCTATTAACATTCGAGAGCGTAACCGACCCCCTTATTAACATTCGAGAGCGTAACCGACCCCCTTATTAACATTCGAGAGCGTAACCGACCCCCTTATTAACATTCGAGAGCGTAACCGACCCCCTTATTAACATTCGAGAGCGTAACCGACCCCCTTATTAACATTCGAGAGCGTAACCGACCCCCTTATTAACATTCGAGAGCGTAACCGACCCCCTTATTAACTTCCCTGCGGCAACGGGCGTGATCCATTGCGAAAAGCGTAAGCATACTTATTTTTTTTATAACTGCTTATTTTATTTTAATTCTGGAATACACGCATATTACCTAGTGTTCTTTTCTTTTTTTTTCGAATTTTTGAGGAAAAATGGAACAAAAAAAGAAAGGTTTAACTCTGACATTTCTAGTTTGCCTTCGCCCGCCTACTCTGCCTAACTCGGCCATCTGCACACTAACCGATCTCGCCAATATGGCCTGCAAACCAGCGATGGTTGGCTTTAAATTATAGTTCAAATAGAACGTTTTCTAGCAGAGAAAAATTCAGCAAACACCGATATTATTCGAGTTTTGTAGTCGAAATCTCGGATTCAGGAATTAAAACCGGTTTTTTTAATGGAATCGAGAGTTCTAAATCGGCCTGTTGGAATGTGGTTCACAATAGAACACCCAAACAAACGCATTCGTGTCAAAAATTGAATAGTGCAACAAACTTGCATTTTTGCATGAGCTTTCTTTTAAGAGTAATGCCGGGTTGCTCCAATGTGGTGACTTGGCTGATACACTTCACGTCAACGACGCGGTGCAAGTGGGACAAATCACCTGTGTGAAGGCGATTGGATCGGGCCCGATATGAAGCCTTGCTGGGTTGCTCCTGCGATCAGGCAGACAGGAGATCCACGGCGAGGCGTGTCCATTGCACTTCCTGGGCCCGCTGACCCGTGTGGCAGCTCCAATCGGGGCTCGGCTTCACCGCGTTCTGCAAAATGCTTTAGATGTGTCGCTTCTCACGAATTGCGTCTGTCCATCATCTCGCTTTTGTATGTCCCGTTTTTTTCCTTGCGCTTTTTTGCCTCCCTTGAATCAGAAACGAACAATGAATCTTAACTAATTGCATTTAAGTACTTCCTGAACATGGATTATGCGATAAACGGATTGAAATATATGTATGTATATTCTATCTCCAGAGCACGCCACATAGTCAGCCAAAATGGAAAAAGAAGATGTTCTTCCTTCCAAGCTGAAAGAGAACGCGGCTGCATGGCTGAGGCTGCCCTGGCCGAGTTGTTATTGTTTCACTTCCAGGCGAATGGGGCTGATGACAGGCCGTCTGAAGGCGAATTCAGTGTTAAAGGAGGGCCATCAAAGGACAAATGCAAGTATTAAAGTTTGTATGTAAGTAAGTACGGACGGTACTAATAATTTCACAATATTGAATAAAGATAGGCTACATGTATATTGTAAATACTAACGTCAACTTTACAAGTGTAACCCTCTCAAGTCTCGGTGCGAGAGCACTTTCACTGAAGAAGGAAGCCTTAAATTGACGCGGGTCACTCGAAAAACTCTTTTCAAGCGAGTAAGGAATATGCGAGCGAGCAAAAAGAAAAAGAGCAAAAACGGACAGGAAGAGAGGGTGAGAACGACGAAAGCGAGACTAGGAGAGAGCATAGAACGGACAGGAAGGACAAAGCGGATTGCGGGTGATTTAAGCGTGGCTGGGCGTGGTGATTTAATTAAATACACAATTTATACACTCGCTCGATTAAGGTAACTCGTCGAAGTTGTAAGTTGCACAACGTGTGCAGGACTGCCAGTGCTACAGAACAAAAAACTGCTCACGGAATCTACGGATACTTTTGAGATCTGTTGTAGGAAGCAATATATTAAAAAAATAATGTTCATGTTTTTTTCCAATTTCCTCGAAATTATTCATTCTCATTCATGCAATATCCTTCTATCATACATATCTATATTCAACAAAAACAAAAAACATTGGCATAAATGTTTTCTGATCTCTTCATTTTTTTCATTGATTGTTTTCTCATGGTAATATTAGTCTGATCATTTTCATCCAAACACGCCCGGTGGTTATCAGCTTGATGCGGGCTACACTTAGTTATTATAGCGGCTTTTCTAGCTACGTCAAGGAAAGAATGATGTTTACTAACCGTATTTGTGGCAGATCACTGATCAGACATCCCAATTATCTGTGAGAAATGTGAAGTCAATTAAAGTTTCTAGTTTCTGCTTGTTCTGCCATTTCATTCCTCTTCTCCAACTTTGTCAATGGGCACGCCTAATTGTGTGCACTTTCTAGGCGAAAATCTATCGCTGTGCAATGAATGGCAATTTCTCTGATAGCCACGTGGAAGCGATTTTTATCTTTTTAAGTTTAATATTCATTTTCTTGATCCATCCGGTTATTACTACTGTTCCTCTTTTCACTTTCAACATTAATTTTGATTCCAATCTCTTCTCCTCTCTCTCTCTCTCTCTCTCTCTCTCTCTCTCTCTTCTCTTTCACTCTATCGTTCTTCATTCCTCGTCCGGTTCTCAAGTTCGCGCCCATTCTTGTTTTTTCCTTATTTCCTTCTCTCTCCTATCTCTCTCTCTCTCTCTCTCGATCTCTATCTTTTCCTATCCCTATTCGTTGTTCATCTCTCGTCTCGCGATTAATTTCATGTGCATTATTTCTGTGTTCCCTTCCTCTCCCAATTTCTCTTTCTCTCCTCTCTCTCTCTCTCTCTCGCTCTCTCTCTCTCTTTCTCTCTCTCTTTCAAGTTCCCTTGCTCAATGCCCTTCGACATCAATCGCTTTCACTTCTTGGCTCTTCTCGCATGGCAATTCATCCTCGTCTTCATCGCTCAACTCATTTTTCCGGTTAGATTATTTTGCTCTCCTTTGCCAATAATTCTTTTAAAGGAAGTCTCCGGCGAATGTTTGGACAAGCAATTCAAAATAGGCATTTAACCCATGAAGTGTCCCGCACGGAAGGGCCTCAAGCTGCCACTGGCTAAAATATGCCTAGTTCTCTACCCGTCACGTTTTCGCAAGGCTGTGATCCTCTCATTTCAGTGCTGCTGCCATTGCACACTCTCCACAGAAATTTGTGGTCAAACAATTGTATAGAGAGCTGACCTGCTAAGAAAATTCCGGCCAATATAGGAGGGTGCTCAGATCTACAGTAGCCAATTCTCTACCCGTGATATTTAAATGAAAATAACTCTGGAATGATAAGATGAAATACATTAAAACTTTCCCTATCTAAGTTTTACGATGAAACGAACTGAGCCATGCTTAAAAAATGATATGTTAATTATTCGCCGGAGACCTCCTTTAAATGAAGTCATTTATAGAAGTTGTAAAGCATAGCAAGAACTTGATTTTTCCAACAGAAGCAACTATTCCCTTACTAATGGTAAGCCTTGTTCCCTTGCCAATCTTTATTGTTAGCTGTCTCCTTCTTGTAACTCTATTCTTCTTTTTGTATCCCTATCGCCGCATTGTGGCTGAAATTGAATTCGATCCATCACTTCTTCTTGTCGCTATCGTTCATCATCACTTAGTGCAGTTAGCATTAGCTACACAGCTCAACGATCTGCTTCCCCTGGCTTTTGTTAAATTTATGCTGACCACACTTTTTCACGATTTGATTCTGTTGTTAAAGGAGGCATAAACTCAGAAACTCCTAGCACGAAATGGCCGATCTTATAGTACGATACATTTTAGCAACGTGATCCTGGCAATTTGCCAAGATCCTTGCTTCGAAACCTTTTCTCGTAAAATATGCGTTTTATTGGGCGATTACAAATTGGCGGTTTGCGTCGGTTTGGTGAATCATGAATATTCCGGTATATATTTTACGGCCATCGACCATATTTCACGGTCGCCGGTCATGATGTGCTCGGCAAACCTATTTGGCCGTAATTTGGTCAGGGGACTAATGTTAAATTTGAATTTCTGTACAAATCACTAATATTTCCCTCATGATCAGGCGATTGTTTTCTGATGCAAATTACTCCTTTAACTTTTAGTTTAGTAAATTGAATTTTCGCAAGCTCAATCCTAACACATTCACAGAATCATCCTTATAGCAAGAAAATTGAGTTTTCGCCTCCTTTAAGGACATAAATTTTTCTTCATTGTTCTTTAACAGCCTTTGTTCATTGGCATTTCGGAGGATAAAGACGATCAATGAAACCGGTGGTTTCGCTTGGTCTTATGTTTCTAAAAGAAGCAGTTCAGAAGTAGACACGATATTAGGTATGTAGTCTGGTACTCTTAATGAAGTACAAAATATAAGTGTATCTCTACTACCCTCCAGATCTTCTCTAACTTCGTCCCCGACTGGCGATGCGGCAGCTCGGGTGCAGCGGCCAAGAACTGCGACGAATTCCGCCGCTGCTCCGGAAATGTCATTTTTGTCACCGAGTCGCCCTTCGCCTCCGCCGCCATCGAGTAAGGAACATCTATTTTACTTTTTCTCTTATACTTATTGGTCCATTAGATATTTTTACGGCCTTTTTTATTTATTTTTTATTTTTATTTGCTGCGTCGCTTTTTCTGGTTTGGTTTTAATTACAAATGTATTTGTCCCCACGAAGGTTCGGTTGGGTGTGCGACGGGGCACGCTGGGCGGCGCTGTTCTCGCAGTGCCAATTCATCGGACTGATTGTCGGGACGCTTTTGCTCGGCGCCCTTTCGGATGGCGTCGGCCGGAAGTGGGTGGCCGCCGGCTCACTCGGCGCCGGCCTCTCTTTCTCATTCATCTCAAGTCAGTCATCTTTTTCTAAGTCCGCTTCATTATAGCTCCTTTGGAAGATCAATTACTTTCTTTATCCTTTTATATGAACCCGAAACCTAACAGTAACATTACTGTCTCAAAGTTCTTTGCTTCACTTCTCCTCCTCCTCTCTCTCTCTCTCTCTCTCTCTCTCTCTCTCTCTCCTCCTATTTCCCAGGCCGTCTCTCCTCCTTCGTCCCTCTCCTCGTCTCTCGCTTCCTCGTCGGCTTCTCCCTCGGTGGTGCTCAAGTGGTCGGCTCTACTCTCATTATGGAGATGCTTCTGCCACTGCAGCGCATGGCCCTCAGAGGGTTCTTTAACTGGGTAAGTATGTACGTATTTCTTAACCACTTATTTATTCAGTCACACTATATATTAATTATTTATGTGCCTGTGTTGCCGATATATTTATTTATTTTCTGCTTGCATATCTGCTCTTTATGCTATGTACATACATTACCTATTAATTATTAATTATACAAATTTTTTTTTCTCGATTGTTCAATTTCAACTTTCAAAAACAGAGTCCCGGTGGTTTTCGCGGCAAGGATAGTTGATTATATGTCGTTCTTAGGTCTCTGACTGATTGTGAGTAGAAGTCTTCAGAGGAAGGATGATAAAGATATGCAGAAGAAAGAGAGTGTTTACTTGAAGGAATGGGACTTGTAGTTACAGTAACCATAAATCTTGCTCGATTTCAAGGGCGCGACTCGTCTGCTTCTCACGGCTGTCTGCTACGTGACGGGCGAGTGGCGGGCGGCCCTCGTGCTGCTCACTGCCATCGCCGCGCCCGCACTCGCCATCATTCTCTTCGTACTGCCCGAATCGCCGACTTGGCTGCATTGCAAGGCGAATGGAGAGAGAGAGAGAACGAGAGACAAAGAGAGAGAGAAAGAGAGAAAGAGAGAATATATCGAAGAGAGATTATCAGAGGAGACTGGCAACCCAAGACGACTATCAGTCGCTGCAATTAGTCATGACTATAAGAATGCGATATCGAAATCAAAATCACAAATGAGAGGAGCATTATTGGAAAACAATCAAGCATCTGTAAAACATATGCATATGTACTTCCTCTACATATGCTATTTTCAATGTCATGACTTTGAGTTCGATTAAATTTTTAAAATTTAAACGCAATTTTTACTTTCAAATATACATTAATAGCTCTTCTTCATTAGGGCCGAGTGGAAGAGATGCGTGAAAGTGAGAAGACGATCGCTCGCCGTGCCGGAGTGCCGTATGTGCCGCAGGACCGAGGCGAAGTTGTGAAGACGCAGGTTTGGCAGTTTGCCAAAAGGGGCGGAGCATAAATCAATCAATATGCTAATCGTTGACAGGGCGTACGCCACGTGCTGCGCTCGTCGACGGGCCGCCGCCGAATCGGCGTCCTTTGGTGCATGTGGTTCACGGCTTCTCTCTGCAGCTACACCGTCGACTTCAACTCGGGTACTCTCTCCGGCAATCTCTACGTCAATCAGGTGAGCAAGCAAGTACTGCAGAAAGTATTGAATGGTGAAAACAAATAAAGGGATAAAAAATTAAAATATAATTTTTCTATACATATAGGCTAGTGCCTGATCGTACCGCATTTTGTTTCGTCTTGTGCGTAATTATTCGTGTACCAATAGCCAATAAATAAATTAGCAATATTAAATATTCAGACGCTGTTCGGGATTCTGACATGGATCTCTAAGCTCGTTCTGCTCGCCGTCGACTCGTTCTACCCGGCTTTCTCGCGTCGCCGCCTCCATCAAGGCGCACAGGCGGGCGCCGTCGCGTGCTTCGCCGTCCTGACAGCGCTCACCCTCTCTGGCTACACGGTAGGAGGAGGGCCGACCAAGTATGGCTGTAGGCTAAGAGATTAAGATAACCAAAAACATACATTTGAATTCGCTCCTTTTCCGGACCCTAGGGTGAGATAGAATGTGATTTACAATTAGAGACACGCAATCACAATGGTCAGAACCATTCAACTATATTTAGCTTGAGTTTCATGCTCCTTTTTGGGGTGCGTCGAAGCCAATGAGAAATACCCAATGGTATTCGTGCCTCTTGAGAAAAGAAAAAAAAAAGAACTTGCAGCCGGTGGTTTGAATCATTGCGCTAGGAATAAAGCAATTTTCTCATCCAAGGTGCCATTGGTTGGCATTATGGTAAATGAATGGTATATGTATGTAGAATAGACCTTTCAATTCGGGCCCATCATTTCAAGTCAAGTATTCTAATATGCTAGTTTTCACAATTCTCCCTCTTTCTATCTGTATAACAATCTCTCTTTCTCTGTCACTCACTCTTTCTCTATCTCTCACCTTTCTCTCTCCCTCTCTCTCTCTCTCTCTCTCTCTCTCTCTCTCGTTCTCTCAAGGGCATCGCCGTCCTGATCGTGAACCTGGCCGGCATCGTCTTCGTGGAGTACACCTGGGACGCGTGCTATCTCTGTGCCGTCGAGTCCATGGAAACTGCCACGCGGTCTTCTGTGGTCGCCTCGAGCTCGATCGTTGCTCGCATAGCGGGGACTCTGGCGCCGAGTGTCAGAGAGAGAGAGAGAGAGAGAGAGAGAGAGAGAGAGAGAGAGAGAAAGGGAGAGAGAGAAAGAGAGAAAGTAGAGGGGGAGAGAAGAATAAAAGAAAAAGATAAAGGAAAGACTGAAAAAATAAGAGAGCACCAATATCGTAATATGATTACTTGATCTGTGCAAAGGCAATAGTTTTTAAACTTTAGCTCGCCTTCATGAACGAGTTCTGGTCGGCGTCAGTCTACTGCGTTGCGATGACACTCGGCGCGGCCAATCTCGCCGTGTCCTACTTTTTTCTCGTCGAGACCAAGGTGGGTGGAATATTGTTAAGGCGTAATGTACATAGCAAAGAGAGAGAGAGGAAAACTATCTCTTGAGGGCGTCAATCTGAGCGCCGTTCACATCGACGATGACGGCATGGAAAGCGACGACAACACTCGAGAGCAGCAGATACCGCTCAAGGCGAACGGCAGCTAGAGGATCTCATTCTATCTCTAACTCGATGTACTTTATCGCAAGTTCCCCCTATAACACATATCTTTATTGCTCTTGCCTCACTCAAGAGTTGTTCTCGCAATTCGGTGTTTTCATTCATCATCATTGTCTGATATGAAATTACATACACGCATGCACACAGGCACACACACACAAACACATATCTAGACAATATGATATCTAAATTTTGTTCCCTGTGCAAACTTTAACGAAAATCTCAAAATGAGCACAAATCAATAGAACATGAGTTGATAGCTAGCTCATTCAACTTACTAGCTCGCCTCCCCACGACCTTAACGCTCTGGAGTGCAACTTATGAACTACGGATCAAAAATTTACGGCATCTTGGAGGATGGTTTAAAAGTAGAAATAGGAAACACGGTGTCACTAAAAAAAAGGTGACCAGGCCGAAACCCAAATAGGGTCAGTTGCACTCAGCGCTCGCACTGACGCCAGTATTCATATTCGGTCTCAGCTTCAGAGTTCAGTTCTCATAGACTGCACTAGTTAGTCGTTTTAACGTGAGAAAATTTTCATTTCTTTTCTTCAAGTTCTTCCCATAATCATTCATCAAAAGGAAGTGGTTGGCCTCACAACTCATTTCATGGCTATGATAGGGTTTGAAAGGGCGAGAGCGCCGACAGAAAACGACAAGAGTGAGAGAGAGACAAAGTGGAAAAAAGTACTCTTGAGGGCGTCATTTCACTTCGACGATAACAGCATGGAAACTGACAACAATACTCGAGAGCATTAGATGCAGCTCAAGGCTAACGGCACTTCTCTCTATTTATTTTATCGCAGGTTCCCTTAATTGTACATAATCTCACAATATGTAACTTGAGTACAATTAGGAATGACCAAGTTCTCGCAACAAATCCCGTACATTCATTCATCATTCTTGTATGATATGGAACTGCACACAAACTTATTGTTAATATCTAGACAATAGCTAGTGCAATGAGGGATATCTAGATCATTTTCATTCAAGTGCAAACTTCAACGACAACCTCTTCTCGCATATTCCTAGAACATCAGTCGATGAATATAGAACTTTTCTGTTCGTGTTGTGCATACACATCAGCTCATAAAAGAACCATTTTTGTTCATTGTTGGTTAAAACTGTTTCATTAGTGAATAAAAGAATAAATGGCTTCTTTTCATGTTGGAGGAAGCAAATTGACACCGATCTACGACAGAAATGTGCACACTTTGGGGACGAATTTCTATATAAATTCTACATTCATCCAAAGTATTAAAAGAAGCTGATTGTGCTGTCTTCTTTCCTCACTGCGACCGTGAACATTTTTCTGCCAACGCGTATAATCAGCCAGCCAGCTGATGGAGGAAAAGATCCAATTAGACGCTTGTTCCAATCCGTCGTACTTTGTTCGCTGATTGTGACCTTTTGGCCTACTTAGACATAAATTTCTGGTTGTAAGAATCATATGCTATCTGATTCATAAGACCTTTTTTCCTGCATACTATTGGAAGCGGAAAGAAAAAAAGAAAGAAAGAGTGCAGTCGTGCTCCTACTTAAAGGAGGTCCAAGGCGAATAAATAGTGTATTGTTTTTTTTGTTGCATTATTTGGTCAGGTTGAGCTAGACACTTCGATTGCAAGTTTCGCGATGTCACAAAAACCCTTCTGCCCTGAGGAAATTAGCAGTATTCTCTACTTTGAATTCGGCAATATTTTATTCTCCCGCCATTTAAAAAAATTTTGGTAGGGCAACAGTGTGGCCGATGGGGCCATTTGAATCCTGCACTTAAATTTTATATATATATGGGGTGCGCAACCAACATTGGCCGGATTTTGCTTAACACGTGCACACACCTGCCAGTCGTTCAAGCCACCAGTTTTTGTTCAGAGAGGCAAGGGGCAGTAGCACCATTTCGGTGGATTCATCACACCGTACTTTTTACCAATCTGTCAGGGAATTCGTGGTAGGAGTTTTCCCTTATGGTCTCCTTTAATAAAAAAAATTGTCTCTCTTTCTCTAATACCAGTTTGATAATTCAGCCATAGTATGACGACGGCTTCTCTCTGCATCGGCTCGTTATTCGCCTTAATCTCGTCCGCATGTGTAAGTATCGAAAGGGCTCTTTTAATATCTTATATGTACTTGTAGCAGTTTGTGCACGATTTCATAGCATTTTGTTATTTAATCCTAAATTTTGCAATTTTGACTGATTTAAAATAAATGTGTGAAACATAACCAATAGTAAACAATACTATTTTAAGGTGGTAACAAACATTCTGGTGCTTTCCGCGATTACGCGCGGTCGTCTCTACACGTCTTTTTATAGTCCGGTCTACGTCATTTCGGGTCAAGTCGTCATCATGGATCTCGTCATGAGCGCCGTACATCTTTTCTACTTTGCGCCTTCTGTCATTGCTCAGGTTGGCGGGAACTTGAATGTACATTTTTTGGCCTTTAAAGATGTCCCAACAAACTTAATTCTTTCTAGGACTGGCTCTTTTCGGGTGGCCCCGATGACTGGCGTACGGTCACTGTTTCCTCCATCCTTATCTGGAGCTGGTATCATTCATCGCTCAGTCACATCTACCTCGCTGTTAATCGGTCAGCTGCATTTGTTTAATGCTACAATGATTTTTTAAAAATCGATCAATTGTTGGAAAATGGCTAGGGAAAGAGAGCTACTACCAAGAGCTACTAAACAGATCAGTCGATTGTTTTTTTCCATTATTCAGCCTCTTCGCAGTCGTTTTCTTTACATCGAATCCATTCACTCGTCGACTCGTCATTGCTCTTTCGTTTGCCGTGCATTTCATCGCCTTTTCTCTTGTCATCACCACTCAATACTTGGTGCCATGTTGCACGTTCGTTTTGCATTTATTTTATTTCTTTTGGCTTTCCACATTTGTTTTTATCGTTGTTTTTCCCTCACTGCTCTTTCACTTAACGTCTTTAGATTTCTCTTCAACTATCCGACTTTCTCCTATATATACGTAATATCAAAGTGGTCTGCTGACACCTTCAACTATTCGGATGACCTTGTGCTACTTCCGCTTAGCATCGCCACCTCTGTCACATGCATATTGTGCTATGTTACGGTACTGTCTAAAATGATTTGTATAGTAGAATGAGAGATTTTAATAACAATTTATTTAGTTCTCTGAATTATCATTTTTTAACATCACATGTGTGCCAACTTTTAGGTAATCATTAGCATGCGTCGCCTCTATAGGACGAATGGAATCCAGGCACTCGATGGAGGGCGTAAAAAGGAATATCGGTATGTACATAAATACATATATGAGGTCTAATCTGCCTCAAAAACATTTCTTTACAATGCAACATATACATAACGCTCCCTATGTGCATTCAGCATCAAAATTTTGACAAATGTTAGAACATTTGCAGCAAATATCCAGACGTAACATATTTTTTATTTATTTTATCTTCACAATTTCATGGCGTTCATTTTCGTTGCTTAGATATGCCATGCAGTTTTTCACAATGTCGCTAATCTACATTGTTGCCTGGGTTACCTTCCATGTTTTCCCAAAGGCATTCAACGACGTCATCCTAGAAGCCGTGAGTTTTTCAAGTATTACCAAGCATAACTTTCATCTTATTTTCCCTCAACCAGATTAGTCCACTCTGCGTTATAATCAACAGCGCCAGTAACTCGGTCGTTTATCTAATCAACAATCAAGAGGTTAGCTTTTTCATGGTTATTATTCGTACATTTATTTTCAATCTGCGTCCATAAAGATTTAAAACAAAATAAAAGAAGTCTTTTATTTTCTTTTTATCAAAACAAAATTGTGGACTCCTTTTATCCATACTAAAACAGATTCGCAAATCACTTGGTCTACGAGGATCGCCAAAGTGCATTCGAGTTGGAAATCTCTCTAGAATCTCCATTCGAACGACGAGAACCACGACAAACTAGGAATGAAGGATACACTTTAGAACATTTTTTTATCATGTTCATCATTTTAAAGCAATCATTTAACACTGGTGTCTGCTTGCATATCCATACATTTCAATTCAGTGACTGCTTCACTTTGCACAGCGCTAGTGAAATATGGGATAATTGATTCGTTATTTGTCATGTTTTCAGGGAAAACAGGACGTGTACAAGATAGACGTTGATGTCGAGATCCACTTATAAATCTGCTTGTTAGGCTTGCAAAGACGTGGGCTGGAGGGAGAACATATCAGCTTCACATGCAAAGCATGTGAAATGTTAGCTAATTGTAAGAAACGACGCTCTTTTCATAAGAAACGAAGCAAATTTTGTGTATATGCTACCTTATAACTTCAATCCTTGTCCGTTCACGTTGCCCACGTGGCTGGCACTGAAGTACACCTGGCCCAACTAGCGCAACCGAGTAGATTACTCTATTTCTCCTACAATGAAATTGCATTCTTAAGGTTTATTCGAGCATTCAAAATTGCACTACTTGTTTAATGCTTTGAATTTCTTTGTCGTTATTTTGGCTCCATTGTTCTTCGTAAACAAGAAATGACTGGCGATTGGCAGATTGTCGGACGTGGCCAGTCATTTAATTTCGAACAGGCAAATGTAATGTTCATATCATTTACTTCTGTATGCTTTTCATTAATAGAGAAATGCAATATTTTTCGTCATAATTTGAGGGTGAACCGTGCAAGAAAACATTAAAAAAATATTCTGGGGTTTGAATATTTAAAATAAAGTTGTTGAGCCAGAATATGAAGAAATATCCTTGATCTGTCCACAACTCAACAGGAACTGAATTTCTATTCATTGAAACGTTTCAATGAAATTATGAATGGCGTCATTGTCGAGTTTAGGGCTGAAGACTGTTCATTGTCAGGAAAGAACCTCACTGTCTACATCTTTGAGTTCACTTCCTCTTTCTTCTTACTTTTCATTGTTCATGCAATCACAACAGAAAAAAAGTATAAAGGACAAATTGTACTTTAGCAGATAATTGCGGAATACTTGATGGAAAATTTCATCATGTGAATATGGACTTCCTAGATTCATGAATATATTCATTCTCGGCAAGATGTTAGAAGCCTATGAAGCGTTTTATTGATAAAAGCAAAGAAAAACCTATTTTTTAGGTTTGATTCGAACTCACAACCAGCTTCACAGTTCAGTTCTTTTCGCCTGAAATAACCAGGCTTTTTGTGGAAAAAAAAAAGAATTTTTCCTGGTTCTTCCCATAATCGTTGATCAGATTAACAATGCATTCAATAAAGATAGAGGGATTATATATCTTTTATCAATAAAGGCACAGTAGCATTTTACCATTATGTATTTATGTATATATATTCTCATATTTATGTAAATATATACGGGCACAAAGTGCAACGCATGACTGCAATCTTTCGTTTCAATTTCGCCTAGATTTTCTCAAGCTTTATGAAATCAGCGGAGCATATATAATATAATATAGTATGTCTCAAACATTATTTAGTTTTCGCTTTCCTGACTCAAGCTAATACTTTCATAAGTAGTAACGGTGCCGTGTGGTAATCCGTAGACATTCTAAAATATATTGCACTGAGTGAGCTTGGGTATGAACGCGTGCAAATACAGACATTAAAAAACATGTACATATAATTAAGCTTATTACGAAGACCCTTGATATCATAACTCATGCACATTACTTTAAAGTTTCCTTCTCGCTTTCTTAGATGACGACGGAATCGCTCTGCATCGGCGCTTGCATCGCCGTTGTCGCCTTCGTCTGTGTTAGACAGCAATTATAATTTAATATCTTTATTTTACAAGATTTCTAAACTCTACTTTTTCACTTCCTGAATTCGTTTCCAATCATGCATCTCAACAATCCTGTTTCAATCTAGAATTTTTTTTTTTAATCTTAACAATCATTACGATTTAGATTATGAGAAAACTTTTTTTTTCGGGAATGATGCAACAAAAACAAATTGTGTTAGGTTATCACGAACATTCTCGTGTTGGCTGCCATCACTCGCGGTCGCCTCTTCTCGTCTTCCTTCAGTCCGATCTACGTCATCTCCACGCAAGTCGTCATCTTGGACCTCGCCATGAGCGCTATTCATCTCTTCTACTTTGCACCGTCAGTATTGTGGCAGGTGGTTTCTTTTTTTTCATTTCAACTTGAAGTTAAAGGAAGTATCCGGTGAATAATTATACAGTAGCGCTAGAGAACCAGTTTGAATGCGCGCGCTCATAAAGTTGCCTGTCGCTCGGTCGAGAGAGCATGTGAAATAGGAGGGCGGCTCTGACCTATCGTAGCTAATTCTCTACCCGCCAGTGTTCACGTTACTCTTGCTCAGAATGTAATGGAGGAAAATCGCTCAAACTTTCTGGATATATGTTTTCCGCCAAGATGAAATTATCCACATAGAACAAAACATAGGTTAATTATTCCCCGGATACCTCCTTTAACGACATTAATAATTTTTTTAAACCAATTGCGCAAATTTATTTTATCTATAAAGCGTTTTCAAAATGCTTGAGGAGTGGCTGTTCCCGGACGGAGAATCGGACTGGCGCACCGTGCTCGTCTCGTCGATCCTTATCTGGAGCTGGTACCACTCATCGATCAGTCACGTCTACCTCGCCGTTAATCGGTTGCTACCTCGTACTATATTATCTCCTAATTAACCTTTCGTTTCCTTGACAATCTCTTTAATCCACATGCTTGAATAAAGCATTAATTCAAAATTGGGTTTTTGGCTTATTTGAAGTAGCATCTCATTAGCCTCTTTGCTGTCGTTTTCTACACGTTGAATGTCTTCACACGTACGCGCGTCATTGCGATCTCTCTCTTCATTCACCTCATCGCTCTTCTACTCGTCGTCACCACGCAATATTTGATGCCCTGTTGCACGTACGTTCGCTTCTAACAATAAGTAAACATTTCTCGCTAAAAAAAAACCACTATTTCTTGCATTTAAACCCTGATCAATTTTAAACTTCCTTATTACTTTGCTGTCTTATTTTTCTCATAACTATTCCTTTAGATTTCTCTTCGACTTTCGCACGTTTTCGTATATTTACGGACTTTCAAAGTCGCACGAAGATTCGGTGAACTATTCGGACGAGTTCTTTATGCTGCCGATCAACATCACAACCTCAGTGACGTGTGTCGTGTGCTACATTACGGTAGAATTTTCATAGTCCAATTTAATTCAATCTGTTTAAAGCCTAGATCGATTTAAATATTGTAAAGCATGTATGTGTGTACATAATCTTAGGTTAAGAGAGCCTCTCTGTAAGACTCAAGGAGGCTTGTATAGGCGCCTGCCCTGAGGAATTTTTGTTTAGTTTAGCGTTGTAAACTTTATGAGGGATATATCTAGTGTTCATAACGAAGTCTAGGCGGTCAGAAAGTTTAGAAAATTTTTTTTCACTTAGATATAAGTCGTAATGTTCATAAACTTTGGATGACCATATCTAACATTATACTTAATATTTTTCAATATTCTTTTCACTGGTCGATTCCTTGTCGAAAAATACACAAAAAAGTCCCAGAAAAATTAAAATTTTTATAACTTTTAGTCAATTGAATTTTTTGAAATGTGGTTTTCAGGCAATAACTTTTTTTATTATTATGACTTGCAGAAAACTGAATCTTCCATAAGAAAGAGGAGAAAAAATTACACATAATATGTGTCTACGAGGAAAAATCTCCGATACTTTTTTTGGGTATCTGCATTTGAATATGGGTTTCTGAGCAAATTTCGGCTTTGGCTGCAAACCATAATTTCTTTCAAACTTCATCAATTTTAAAACGTAATAGTCCATTCGATGTAATTTTTTATCCTCGTTAAAATAGTATATACTTTGTTTGCAAAAGAAATTAGTCTAAAGGCCTAAAATTGACTTTTTGTGTTTTTGGCCTATTTCTGGTGTTAAAATACTCGTTCTTTGGACAATTAATGGGTCATATTGACCGACTTTCCACATAATATTTATACTTAATATTTTTTTAATATTCTTTTCACTGGTCGATTCCTTGTCGAAAACTACACAAAAAAGTCCCAGAAAAATTAAAATTTTTATAACTTTTGGTCAATTGAATTTTTTGAAATGTCGTTTTCAGGCAATAACTTTTTTTATTATTATGACTTGCAGAAAACTGAATCTTCCATAAGAAAGAGGAGAAAAATTACACATAATATGTGTCTACGAGGAAAAATCTCCGATACCTTTTTTTGGGTATCTGCATTTGAATATGGGTTTCTGAGCAAATTTCGGCTTTGGCTGCAAACCATAATTTCTTTCAAACTTCATCAATTTTAAAACGTAATAGTCCATTCGATGTAATTTTTTATCCTCGTTAAAATAGTATATACTTTGTTTGCAAAAGAAATTAGTCTAAAGGCCTAAAATTGACTTTTTGTGTTTTTGGCCTATTTCTGGTGTTAAAATACTCGTTCTTTGGACAATTAATGGGTCATATAGACCGACTTTCCACATAATATTTATACTTAATATTTTTCAATATTCTTTTCACTGGTCGATTCCTTGTCGAAAACTACACAAAAAAGTCCCAGAAAAATTAAAATTTTTATAACTTTTGGTCAATTGAATTTTTTGAAATGTCGTTTTCAGGCAATAACTTTTTTTATTATTATGACTTGCAGAAAACTGAATCTTTCATAAGAAAGAGGAGAAAAATTACACATAATATGTGTCTACGAGGAAAAATCTCCGATACCTTTTTTTGGGTATCTGCATTTGAATATGAGTTTCTGAGCAAATTTCGGCTTTGGCTGCAAACCATAATTTCTTTCAAACTTCATCAATTTTAAAACGTAATAGTCCATTCGATGTAATTTTTTATCCTCGTTAAAATAGTATATACTTTGTTTGCAAAAGAAATTAGTCTAAAGGCCTAAAATTGACTTTTTGTGTTTTTGGCCTATTTCTGGTGTTAAAGGAGGGCGATCACCGAAAAGTCATTGACGATAAATGAACCATCTTAGTTATTTTCGAATAGTCTGAGGCATGCAGAAAAAGAATACGTATATGAAAATGTACAAGAAAGTTCCATATTCAAGTATAATGAACTTTAAAATGCAAATTTTGAATGAATTTGTGATTGGTGTGCCAGGGAAAAAGCAGAACCCATCGGTAGAATCCCAACTTCACGGCCACGTACCCATCGCGGGCAAATAAAATTACAAGGATTTGAAGAAATTGTTATGGTGAATGCTTTATAACCTTTTGGTTCATTTGTTTTAGAAAATGTTTTATAAATTCTTGTTCAGCAAAACATTATCAAATAGGTATAACAGCAATAACAACCCGCTTCAAAAAACACACGCACATTCCTAGTCTACCGTACATTTTTTAGTAATTAAACGGACTTCCGTTCGAAGTATTTGTACGTTTGAACGCACATTACTGTATTTTCGGTGATCGCCCTTCTTTAAAATACTCGTTCTTTGGACAATTAATGGGTCATATAGACCGACTTTCCACATAATATTTATACTTAATATTTTTCAATATTCTTTTCACTGGTCGATTCCTTGTCGAAAACTACACAAAAAAGTCCCAGAAAAATTAAAATTTTTATAACTTTTGGTCAATTGAATTTTTTGAAATGTCGTTTTCAGGCAATAACTTTTTTTATTATTATGACTTGCAGAAAACTGAATCTTCCATAAGAAAGAGGTGAAAAATTACACATAATATGTGTCTACGAGGAAAAATCTCCGATACCTTTTTTTGGGTATCTGCATTTGAATATGAGTTTCTGAGCAAATTTCGGCTTTGGCTGCAAACCATAATTTCTTTCAAACTTCATCAATTTTAAAACGTAATAGTCCATTCGATGTAATTTTTTATCCTCGTTAAAATAGTATATACTTTGTTTGCAAAAGAAATTAGTCTAAAGGAATAAAATTGACTTTTTGTGTTTTTGGCCTATTTCTGGTGTTAAAATACTCGTTCTTTGGACAATTAATGGGTCATATTGACCGACTTTCCACATAATATTTATACTTAATATTTTTCAATATTCTTTTCACTGGTCGATTCCTTGTCGAAAACTACACAAAAAAGTCCCAGAAAAATTAAAATTTTTATAACTTTTGGTCAATTGAATTTTTTAAAATGTCGTTTTCAGGCAATAACTTTTTTTATTATTATGACTTGCAGAAAACTGAATCTTCCATTAGAAAGAGGAGAAAAAATTACACATAATATGTGTCTACGAGGAAAAATCTCCGATACTTTTTTTGGGTATCTGCATTTGAATATGGGTTTCTGAGCAAATTTCGGCTTTGGCTGCAAACCATAATTTCTTTCAAACTTCATCAATTTTAAAACGTAATAGTCCATTCGATGTAATTTTTTATCCTCGTTAAAATAGTATATACTGTGTTTGCAAAAGAAATTAGTCTAAAGGCCTAAAATTGACTTTTTGTGTTTTTGGCCTATTTCTGGTGTTAAAATACTCGTTCTTTGGACAATTAATGGGTCATATAGACCGACTTTCCACATAATATTTATACTTAATATTTTTCAATATTCTTTTCACTGGTCGATTCCTTGTCGAAAACTACACAAAAAAGTCCCAGAAAAATTAAAATTTTTATAACTTTTGGTCAATTGAATTTTTTGAAATGTCGTTTTCAGGCAATAACTTTTTTTATTATTATGACTTGCAGAAAACTGAATCTTCCATAAGAAAGAGGAGAAAAATTACACATAATATGTGTCTACGAGGAAAAATCTCCGATACTTTTTTTTGGGTATCTGCATTTGAATATGGGTTTCTGAGCAAATTTCGGCTTTGGCTGCAAACCATAATTTCTTTCAAACTTCATCAATTTTAAAACGTAATAGTCCATTCGATGTAATTTTTTATCCTCGTTAAAATAGTATATACTTTGTTTGCAAAAGAAATTAGTCTAAAGGCCTAAAATTGACTTTTTGTGTTTTTGGCCTATTTCTGGTGTTAAAATACTCGTTCTTTGGACAATTAATGGGTCATATAGACCGACTTTCCACATAATATTTATACTTAATATTTTTCAATATTCTTTTCACTGGTCGATTGCTTGTCGAAAACTACACAAAAAAGTCCCAGAAAAATTAAAATTTTTATAACTTTTGGTCAATTGAATTTTTTGAAATGTCGTTTTCAGGCAATAACTTTTTTTATTATTATGACTTGCAGAAAACTGAATCTTCCATAAGAAAGAGGAGAAAAAATTACACATAATATGTGTCTACGAGGAAAAATCTCCGATACTTTTTTGGGTATCTGCATTTGAATATGGGTTTCTAAGCAAATTTCGGCTTTGGCTGCAAACCATAATTTCTTTCAAACTTCATCAATTTTAAAACGTAATAGTCTATTCGATGTAATTTTTTATCCTCGTTAAAATAGTATATACTTTGTTTGCAAAAGAAATTAGTCTAAAGGCCTAAAATTGACTTTTTGTGTTTTTGGCCTATTTCTGGTGTTAAAATACTCGTTCTTTGGACAATTAATGGGTCATATAGACCGACTTTCCACATAATATTTACTTTACAAGAAAGAGCAGTTAAAACTGAGTCGGATACAGCTTTTTCATCAAAATCTGATGATACTTTTTTTGGGAATACGTATTTGAATGCTGACTGTTGAAGGCGATATTGCTGAATATTTTTTAGCAAATATTTAAAATTAGTTCTTTTGAAATATCTAGCACCCAATAATGGCTATTCCCGAATTCTTTGCAGTTCTTTCATGATCTACCACTCAAAAGTACTCAAAATTTCAAGAAATTTTATTTTTATGAGCCAAGATGGCGAAATAAATGTACGAAAACTCCTTCGAAGCCAACTATCAGGTCATTTGTGAGCCGGATTGCCAGAAAGGTCATAACCATTCGAAAGAGCAGAGAATTTTACATAATATATCCACCGATGAAAGAGCAAAACCTGTATATGTTTCAGAAATCTTGAAATTTCGAAAAAAATCGACTACAGGATTCCACTATTTTGAGCTGTTCTGCGAAAGCTGGTAAAAATGGAAACTATGTTCGGAAAACTCTACAATAGTGTTTGCTGAGACGAGAAACATGAATTTGATGTTCATTTTCTACTTTTGAGTACCATCCATGGTACTTTTGCCAGAAGATCAAGCGTACTATGGATGGTACTCAAAAGTAGAAAATGAACATCAAATTCATGTTTGTAATAGTAAAAAAAAAAGTTATTGGCTGAAAGCCACTTTTCAAAAAATTCAATTGACCAAAAGTTATAAAAATTTCAATTTTTCGAATATGGTCATCTGGGACTTTTTTGTGTAGTTTTTGACATGGAATAGAACAATGAAAAGAATATTGAAAAATATTAAGTATAACGTTAGATATGGTCATCCAAATTTTCTGAACATTACGACTTATATCTAAGTGAAAAAAAATTTTCTAAACTTTCTGACCGCCTAGACTTTGTTATGAACAAGGGATACATCCCTCATAAAGTTTTCAAAGTGAAAGAAAACAAAAATTCCTCAGGGCAGACGCTCCTTGATCATTACAGAGAGGCTCTCTTAAACTCTGATAAACACATATGCGCATATATTTATACCTGAAATTAATATAACAGCGGTCATAAAAAAAGCTTGTTTTAAAGGTGATCATTAGCATGCGTCGACTACGACGGATGGCACAGAATCTTCAGCAAGATTCGTTGCATGCGCGGCACATGGAATATCGGTGTGGAATATTTACCGTAGTCAATTAGTCCAGCGCATATTTACATACATATTTTGTTTCTTCTTACCGTAACCGTTTGCAAAGCCTTTCAAGCACTAGTCTCAATTGTTTAGGTACGCGATGCAATTCTTCACCATGTCTCTAATCTACATCATCGCTTGGGTCACTTTCCACATGTTCCCTAAGATCTTCAAAAATGTCATCCCGGAAGTTTATGTGGTGGGTTGTTTTCGGTCATGAAAATGGTATAACTAATAATGTGTTTCAAAATCAGATTAGTCCACTCTGTGTGATAATCAACAGCGCAAGTAACTCTGCAGTTTATCTCGCCAACAACCAGGAAGTGCCTCATTTACTCAATTGACAGATAAAGTTACAGAACCATGAATGATGGTTTACTAAATTCACTAATCTAAATGGAAAGCATCGAACCAGCAATCGCGACCATTCTTCAACAGATTCGCAAATCGCTCGGCTGGCACGTGACGCCAAAATGTATGCGAGGAACAAGGCACTCTTACCACTCTGGAGGAGTGGCGAAGAGGGCCAATGCTAAGGAAATTTGGTAGAGAATAAAGTTCACTTTTTCCAAATATCACCCTAATTTTATCGCTTTCTTGTTCAAATGTCCACATATGCACATACATATGCATGTAATATCTGTTTCATGTAAAGCCAGGAATTCTAATGTAAATTCTAATGTTCGTCATTCATGTTGTTTCCACAGTAGTTTTGAAATAAAACGTTATCGAGGTATTCTTTTTAGACATCAACATCTCTCTCAATTGACTGGAAACGGATTAAAATTTTTAATAATAAAAAAAATACTACGAATGTTGATTTGCTAATTATTTGAGCAATCGTTTCCAAAACATGTTTGAATAACACGATTAAATCCAGAGAACAACTGTCGCAGACGTACATATGTACATACGTCTGTCGACGTTCTATGAATACAAATTAGCAGCACTTGTTATGCGAATACAACTTAGCAACACATAATGAAGACGTTGACTAATTCCTAGTGGGTTTGGCCATTCATCTTCGAGTTACGTAATACATACTCTTT
The DNA here is from genome assembly GCA_945643635.1 of Allodiplogaster sudhausi. NCBI lineage: Eukaryota > Metazoa > Nematoda > Chromadorea > Rhabditida > Diplogasteridae > Allodiplogaster > Allodiplogaster sudhausi. Next base: position 8,247,206 of record CALZFC010000006.1, on the reverse strand, counting down.
GCAACGCGCTGAGAACCGAGTTAGAAATCACTTCCATACGACAAATCGGACCTCCAGCTTCCTTCAATGTCTTCTAGCGAAGCAACGAGAGAAATCAGCATTGGAGTTGGCATCGCGTTCGTTTCAATCGCAAGTGTCAGTGTTAAAAAGCTGTCGAAGGAATGAAATTTTTCACTCTATTATATTGACTCGATTTTGAATAGTAAATACATTTGTCTCTTTAGTTAAATCAATGGTACACTTTTGGAAATTTAACAAGAGTGTACATTTTCTATCTCTTCGATATGAAACTTTACAGTATATTTATTTAAGATTATCATGAATATCTTGGTGCTTGTGGCAATAATTCGTGGCCACCTGTGCGCGCCGTCTGCTAGCCCAGTCTACGTCATTGCAAGCCAGGTTAAAGGAGCCAGAAGAAGTCAGGTCAAAGATCACAGTTAAAGAATTAGTGCAGATTCTTATTTTTGTGCGTTATTACATTTTTGCACAACCCGCTTCGTCAAAATAGCATGCACGTATGAGAGTGCAAAAGGCCGCAGATATGTCACCAAAAATTTCGGTGATTGCTCCCATTAAAAGGTTCATTCTGCTAACAATGACAGCGTGAAGATTGAGTGTTAAAACAAGCATTCAAGAAAAAGGGATCTTTCAGGTCATCGTTATGGATCTTCTGATGAGCGCTGTACACTTTCTTTATTATGCGCCCTCGCTCATCGCGCAGGTCGTTATATTCATAAACATTGTAAAATTCAAACAGAATAATAAGTAATTATCAACAGCAAAATAACGACAACGGAAAAGTACAAAGTACATATAATTTCAGGATTTCCTGTTTTCTGATGATGAAGCGGACTGGCGAGTAATTCTGATTTCATCGATCGTCATTTGGTGCTGGTATCACTCGTCGCTCAATCACATCTTTCTCGCAATTAACCGGTACGATTTAAAGTGGCTATCATAACAAACTAATTCTTATTTATAATAAATTTTGTAGATTAGGAAGCCAAATTAGTGTGTTTTTTGTTAATTAATACAACTAATTCAAGTCTCTTCGCTGTCGTTTTCCATACAACTAACCTGTTTACGCGTCGGATCGTCATCTATTTCGTCATTCTTCTTCATCTGGCCGCTTTCGTGCTCTTTATCGCCTCACAGTATCTGGCTCCGTGTTGCTAGTAAATCATTTCGGCATTTTTGTAAAAAAAATTCCAGAACATGTTTTTTTTTTAAATTCATTTGCTCTCTCACAGCCTCATCTTCGACTACCGCGATTTTTCTTACACTTATGTTACCACCAATCGGCAGGGTATGGAATTATTACTATGTTTAGTATTATGTCAGGTTATACTTTCATCCTAAATTACGATCAAGTTTAGATCCATTCAACTATTCGAACACGCTCATTTTGCTGCCGTTGAGTGCTGCGGCCTCGATAACCTGCTTTATTTGCTATTCAACGGTGCTTCTAAGTTTTTTTTTTCTGGATACCAATTCAATTTTGTTTTGTTTATATCTATAAACACACACACACACACACACACACACATATATATATATATATATATATATATATATATATATATATATATATATATATATATATATATATATATATATATATATATATATATATATATATATGTATATTATATGTATGTATGTATATAATATATATGTATATAATAATAATAATATTAATAATAATAATAAAATGTCCAATACAAATTTCGAGATCATCATCAACATGCGTCGCGCTCGAAAAACGCTTCACATGAGTAAACAAGCAACAATCGAGAGACGTCAAAAGGAATATCGGTTTGTTCGGTATTTCTTTTTTCAGCAATTCAGCCAAACTCCAAGGTATGCCATGCAATTCTTTGCAATGGCCATCGCCTACGTCGTCGCATGGGTCACCTACCACAGTTTTCACATGATCTTCCCGGACATCACTCAGGAGCTGTACATTGTAAGTGTGCGTCCATGAAAGTTGTCGTCAATATTTTTTTTACTAAAGAAGCACCAAACTCAATCTTAATCTATTCAAATTTTCCCGACTATTGTTGTCACGCTTCTCTACATCTAATGTTCTTTCTCCCTTTTGCCAAGCAAAAAGGCGCGAATTCGGGATTGTGCTTTGGTTTGTTTAATAAATGCGTAAAGATGTTCCAAAGTTGATTGTTGTCGTAAATTATGTATAACATCCCAATATTTATTTTGTATTTCACTTTTCAGATTTCACCTATCTGCGTGATAATGAACAGCGCTAGTAACTCGGCAGTTTATTTGTTCAACAATAAGGAGGTGAGCATTCAGTGTGAGCAATACTCCGATCACAAGAAACAGTTCTCGCAATGCAATTTATTAGATTTTACAGAAAAGATAAGCTAATAAATACATAAATCATGTCAACATATGAATTTTGATTTTATCTGTCATTAAAGATTCGCAAGGCACTCGGCTTTCATAACTATCCCAAGTGTCAACGTCCGCCTGTCCCTTCCATCTCTGCCAATGGAAATAATACACTTTAGTCATCCGAAGACTATGTCTACACTTATTTATATTCGTAATGCATGACAATTATTGTTATTATTATTATTTTAAAAAGCCCATAGTTTGTACGAGATAATAAAAATCAAAGTTTTTTTTCTCTGAAATATATCATATGTATGTAAATACTGAAGAATTGGAAGCATATGTACATATATCTGAATCCAAGAGGTCACTAAAGAAACGCTGCATTTACCAAGGAGGTTATGGTTAGTTCAAATCTCTGTAACTGAGACTTTCTCTCCACTAACACTCTCTCGCATTTCTGCGATCCTGCACGAAGGATTCCCCTTCCCGGGTGCTTTTGCGCGGCTCTCACTGAGGCGAGTTGGAGAAGAGATAACTTGTGTTTTTTAGAGCAACAGAAAGCCAACCTCTCCCGGCTCCCCTCACCTCGCCCCCGAAAAAAAGGAGACTTTATATTGACTGAATATTGAACTAATTGTACGAATACTGCAGTATTGAAGGATATATGTGAATCTATGTACATACGAAGAACATTAGAGAAAACGTGCACTTTCGAATGACTGAAAAAACGTGTTACCTCTATATACAATTATGTCCCTCTATCGCATGCCCGAATGAAGTACGTACATAATTTTCTTCCTTTAATTCTGTATTCGACGGAGACCTCGTTTAGCAAGTAAACAGATTCGGCACTGTTCTTTGCTAAATCGTTTTTCTAATAGCGTCACCAACGGTTAAATTTTTTTTTACTCTTTTCCTTAGCTTACATATAACTTTTGTGCACGTCATGGCAGCAAATGTATGCATCTTCGTAAGAAAATTCTGGCCAAATAATGCGCAAACATATGTAGCATCAACCACGCATCATCTACCGACATTTGCCGTTCTTACTCTATTTACAGAACGGCAGCACCATATCAATTGAATTCGCTAAATTCACCAGCACCAACATCGATAAAACTATTTTACCGGACTCCAAGCGCTTTCGCGATTTATCGTTTTATGAAAAACCTTGGGTAATCATTTATCCTGCTCTCCTGTCAGAAATCTCTTCGACAGTGACGTGATGCTTGTGTTTATTGTAAATGCCATTTACGTCTCATATGACCACCTGGTTAGACTTGGCATTACATAAAATCCCGCGTGGCTTTTCGTGGTATGCTATATGAAATTGTACGTATTCATATACATGCATATATCTGAGAGGCAGTTGGCATTTGGCCTGTCACGCCATCTGCCTCTCAGATATATGTATGTATATGAATACGTACAATTTCATATATCATAAAACGAAAAACCACGCGGGATTTTATGTAATGCCAAGTCTAACCAGGTGGTCATATGCAACGAATTCCAAATGCGGTTGGCATTTGGCTTGTCACGCCATCCGCATTTGGAATTCGTTGCATTTCGTTGAGACCAACATGTAAATTGTAAGGAAATGCAATATGTTTGGGCGGTTAAGATTATGGTAGGTTTGACACATAATTTCTAACGTACATACATTCTTTCTAAAAGTAAGCCTTTTTGAAACAAAACTGTTTCAAAATAAGTTTCATTATTAGGGACATTGAATTTACATAGAACAGAGAACGATCATATTTCTGGATATTTACTAAAGATGAGAAAGAGGAATGTTTTATGTGTTTGTATGTTATCCTTGTTTTTTAAGCGAATAAACAACAACATTTGTTTAAAATCCGTGTTCTTTGCTTAAAACATGACTAAGTCAAGTAGTACAAAGTGTAGTATTCCATGTTTCGCTGATGTGTGAGCATGTTTTTTTTATATATGCTAATCTTCGAGTGGTGCATAGATCGAGCATTGTGTCTTTGTAAACTATTGCTATAACATAACGGTGCATGCAGATCATTTGGTGCCGACTTCTGACAATAAATGTGTTTTAATTCAATAGAAAAAAAATTTATTTATCGCAAATTGCCAAAAAAAACTATTGTTAAAACCGGAAATTAACGATAAAAAAACCAGACAAAGGAGAAGTGGTCCATATGCACTCAAATCAAAATTCAGATAATGTATAATTGTTCCCCATTAAATGATATACATTTCATTCTACTTATATACAGAAATAAAATGAAGAAATACTACAACTGCTCATTTACAATAGGCGTTCCAAGGAAAATATGAACAGATATTTGAGCTCGATTAGTTCGCAAAGTGCCCGACATTTGCTTTTGGGTCCAAATTTATTATTTTTATTTTTGAGAACAAAGAATAAAAGGAAAGCATTGAAGTGTCTCCCTCTAGAAGACAGGTACTTACCTTCTTCGACCTTGTCGCACGGCCGCAGATTTCCAACGTCTGTAGTGATCTAACCTGAGGATTCCTTCCGTACATACATATGCTTACTTTAACTAGTTAACTAAGTTGACGTAGAAGCGGAGGTAACGAAGGTGAAACTACTTGAAAACAGCTTAAAAGAGCTTAAAAGAGCTTCAGAAGATTTTTGGAGTTTTTAGAGTTTTAGCGAGCTTCCGGGTCTCAGTTAGGGATAGAGGGTTTAAGAGGAGCGGCAACGTTAACGGGCTTCAGCTAAGTTAGGCGGAGTTTAAGAGTTTAAGAGTTTAAGAAGAGTTTTGGAGTTTTTAGAGTTTTAGCGAGCTTCCGGGTCTCAGTTAGGGCTAGCGGGTTTAAGAGGAGCGGCTACGTTAAAGAGCTTCAACTAAGTAAGGCGGAGTTTAAGAGTTTAAGAAGAGTTTTGGAGTTTTTAGAGTTTTAGCGAGCTTCCGGGTCTCAGTTAGGGCTAGCGGGTTTAAGAGGTGCGGCTACATTAAAGAGCTTCAACTAAGTAGGGCGGAATTTAAGAGTTTAAGGTTTAGAAGACAACAAAAGAGTTTTAGAGTTTTAGGGGTTTTGACCGGGATACTGTAGCTATTATGTAAATGTATACTAAAAGGAATGTGTTGGTGAAGTTTGGAGGCGTTTGGAGCATGTTGACCCAATCGACCCAAAATGTTGACCCAATCGACCCAAAATGACCTTTTTACCGGGATACTGTAGCTATTATATAAATGTATACTAAAAGGTAGGTGTTGGTGAAGTTTGGACGCTTTTGAAGCATGTTGACCCAACCGACCCAAAATGACATTTTTGACCGGGATACTGTAGCTATATGTAAATGTATACTAAAAGGAAGGTGTTGGTGAAGTTTGGAGGCGTTTGAAGCAAGTTGACCTAACCGACCCAAAATGACCCTTTTGACCGGGATACTGTAGCTATTATGTAAATGTATACTAAAAGAAAGGTGTTGGTGAAGTTTGGAGGCGTTTGGAGCATGTTGACCCAATCGACCCAAAATGACCCTTTTGACCGGGATACTGTAGCTATTATGAAAATGTATAATAAAAGGAAGGTGTTGGTAAAGTTTGGAGGCGTTTGGAGCATTTTGACCCAATCGACCCAAAATGACCCTTTTGACCGGGATACTGTAGCTATTATGAAAATGTATAATAAAAGGAAGGTGTTGGTCAAGTTTGGAGGCGTTTGGAGCATGTTGACCCAATCGACCCAAAATGACCCTTTTGACCGCGATACTGTAGCTATTATGAAAATGTATAATAAAAGGAAGGTGTTGGTGAAGTTTGGAGGCGTTTGGAGCATGTTGACCCAATCGACCCAAAATGACCCTTTTGACCGGGATACTGTAGCTATTATGAAAATTGCTGATTACTCGTCTCTCGTAGTGGACCGTGAAATAGACGGGTTTTCAAATGGGGAATGATGTGCAAGTTAGGGTACGGTAAAGGGTAGGGAAGAGCGGACAAGAGGAAAGAGAGCATTCTACGACGAGCGTTCGTAGGGTGTGGTGACAGGTTTCATTTCTTAAGATTTTATTTTCTCAGATTTCGTATATCCCGCCAGTAAGGCGGACGGTTTCTGTTTATTTCCAGTTACATGATGCCAGATAACCAAGGAGGTCAGCCACCGGCTCCTCCAATCCGCCCAGCTGCCCTTACCGGCCACTTTTCGCCGGAAGAGTTCGCAGAGAGGGTCCGGCAAGTGCTTTTCCAATCGAATGCAGTGGCGCCGCCACCCCGACGAGAAGTTCCGCAGTTCTCCACCAAAGGTTTTTGCCATCTCTCGCAGTCCAGAGTGGACTTGTTTTTCCCCCTATAACCAGAGCTGGTTATCCTCCCTCAGTTTGGGGAGGTCGGGTCCTCAGTTGGGACCCGTTTTCTTTCACCCATCCAAGAGTTGGTATGGTGATTTATCGAGAGTGTGCTTGCAGTGTATCGCGAGTCGGCGAAGCCTCTGGTGGAGGCGCTGTCCGACTTAGACCAAGCTGAGTCTGCCGGGTCGTGGAATGGAGCCCTCGCCAGCATCGCTACGGCTAAGGAGAAGCTGGAGCAGAGGCTCACACACATCCGGTTGGCCGATGCCAATCTAGGATTCTGGGACGCTTTGGATAAGGCCAAGGTCCTGTCCGGGGGCCTGGATGAGGTCACCAGAAGGGCCCTCTTGATCGCACAAGCCTCTTCGTCGTCTGGGTCCTCTTCCTCTGAAGCGTCTAGGAAGAAGGATGATCGTTATAACTCTTGGTGAGTCATTCCCTCCTCCCTCGTTGATCTCGAAGGTGGTAGAGAGGTGATCCTGGGTGACCCGGTAGGGTATTGGCTATCACCCTGGGAGGCACCCAGATCCAGGTGTTGTTTGCCTGCTCCGGAGGTTGGGTAGGCATTCCTCCTCTGCTCCTAACACAAGGGGACTTTCGTTTTTCTACCGGACCCGGTCGTGTCCCTACTCGATAAACTATTATCTCGTTGGTGTGGCTATGGAACGGGACAGTAGAGAGACAGTAATCGGGGTTATATGGGAGGGATGACCATATAATTGCTGATTACTCGTCTCTCGTAGTGGACCGTGAAATAGACGGGTTTTCAAATGGGGAATGATGTGCAAGTTAGGGTACGGTAAAGGGTAGGGAAGAGCGGACAAGAGGAAAAGAGAGCATTCTACGACGAGAGTTCGTAGGGTGTTTAGGTCCCACCCACCCACCCTTATGTTTTTTCATCCTCTGCAGGTCGAGCTCGAGGAGACTGGGAGAAACTTGGTAGAGCAGCTTCGAGTCTGGCTATTGTAATCCGTCGCACTAAGACGGATCATTTGTCTCTAGGATCTACTGTTCATGTAGACCTCTCAAGCATTCCGGTTGTTCTCGCTTTAGTTGCTAATGCCCTAGCTTCGGCCTTCCAATCCTCACTCCTAATCCCTCCGGCTTCCGCAACACAAGCCCGTCTCTCTCCATCTCATTTCTTCATTACCCCACTTTTATTCTCGGCACGCTCTGGCATGCCAAACCGTCTCCTGGCGTTGTCTCCTCGGACCAAGAGAAGCCGCGGGATTTGCAGCATACGTCAGAGCATCTCCAGCCACTCAAGGAGGGGTGGTACCCTCACTTTAACCCTCCTCTCTCCCTCTCTCTCTCTCTCTCTCTCTCTCTCTCTCGTTTTTCCATTGCTGTTACCCACGGCTCGTATTGATTGTCGCTTTGTTGTTGTTGTGTTGTTGTATGTCACCGCACTCTACCGGACCCGGTCGTGCTACCGTGTCAATACTCGATCAACTATTATCTCGTTGGTGTGGCTATGGAACGGGACAGTAGAGAGACAGTAATCGGGGTTATATGGGAGGGATGACCATATAATGTATAATAAAAGGATGGTGTTGGTGTTTTTTTGTAGGCGTTTGGAGCAAGTTGACCTAACCGACCCAAAATGACCCTTTTGACCGGGATACTGTAGCTATTATGTAAATGTATAATAAAAGGAAGGTGTTGGTGAAGTTTGGAGGCGTTTGGAAAAAATTGCTATTTTAGTGTTTTTGGAAATTATAATTTGAAAGGCTGAAGCTCCTGCAGCGACTTTATTCGTACTGTAGGCGAAAATAATTTTAGAAAGGCTAAAAGTCCTACCGCGACTTTATTCGTACTGTAGGCGAAAATTATTTTTGAAAGGCTAAAAGTCCTACCGCGATTTTATTCGTACTGTAGGCGAAAATAATTTTTGAAAGGCCAAAACTCCTACCGCGACTTTATTCGTACTGTAGGCGACTTCAGTCAGAGGGGGGGTTTTCATATAGAACGGGGGGAAATAATTTTTGAGCGGCCAAAACTCCTGCAGCGACTTTATTCGTACTGTAAGCGACTTCAGTCAGAGGGGGGGGGGTTTCAGGGTGAACGGGGGTGGGGGGGGAGGGGGAAGGGCACAGGCTCGGCGGCTGTTTACGTTCTCGCGAGTAGCGAGGCTCAGCGAAAATCTTTCTTTCTCTGCTACATGCTATTTCGTCGAGAACTTTGGCGTGCTCTCCATTTCGTGAGCGCTATTGGTGTTGTATTCGTTGCGATCTTGGCGGTCTCCTCTATCTCGCCCATGGTAAAAGTTTCACAGACACGTTTGCAGGTATTGCTATTTGGAGGAACTAGGTAACTAAGTTGACTTATTTGACCAAGTTGGCTTACCTAACTAAGTTAACAAAAAAAAACCTATTTTTTCTACGATTTTTAGCTATTTTTCTGTATAATTTCGGTTATTTTAACAAGATGGAACTAAGTTGACAAGATGGAACTAAGTTTTGAACTAAGTTGATAATGTGACTAAGTTGACCTTTTTGACCGGGATACTGTAGCTATTATGTAAATATACACGAAAAGAAACATGCTGGCCAAGTTTGGAGGCGTTTGGAGCACGTTGACCCAGGGGGAACTAGGTAACTAAGTTGACTTATTTGACTAAGTTGACATGCGTAACTAAGTTAAATGCGTAACTAAGTTAAACTAAGTTTTGAACTAAGTTGATAACGTGACTAAGTTGACGCTTTTGTCCGGCATACTGTAGCTATTATGTAAATGTACACGAAAAGAAACATGCTGGGCAAGTTTGGAGGCGTTTGGAACACGTTGACCCAACGGACCCAAAGTGACCTTCTCGACCGGGATACTGTAGATTTAGAAAAATTACACGAAAAGAAAGTTGCTGGCAAAGTTTGGAGGCGTTTGGAGCTCGTTGACCCAACGGACCCAAAGTGACCTTCTTGACCGGGATACTGTAGATTTAGAAAAATTACACGAAAAGAAAGTTGCTGGCAAAGTTTGACGGCATTTGGAGCATGTTGACCCAGCTGACCTCAGATGACCCAATTGAACGGGATACTGTAGGTTTTTATGTAAAATAAAACGAGCAAAACATGTTGGCAAAACATTGACCACATGTGGGTTGGAACCCTGAAGTGTCCCCGCTCGACGTTGCCTAACTCGTCAGATCGGACGTGATGGCTACTTCACTTGATGGAGGGGCACAGCCTCGGTGACTGTTTACGTTCTCGCGACTCACAGGCTCGATGACCTGTCTTTTTTTCTTTGCGTACACTATTTCGCGACTGTCTTTTTCTATGGCCAAGCCACGTGCAACGTTATTTCGCCTGTTTTGCTTGTGTACGCGAGAGACGTACGCTATCTCGATGCCTCATTGCCGTTTGACCATTTGACTACGGGGGGGGGGGAACTAGGTAACTAAGTTGACTTATTTGACTAAGTTGACATGCGTAACTAAGTTAAATGCGTAACTAAGTTAAACTAAGTTTTGAACTAAGTTGATAACGTGACTAAGTTGACGCTTTTGTCCGGCATACTGTAGCTATTATGTAAATGTACACGAAAAGAAACATGCTGGGCAAGTTTGGAGGCGTTTGGAACACGTTGACCCAACGGACCCAAAGTGACTTTCTTGACCGGGATACTGTAGATTTAGAAAAATTACACGAAAAGAAAGTTGCTTGCAAAGTTTGGAGGCGTTTGGAGCACGTTGACCCAACGGACCCAAAGTGACCTTCTTGACCGGGATACTGTAGATTTAGAAAAATTACACGAAAAGAAAGTTGCTGGCATAGTTTGACGGCATTTGGAGCATGTTGACCCAGCTGACCTCAGATGACCCAATTGAACGGGATACTGTAGGTTTTTATGTAAAATAAAACGAGCAAAACATGTTGACAAAACATTGACCACATGTGGGTTGGAACCCTGAAGTGTCCCCGCTCGACGTTGCCTAACTCGTCAGATCGGACGTGATGGCTACTTCACTTGATGGAGGGGCACAGCCTCGGTGACTGTTTACGTTCTCGCGACTCACAGGCTCGATGACCTGTCTTTTTTTCTTTGCGTACACTATTTCGCGACTGTCTTTTTCTATGGCCAAGCCACGTGTAACGTTATGTCGTCTGTTTTGCTTGTGTACGCGAGAGACGTACGCTATCTCGATGCCTCATTGCCGTTTGACCACTTGACTATAATAAGAAAGATAGAAGTCAAATAAAAAAAGACGAACACTCGATGCCTCCAAGAGTGCCCTGTGAAACTCCACTTGGCTGTTCATAAGACCGCGCTCTCTCGCAGCATCCTCGAATGTTCCCATAATCGTGACGTTCCCGGCCTCGTCCGTCACTTTCTTCAAGTCTGTGAAGGAAGTCGCGCCGCAGGTGTTCATCGCGAGGAGGCGGATCGCGAACACATCCATGTACCGGACAGTCACCGAGCGAATGCGCACGATCGTCTTCGTTGGCTCGTGCTTCTTCCGTACCCACTTGTACACTCCGCTGTTCTTCTGGAGAGTGTAGTGCAGCGGGAGCTCGGAGTAGGTGAAGGTTCGCGCGGCGGGGTCCTTCTGGTTCAGCTCGAACCACGCAGTCAAAGCACTCATCGGCTTGCCGGATGACGCCTTTTCAACAGCTTGAAGAACCTAAAAAAAATTTTTTCCTACTTTGTATTGTTAAGTTGAATGAATAAAATTCGCTTTTAATTTGAGCAAAATTATTATTTTTAAATGTTTTGTTTAATTAATCATTTGACTGAGTAACATACACCATGCTTCTTGAAGCACACGAGCTCGGCATTCTCGCCGTGCACTCCGAGAGGGACGACGATGTGACACTGCTTCGACATCTCGAAGCCTTGCTCCAGCCATGCCGCCTCGTTCGCTGTCATCTGTCTCATCTCCTCGAGCATGATTTGTTCGTCAAATGCGGCGTAGGGACGATTCTGCGCGTCCACCTTGAGACCGCGCTGAATTAAAATAGATTAGAAATTTTTACTATTATTTTTTAAAAATTGAATTTTGAATTTTTGGTTGTTACCTTTTTCAATTCTTCCGCGATACGTTTGCTCATGCGTGCCGCCACCATCTTCTCCTCGTTTGTTCCGGTGGGTAGGAATGCCGAGCCGTAGATGCGTCCATGACTCGCTGCACCCATCTCCTCTCCCGCATCGATCTCGGAGTTCTCAATGAACTCGACCAGCGACTTATCGAATCCCTACAAAAAATAAGTATTATTATTTGTGTTACAAGTATAATAAATAAGAATTTATGAAAAAATTGCGAACCTTGTAAAGATATTTGCACATGTACTTCACAATGTGCTGTCGGGAGACGCATTCGACGTTGACATGACACTCGTCCTTGTTAAGCAAGAACGGGTTATGGGCGACGACGTAACAATTGTCAGCGGACCCCTAAAAATTTGTTTGTTCATTTAAGAAACGTTATGCTGGCATCTTTTAAACAACTTGGGGATATTTGTTTTTACAATGAATTGGTATCGTAAAAGTAAGAAAAATGTACATCATGAAGCATGACGCCGCTGTGGTTCTTCATTACATAATGGGCGCCATCTCGCGGTCTCGCTATCTCAGCACGACCGTCCTCTCTGCAACATTTTCTTACAAAAATTCAAGCGCAAAAATAAAAAATAATAATTTAAAAAAAAAATGAAAAAGAGAAATACATACCGAATGGTGGTATAATCGGAATAATCGTGTGGGAACCACTTCGTGCATTTCTTGTACTGCTTGTTTGACTTGTTCTTCGGCCGCTGATTGCAGTAAGCCTCCGGGCAACCTTAAAATAAATATTTTAAAATTGAATTTTAAAAAAATCGATAACGAAGGTGAAAATGTACATTTCATATTAAATTATATAAAGAAGTGTGTACCTTGGCAAGGCTTGTGCATCATGTACTTACGCACGTTCTCGTAGTAACGCATCTTGCTCTCGTAGTCAGGATCATCTTCTGCTGGACGCTCGGGAATCCTGGCCTTGATGTAGCGGTCGATCTTGGCTGGCGTGTCCAACTTGTGCTCATGCTAAAATAGAATAGAAATTGAATTTTACAAGTTAATAAATGAAACTTTAAATTTTTTGAACGATATGATAATGCATTATTATTGAAGAAAGCGATCATAAAACAACTAACGTCGAGAGTGACAAGAATGTGCACGTGTGGCATGCCGCGCTTCTGGAACTCGATGGCGTACACGAAGCCGACCACTGGTCGTTGGAACTGAAAATAAAGGAGATGTTATTGAAAAGTCAATTTTAATCGTGATAAAAAACGATCAAATAAATTAAGAGACCTTCAGGAATTGGAGCGGGGTCGGGGTTTTCCTCGAAGAGGTGAGCGGCAGCAGAATCTTAAAGAAATCATGTATGAATTTCAATTAAAGTAGCAAAGCGGTAATTACCATTGATATCGATTCGTTGATTAACATAATCGACGATTTGACAGATGTTGTAGATGTAGTCATCAGGTCCTCGGAAAGGCTCTCCAAGCTTCTCGGGGCCTGCCCAACCGTGATCGGTGGCTTCGTCGATTCGCTCGATTGTCGACCCTGAAGTGGAAATGTAAATAGTAATATTTGCTATTTCAATTAACTGTAGAAATGCTAACTGAGTTGTTCGGTCGCCGTTCGCATTTTCACGATTTCTGCCTCGTTTGGAAGTCGCGAGCGCCGTGTCCAGATCCAAACTCCGTTTACGCCAGTCGTCACACCATAAGCTGCCAATTGAGTAGTCGCCACTCGCACATCTCTCCGCAGTCGAAGCTCATCAACCGCAATTGCGGTATCTTCTGCTCTCGTATCTGAAGGAAATGAACTTAATGAGCGCGTATTTAAATCAAAGACTAATATGAAATAAAGTTATAAATAATAAAAATACTAACCATGGTCATCATCATCCTCGTCGTCGCTGTCAAGAAGAGCACTCGGAGCGGTGCCTTCTCGCTCATCATCTCGCGTCTCCACTGAATTCTGCGACTGCACAATGTGTTGCTCATTCGGTTCGTCCCGCTGGATGTGTTCCTCAGACACAACGTCGACTCCATCTTGGCCAAGGCGAAGGATCGGTGCTTGCTGGAGATGTGCGTCGAGGACGTATTTGTGCTCACCGTAGGTGAAGTCGGGATCGCCGTAGGGTCGGAGAATGGGATAGAAGACGGCGTTTGCGAGGGGACTCCAGTAGGGAAGGAAGTTGGGTTCTCCCTTGTGAATCACTCGCATGAAGATACCGTAGCGAGGAGGAGCTCCGGATTGGTCGGTGTGGTAGATGAAACTGCTCTCCACAGGAAGTTCCGGCTGGTTCGTCGTTCCTGGATGGGCCAGATGCTCTTCCAAAGTTTTTCGCTCGGCCTGAAAAGATAAAAGGATGGGGAAGGGAAAAAATGTTAGTAACTTTCCGACCACCTCCCCGACGTCCTCCCCGACGACCTCCCCGACGACCTCCCCGAAGACATTCCAGTCTGATTTAAAAAATATTTAAAAAAATACTAACGTCAGTGAACGAATGCAGTCGAAGCGTCATGTTGCCAATCTCGCGATGTGACATTCCTTTGACGAAGTTGTACATCGACTTGAAGCGGATTGCGAGCTCGCTACAAGTGTGGAAAATCTTCGAAAGACGCAGAAGAATCTGGCAAGGATGAGACTCTTACGAAGAAAATGAACTTGAACTTATAGAAACCAAAAAATGCACACTATGACAAGAGGACTGAATAAAAATCATTGTGAAATATAAAGAAAAAGGGGAAAAAAACTCATTAAACTGTATACCTCGGGATCGAGATCTCCGCCGAAAAGAGGATGGCGAGCGCGTCGCTCTGCTCCCTCCTCAGGTGTGAAAGCGTAGATCTGGCCGAACTGTGCTTCGGGTCCTTTCGGTGGCATCACGTTACTGAACTGGTATTGGATCGAACCATTTACCTTCATTACCTAAATAAGATGAAGTAATAAAACTTTTTTGCTTATATATTTGAATGATACATTTTATTTCTTAAAAACATATGGGAAAGGAAAAATATGTACTTGAATGCCCCTTGGAAGTTGAGCTCTCTGAAGCACAAGCGCGCCGAAGGCGAAGGAGGTGTTGTACTTGATTAGATTCATCTTGAAAATCTTTGACGACGATGACTTGCCGGTGAGGAGATCACGGAGGTACGCCGGAAACTCACGTTCAGGTGGGAGATGCACCTATAATAAATTTCGACATTGTTACAAGTTCTTAAAGTAATTTTTCATCGAACCTTTCCATCAGAACAGCAGTTCAATGTGAAGCTAAGAGCTCCACAGTAAGTACACTTGGGAATAGGGCCAAGGCTGAGGGGTCTCGGAAAAGCGTGAAGAGGGTCATTGGGGTCGAGAGGCTGCTGATGACTATCAGCAGCAAGCGGACGGGCAATTGCATGGCGTTTGTCATGCTTAGATTGGCGTTGCTGTGAGCGAAATTCCGTCAGTTGGTCGGGAGAGAGATGTGCCACTCGTTTCGCTTCAAAACCGGCTTGTTTCTGACGACTGATGGGAGTGATACGACGAGAGGACTGTTGAAATACCTTGCCTGATGAATACGAAAATGTATTAAGTATAGATTGTATGCAAAATAAATTTTAAATTGAATTATGAAAGTGAAAGACCGTCACATGTAAATACCAGTGAATGATTTTTTTTAAAGTAAAGAGGGGAAAACCATCAGAAGTGCGAAGGTTCGAAAGAAGAGTATCAGCCGACTGAATAGCAAGGTTGACAATGTTATCGAAATGATCAGTCGGAAGATCGTCTAAAATGTTATAATAATATAATAATGTAAAAAAAAGCAGTGGAAATGGAGACCTGATATGCGACAGTTCCATGCAAGAATTTTATTCGCAATTCTCTGGAAGAAGGGAAGGACATCCGATTCCACCAATTCAAGACTTATTGCACCAGCACACTCGCGGAATGCCTCATGGAAGCACTTGACTGTACTGACGAAAGTCAGATCGGTCAGATTAGAGCCTTCTCGCCCCTCAGAAGACGTGGCAACAAGAAGAGCCGTCATCACAGACCTCATAGCGAATGATTTGTCCAGGCGTCCGAAATATGGAATCACCTGAAAAATGCATTTAGCTGAACTAAATTAATATTGAAATGTAAATAAGTTAGTATCACAACGCCTAAGGATTACAAAACAAACCACAGAATGCGCGCCCAAATACTTGATTGCAGAGAATATTGCTGCGTAGGTCAAGTAAATGTCGTCGTCGTCAGACAGAATTTTCTGAGCAGCAACGTTCTTTGGCTGCACGACGTGGATGAGACCTTTGCGAGCCATATTTGAACGACGCTTGTAAGTCCATACAAGGTCCTTGTCTAAAATTGAAGAAATAATAAAATATGAAATAGTTCATTATGAAAATCATCAACAATGAAATAGTTCATTATGAAAAGCATCAACAATGAAAGACGAAACAGTTAATATGTTGTTGAAATGTACGTACAGAGCCAATTCGTATACCGTCGCTTTTCGCCTGCGGGTGTGACGCAAACGGCGAATTCACATGGTACATCTGCAGCTTCCTTGCAAATGCTTCGAATCTTGAAATTGACTAAAGGAGGAGGAAGGGTCTGCTTGAGTCGGCCGGATGCCGTTCTCTTCACGACTGATCTCTTATTCGATGCTTTCTCCCTGCTCGTTCCCTGCTGCTCGTTGCCGAGCACACTCGATGCACGACTTGAAACGCGGCTACTCACATTGCTGCCGCAGTTCTTCCTTCGCTCCTCCATCTCTTGCCGCAAAGATGCCAATCGTTTCAGAAGTTTATTAAAATCTAAAAGTGAAACGAAAATGAAAAGAAGACGAATTATTTATAAACGTAAGAAAAAAGTGTATGATAAAATTAAAAGAAAAAACCTGATGCATTTGAGATTGAATTTGATTCTGCACTGCTTTCTTGCTGGAAAACAGGGCTTTTCGCAGGTAAATCAACGGGAATCATCACTGGCAGAGGTGGCGGAAGTGTATCTATAATAATAAACGACTGTGATAATAATCGTTTGAAAAATCTGCAGAGAAGTATAAGAAGAGGCATATCAAAATTATGTAACCGATGATCATGTACATATATGCATATGTACATACATACATGCAGACATATAAGAGCATTATGGGGAAATAAAGAAAAGTATATTAGCTTCAATGGAAGATTTCGAAATTACTAAATTGTTCTAAATGTCATTGATTATAGCCAGCAGTGAGGAGTCTCATGTATGTACATATGTATGCATATTTTAAAGTGTCGAAGACTGTTATATACATATGTACGTAAGCATGATTATTAATAAGAATTGATTACAGTTTGATGGTTGTTTATCAATGACGATCGCTTACAGTTTAAAGAGATATGAACATGGAAAGCATAAATAAAATGTTAAAATTAGAATTTCGCTGAATGAGCAATGTGATCAAAGCGCAGATATGCGGAATGAAAATGCGAGAAATATGTACATATGTATGTGTAGTACAGATTGAACATGCATAGAAGTGCGTTATGAGGAAATAAAGAAAGCAAGTACTTACATAGGAAAATTTCGAAATTACTCAATTGTTCTGACTGCAATGGATTCATAGCCAGCAGAGAGGACCCTCATGTATGTACATGTGTATGCATATTTTTTAGCGCCGAGGATCCTTATATACAAACGTACGTAGCCAGCAGCGAAGATCCTATATTTGTACATATATATGCACATTTTAACGCGTCGAGGATCCTCATATACATATGTACGCAAGCATGAATAATAATGAAAATCGATTACAATTTGAAGGTTGTTTATTAATGAGGTGCGCTTACAGTTTGAAGAGATATGAATATGGAAAGCATAAGTAAAGTAGGAAAATTAGAACAATTTCACTGAATGGGTAATGTGAAAATATCAAAGCGCAGATATGCGAAATGAAAGTGCGAGAAATAATTATTGGTGTATATGTACATATCTATGCATTGTACCATCTATCCATTGTACCAATTGTATCATTAAAGTAAGAAATATTAACAAAATTAATATGGGTGTGTAATATGCAGTCTATTCTAAACCTGCTTCATTGCTGGAAACAGATGAATCCGCCGTGCTCTCTTGCTCGCCGGAACGTCGCCTTCCACGCTTAGAAGGAACAGGTGAATGCGACTTGCTCCCTTGATCGACAGAACGTCTCTTTCCACGTTGATCAGCAGGAATCATAGCTGGCGAATATGTTGAAAGCGTCTCTGTAAAAAAATAGAAATGAATGAAAAGTTGAAATTTATATAAGAAAGTAGGAACAGCCGATTCGTTTTAAGGAGCAAAACGTAAATCGAATGCCACGGAGACAAATGGAATACAGACTGACGAAAGACTGACGAAATTAATTAGTGATTACTCGCGAGACAAATGGATAAGAACAACCGACTCGGAATAAAAAGCAATCCGGACAGGAAGGTTACTGGGATGAATTGCTGTATGTATAATTGGAAATGATGTTGAGATCTGTGAACGATCTTAGCACTAAAGAGAATATTATTTAAAATATTTTTAAAAGTTTAATAAAATTGGCCAGATCTAAAAGGCGACGCTGGATGAAACGAGAGCCATGCGGGAGAGATCGATTGCTCCGGAGTCAAATGGAACAGAAGCTGACGAAATCGCTCTCCCTGATGTATTCGCCCTCCCTCCCTCTTACCTCTGCTTCTTGTTTTCGTTCTAACTCCCTCATGTTTTCTTTTACTATTAGACTGACGAAATTACTCTGCCGCTCTCTACTCTTCCTCTTTTCATTCTCCCACACTCTTTATAAGAACAGCCGACTCGGAATACAAAACAATTCGAACAGGAATGTTATTAGGATGAATCGCTTTCAAGCACTTATGTGTCTCACGTGAATATGAGTCGCGGTCGCAGCTCTCGCGGACGACCGTTGCCGCGAGACCACAAATGGTTCTTTTGTTCTCTGTCACTGCCGTGAATGCAAGCAGAATGTTCCGCATCGAGAATTGTCATATATATATGTATGTACATATGCAATGTAATTATTGTGGCTGTCGTGAATTCGTCACGCATCGAGAATTGACACAAAATGTAAATTTTTTTTATTTACTTATATAAGGGAACACATGTGAGATGACTATTTTGAACGGGGTAGTGCAATATGCAGTGTAATAATTCTGGCTGTCATTAATTCGTCACACATCGAGAATGGACACAAAATGTAAATTTTTTATTTACTTATATAAGCTTATAAAAGGGAACACATGTGATATGACTATATTGAACGGGGTAAAACCGGGGTCACGAGCATATTGGCCATGTTTGACGTTTGGAGCACGTTGACCCAACGGAGCTATTATGCAAATGTACACGAATAGGAACATGCCGGCCAAATTTGGTGGCATTTGGAGCATGTTGACCCAGTCGACCTCAGATGACCCAATTGAACGATGTACTGTAGGTTTTCATGTAAAATAAAACGAGCAAAACATATTGTCAAAACAGTGATCACATGTGGGTTTAAACCCCAAGTGTCGCCGCTCGACGTTGCCTAACTCGCCAGATCGGTCGCTACTTCGTTCGTTGGAGGCTACCTCAAACTTGGGTAATTAAACCGAGCGAAAGCAGGGTGTGCGAGGGGGTGTATCGAGGCACGCATGCGAGATTCCGAGACAGCGGAACCGGACGTCTTTCTTTCTTCCTCGTGCACTATTTCGCGACTCTCTTTTTCTATGGCCAAGCCACGTGTAACGTTATGTCGTCTGTTTTGCTTGTGTACGCGAGAGACGTACGCTATCTCGATGCCTCATTGCCGTTTGACCATTTGACTACGGGGGGGAACTAGGTAACTAAGTTATATGTTTGGCTAAGTTATAAATAAACTATGAGCTAAGTTAAGCTTGGGGCTAAGTTAGAAAGAAAATTTTTTTTTTGCTATTTTTACTAATTTTTTAAGGTTTTTTGGCTTTACAAGCTCCTTTAAGGCTCTGAGAAACACGGGAGCTATGTTGCTGGAATGGCGGAATTTTTTTGATATTAATGGAGCTGTTTTTCTAATTTCTCTAACTAACTATGGTTCTAAGTGATATTATTAGCTAATGCTCTAAGTGCTCTTCCTAGCTATGGTTCTAAGTGCTCTTATTGAAATCTCCTAAATTTTCCGGTCATTTTGAGCTACGAAACATGATTTTACGATGAAAATGAAGCAAATGACAAATGAAATAGCTTTCCAGCTCAACTGCACACAAAGCCAAGAAGGCGATATCAGCTCGAAGTAATGGCATTATTATGCTTCTTTTATTTCAGATTGCTCTTAGCCTGGCCGCAAAAACTGCAGTTCCAAGCGGTCGCAAGGAACCACAGAAACTGCAGTTCCATACGTTCGCAAGGAACCGCAAAATCTGCAGTTCCAAGCGTTCGCAAGGAAACGCAAAAGCTGCGGTTCCAAGCGTTCGCAAGCAACCGCAAAAGGTGCGATTCCAAGCGTTCGCAAGGAACAGCAAAAAAAGAGCGTCCAGGCTCACAGGCGAGCCTACCGTGAGGCTGCGCCTCGAAGTTGCCGATTAAACCGAGTTCTGGGATGCCCATGAACCAGCGCACACTATACTTG
This sequence comes from Allodiplogaster sudhausi, assembly GCA_945643635.1. Taxonomy (NCBI): domain Eukaryota; kingdom Metazoa; phylum Nematoda; class Chromadorea; order Rhabditida; family Diplogasteridae; genus Allodiplogaster; species Allodiplogaster sudhausi. Next base: position 8,226,957 of record CALZFC010000006.1, on the reverse strand, counting down.
ACGGCTTTTCGACCAAAATCTTTTTCTCTGCGCAACGCTATTTCGCTATGCCAAAGACATGAGCGACAGATGTATGCGGGAATAAATGTGTTTAACTTGAGAGAGAGAGAGATTGCGAGAGATACAGAGAATGAGTTAGATATATAAAATGTGCAGACTGAGAGCTTTGTAATAAGCTAATTCCCATCATAGGAGAGCCACATTAAAGCATGGAAAATAAAAAAAGAAAGTACAAACCGAGTACATATGGCTGCATGTTTTGATGCTTTGGCAGCTTGCCAAGTGGCGAGAGAGACCCTTTAAGGTTGTACTTTAAGTAAGTTAGACACATCAAAATAACCGCCTTTCTCTGCTGCATCCAACACCATAAAGAAATACGGCTATTTCGAGCTATATCTATTTTTTATTCTATTTTAAAGGTTTTTGTGCACATTTCTAAGTTGTCTCAAGGCTGTGGTTTGCTCTGACTATGCTAAATTCTCTCAATTATTTATTTTCTATGTCTGTTATTTTGCTTAGTTCTCGAAATTATTTATATTCTATGTCTGCTATTTTTCTAAGTTCTCTCAATTATTTATTTTATTTATTTTCTAAGTCTGCTATTTTGCTAAGTGCTCACAATGATTTATTTTCTATGTCTGCTATTTTGATAAATTCTCTCAATTATTCATTTGCTATGTATGCTGTGCTGTTATGATTTCTCAATAAAAAACAATGCTGCTCAGGCTGTTCTGACAGCTGAAGCAAAAAGAAGCACATTGGCTGTGTCTCTCGGCAAGCCAAAATGGCTACCTCAAACTTGAGTAATTAAACCGGCTGAGTTGCAGGGGCGGCTTGGGTGCATATGCGCGCGCGCAACCTATGTCGGGCGGGGTTTGCTTAACACGTCTGGCCCGCGTTAGCGGGGACACGGGGCAGCTCGGGAGGGACGGAGCGGCTATCTTTCTATGTCTGCTCTCATCGTTGTGAGGCTATTTTCGCTCTTTTCGCTGTCTTCGAGGACGCTCATCGTTTTGTGTGCTATTTTTAGCTATGACATCCATTAGCTATGTTGCTCTGAACAGGGGACTAGGTAACTAAGTTATATGTTTGGCTAAGTTATAAATAAACTATGAGCTAAGTTAAGCTTGGGGCTAAGTTAGAAAGAAAATTTTTTTTTTTGCTATTTTTACTAATTTTTTAAGGTTTTTTGGCTTTACAAGCTCCTTTAAGGCTCTGAGAAACACGGGAGCTATGTTGCTGGAATGGCGGAATTTTTTTGATATTAATGGAGCTGTTTTTCTAATTTCTCTAACTAACTATGGTTCTAAGTGATATTATTAGCTAATGCTCTAAGTGCTCTTCCTAGCTATGGTTCTAAGTGCTCTTATTGAAATCTCCTAAATTTTCCGGTCATTTTGAGCTACGAAACATGATTTTACGATGAAAATGAAGCAAATGACAAATGAAATAGCTTTCCAGCTCAACTGCACACAAAGCCAAGAAGGCGATATCAGCTCGAAGTAATGGCATTATTATGCTTCTTTTATTTCAGATTGCTCTTAGCCTGGCCGCAAAAACTGCAGTTCCAAGCGATCGCAAGGAACCACAGAAACTGCAGTTCCATACGTTCGCAAGGAACCGCAAAATCTGCAGTTCCAAGCGTTCGCAAGGAAACGCAAAAGCTGCGGTTCCAAGCGTTCGCAAGCAACCGCAAAAGGTGCGATTCCAAGCGTTCGCAAGGAACAGCAAAAAAAGAGCGTCCAGGCTCACAGGCGAGCCTACCGTGAGGCTGCGCCTCGAAGTTGCCGATTAAACCGAGTTCTGGGATGCCCATGAACCAGCGCACACTATACTTGACGGCTTTTCGACCAAAATCTTTTTCTCTGCGCAACGCTATTTCGCTATGCCAAAGACATGAGCGACAGATGTATGCGGGAATAAATGTGTTTAACTTGAGAGAGAGAGAGATTGCGAGAGATACAGAGAATGAGTTAGATATATAAAATGTGCAGACTGAGAGCTTTGTAATAAGCTAATTCCCATCATAGGAGAGCCACATTAAAGCATGGAAAATAAAAAAAGAAAGTACAAACCGAGTACATATGGCTGCATGTTTTGATGCTTTGGCAGCTTGCCAAGTGGCGAGAGAGACCCTTTAAGGTTGTACTTTAAGTAAGTTAGACACATCAAAATAACCGCCTTTCTCTGCTGCATCCAACACCATAAAGAAATACGGCTATTTCGAGCTATATCTATTTTTTATTCTATTTTAAAGGTTTTTGTGCACATTTCTAAGTTGTCTCAAGGCTGTGGTTTGCTCTGACTATGCTAAATTCTCTCAATTATTTATTTTCTATGTCTGTTATTTTGCTTAGTTCTCGAAATTATTTATATTCTATGTCTGCTATTTTTCTAAGTTCTCTCAATTATTTATTTTATTTATTTTCTAAGTCTGCTATTTTGCTAAGTGCTCAATTTTGCTTAGTTCTCGAAATTATTTATATTCTATGTCTGCTATTTTTCTAAGTTCTCTCAATTATTTATTTTATTTATTTTCTAAGTCTGCTATTTTGCTAAGTGCTCACAATGATTTATTTTCTATGTCTGCTATTTTGATAAATTCTCTCAATTATTCATTTGCTATGTATGCTGTGCTGTTATGATTTCTCAATAAAAAACAATGCTGCTCAGGCTGTTCTGACAGCTGAAGCAAAAAGAAGCACATTGGCTGTGTCTCTCGGCAAGCCAAAATGGCTACCTCAAACTTGAGTAATTAAACCGGCTGAGTTGCAGGGGCGGCTTGGGTGCATACGCGCGCGCGCAACCTATGTCGGGCGGGGTTTGCTTAACACGTGGGGCCCGCGTTAGCGGGGACACGGGGCAGCTCGGGAGGGACGGAGCGGCTATCTTTCTATGTCTGCTCTCATCGTTGTGAGGCTATTTTCGCTCTTTTCGCTGTCTTCGAGGACGCTCATCGTTTTGTGTGCTATTTTTAGCTATGACATCCATTAGCTATGTTGCTCTGAACAGGGGACTAGGTAACTAAGTTATATGTTTGGCTAAGTTATAAATAAACTATGAGCTAAGTTAAGCTTGGGGCTAAGTTAGAAAGAAAATTTTTTTTTTGCTATTTTTACTAATTTTTTAAGGTTTTTTGGCTTTACAAGCTCCTTTAAGGCTCTGAGAAACACGGGAGCTATGTTGCTGGAATGGCGGAATTTTTTTGATATTAATGGAGCTGTTTTTCTAATTTCTCTAACTAACTATGGTTCTAAGTGATATTATTAGCTAATGCTCTAAGTGCTCTTCCTAGCTATGGTTCTAAGTGCTCTTATTGAAATCTCCTAAATTTTCCGGTCATTTTGAGCTACGAAACATGATTTTACGATGAAAATGAAGCAAATGACAAATGAAATAGCTTTCCAGCTCAACTGCACACAAAGCCAAGAAGGCGATATCAGCTCGAAGTAATGGCATTATTATGCTTCTTTTATTTCAGATTGCTCTTAGCCTGGCCGCAAAAACTGCAGTTCCAAGCGGTCGCAAGGAACCACAGAAACTGCAGTTCCATACGTTCGCAAGGAACCGCAAAATCTGCAGTTCCAAGCGTTCGCAAGGAAACGCAAAAGCTGCGGTTCCAAGCGTTCGCAAGCAACCGCAAAAGGTGCGATCCCAAGCGTTCGCAAGGAACAGCAAAAAAAGAGCGTCCAGGCTCACAGGCGAGCCTACCGTGAGGCTGCGCCTCGAAGTTGCCGATTAAACCGAGTTCTGGGATGCCCATGAACCAGCGCACACTATACTTGACGGCTTTTCGACCAAAATCTTTTTCTCTGCGCAACGCTATTTCGCTATGCCAAAGACATGAGCGACAGATGTATGCGGGAATAAATGTGTTTAACTTGAGAGAGAGAGAGATTGCGAGAGATACAGAGAATGAGTTAGATATATAAAATGTGCAGACTGAGAGCTTTGTAATAAGCTAATTCCCATCATAGGAGAGCCACATTAAAGCATGGAAAATAAAAAAAGAAAGTACAAACCGAGTACATATGGCTGCATGTTTTGATGCTTTGGCAGCTTGCCAAGTGGCGAGAGAGACCCTTTAAGGTTGTACTTTAAGTAAGTTAGACACATCAAAATAACCGCCTTTCTCTGCTGCATCCAACACCATAAAGAAATACGGCTATTTCGAGCTATATCTATTTTTTATTCTATTTTAAAGGTTTTTGTGCACATTTCTAAGTTGTCTCAAGGCTGTGGTTTGCTCTGACTATGCTAAATTCTCTCAATTATTTATTTTCTATGTCTGTTATTTTGCTTAGTTCTCGAAATTATTTATATTCTATGTCTGCTATTTTTCTAAGTTCTCTCAATTATTTATTTTATTTATTTTCTAAGTCTGCTATTTTGCTAAGTGCTCAATTTTGCTTAGTTCTCGAAATTATTTATATTCTATGTCTGCTATTTTTCTAAGTTCTCTCAATTATTTATTTTATTTATTTTCTAAGTCTGCTATTTTGCTAAGTGCTCACAATGATTTATTTTCTATGTCTGCTATTTTGATAAATTCTCTCAATTATTCATTTGCTATGTATGCTGTGCTGTTATGATTTCTCAATAAAAAACAATGCTGCTCAGGCTGTTCTGACAGCTGAAGCAAAAAGAAGCACATTGGCTGTGTCTCTCGGCAAGCCAAAATGGCTACCTCAAACTTGAGTAATTAAACCGGCTGAGTTGCAGGGGCGGCTTGGGTGCATACGCGCGCGCGCAACCTATGTCGGGCGGGGTTTGCTTAACACGTGGGGCCCGCGTTAGCGGGGACACGGGGCAGCTCGGGAGGGACGGAGCGGCTATCTTTCTATGTCTGCTCTCATCGTTGTGAGGCTATTTTCGCTCTTTTCGCTGTCTTCGAGGACGCTCATCGTTTTGTGTGCTATTTTTAGCTATGACATCCATTAGCTATGTTGCTCTGAACAGGGGACTAGGTAACTAAGTTATATGTTTGGCTAAGTTATAAATAAACTATGAGCTAAGTTAAGCTTGGGGCTAAGTTAGAAAGAAAATTTTTTTTTTGCTATTTTTACTAATTTTTTAAGGTTTTTTGGCTTTACAAGCTCCTTTAAGGCTCTGAGAAACACGGGAGCTATGTTGCTGGAATGGCGGAATTTTTTTGATATTAATGGAGCTGTTTTTCTAATTTCTCTAACTAACTATGGTTCTAAGTGATATTATTAGCTAATGCTCTAAGTGCTCTTCCTAGCTATGGTTCTAAGTGCTCTTATTGAAATCTCCTAATTTAAAAAAAAAACGACTAAAAAAAACCAAGATGCAACTGACACGAGCAGGATAAGAGATGACGGGAGTCCGCGTCGGCTGAACGTAGCGAGCGGTTGCCGGCTGGACAAGAGCGGCGGGCTGCTCCACTTTGTAGGTGGTCGCCGGGGTCGGGTCCTGGGAGGAAAAAAAAATCACAGTTTGCTGATTTCATATTTTTATTCATGAATGATAAACACACCCCAAAGTGGATTCTAGCTTCAAACACTATTAATTCATACTTCAGCGACCCTCCGAAGCCACAAACAGGAACCTGAGGGAGGACGATGGGCGGGAGCGGCTGGGCGGAGGGCGCTGGGTAGTAGGGCGCAGAGGTCGTGACCGGAGGAAGGAAGACGACCTGCTGGTATCCGCGCGTGGTCGCCGGGGCAGGCTGCTGGTATACAACGACGGGAGGCGCCTGCGGCGCGGAAGGAGCGTAGCGAGGGAAGCGGGAACCGTAGCCGCCCGAGAGGAGGTTCTGAACAGAAGCAGATTAGATGGAAACATTAAACCTTGTTAAATTGACATTTAAATTTTTAACATATAGCGATTGAGAGAGAAAGAGGCTAAGGAGAGAGAGAGAGAGAGAAAGAGAGAGAGAGAGAGAGAGAGAAGGAGAGAGAAGAACGAACCTCCATCTCTGGCTTGTAGGGAAGAGCAGAGGAAGAAGCGTATCCAGTGGTCGGGATATCCTGCGAGAAAAAGATTTGAGAATTGAGTGGAAGAGAAGGAAGAAGATAATCTTCACACGCAGAGAAAGGAAGAAAGGGAAAGAAAGTCAGAGAACGAGAGAGAAAGAGAGAGAGAGAGAGAGAAGCTAGACAGCAGGAAGATACTAACCAGAGCAGCTGTGGTCGTCTCCTCAACTGCATATTCCGTCTTTGCCGGGACGTCGCTGAATGGAACAGCAGAGGTGGTGGTGGCGTAGCTGTCAGTGGAAGGAGAGGCATAGACCGAAGACGAGGTAGTCGGGTCCTAGAGGGAATGTCCCGATTACGGTATTTTTTTTAATAACTTGTATTTTTTTAGTAATAACAAGTGCTTAAGCCCAAAACCCTTGTGTGCATGATTTGTGGTAGATTGAAAAATGAAAATATTTTGACCCCACACCCAACTAGGATAGCACCAATATTGATTCTAAATTTACTGATGGCAAACACCAACCATGGCCAGAGTGGTCGCCTCCTGTGCACCGTAGCGAGCCTCGACGGGCAGAGTTGGGGTGTCACTGAAGAGCGGAGCAGAGTTAGTCGTGGTTGTGTAGCTCTCAGTGGACGGGCTCGCGTAACCGGAAGCCATGGTCGGGTTCTGCAAGAAGTAGGAATTCATGCAATCCATCACTAATAGGAATATATTAATATTATGAAGAATATATTGAAGATAGAAGCGAATTGTAGGGAAAGAGATAGATAACGAGAGAGAGAGAGAGAGAGAGTGAGAGAGAGAAGTTCGGAGAGAAAGAGAGGGAGGAAGAGCGAAAGAGAGAGATGACGGAGAGCTAGATATAGGAAGAATGGAGGGAGAGACAGCAAGAGAGAGAGTGAGAGAGAGAGAGGCGCTAACCATCGCAGCGGTAGTTGTCTCCTGTGCTCCGTAGCTCGCTCGAGACGGGATGGTCCGGATGTCGCTGAAGAGACGAGCAGAAGTGGTGGTGGCGTAGCTCTCAGTGGACGGGCTGGCATAGCCGGTGGAGACTGTCGGGTCCTGAACGGACACTGATTACGGTATGATTGATTAATTATAACTTTTCGGATATAAATGTGGAGGAAGACCGAGATAACTATCCAAAGAGAGAAAAAAAAAGCTACTGTGAGAGTAACATTCTAGAGGCAAAAAGGAAGTAGTAGTAGCATCAGGAGACGGAGGGAGATGGAAGCATATGGGTTGACAGAGAGATACAGAGAATGCAAACAGAGAGAGAGAGAGAGAGAGAGAGAGAGAGAGAGAGAGAACGATGCCAACCATCGCTGCGGTAGTCGTCTCCTGGCTAGCGTAGCGGATCGGGACATCGCGGAAGATGGAAGCAGAAGTTGAGGGGGCCGAGGTCGGAGCCGCCGTGGCGTAGCTCTCGGTGGACGGCGCAGCGTAGCCGGAAGAGATGGTCGGATTCTGCAAGTAAGGCACGATTAGCAAGCGGAAATACGATTTTGGATTATTAAATTGTCATTAAAGAAAGATATAATGGCTATCTTCACTAAACTTATATTTTATCTTAGGGAACAATTGTTTTGTTAGTGAAAAAGATGCTAACCAGCGCGATGAAAGTCTCCTTCGCTGGGTAAACAGCCTGGGTTGGCTTCGACGGAACATCGCTGAAGAGAGGAGCAGAGGTCGTGGGGAGCGAGGGAAGGACGTAGGCGAGAGACGCAGACGACGAGAGGAGAAGGAGAGCCGCCGAGACAGGGAGAGACATCTTGGCAGGTTGCTGCTGAAGTGGAAGGGAGGCCTTTTATACCCGATTCGAGATGGCGAGCGAGCGGAAGAGAACGTGTAGAAGGCTTTGTAGATCAAAATAGGAGGCAAGAGAGGGCAGAGGTGTGTGTGTGTGTGAAAGAGAGCGAGAAAGAGAAAGAGAGGGTGAGAAAGAGAGAGTTCTAAGAGGGGAGGGAGGAGGGAGAGAAAAAAAGAGAGTGAGAGAGAAAGACAGACTACTAATGTAAGAGGGTAGGGAGCCAAGAGTAGTGGATCAGCGCGTTGAAAATGCTCTTCCGAATGAATTTGATCTATCTCTGAACGAATGCACGTAATTCTGGAATCTCGCGAAAGCAAAAAGAGTTGTTTAGAAGAGTTGGAAATATAAAGACTTAACGAAAACAAGAAATTAGATGTGACAAGTAAATGTAGTTTAGTGCGCAAAAAATGTGGTGAAGCACTTTAAAGTGTAAACAGGAACAGATGCATAGCTCAAAGTGTGAAAGCAACAATATTTAATTTCATCAATGTCTATTTTTAAGTTTGTGTCAAGCATTGAATTCTAAATTTGACTACTCCATCTTTGATTTGGCTGAAGACGAGGTATTCTTTTGACTGATTTCAGTTCTCCTTTCGTTTCATATTCAATGTTAGTGTGTACTATAAAAATTATTCCATTTCTTACTTTTGTTGATCTTTGATCTTCGATATATGTACTGTGTACCCGCTGCAAGAAGAGCTTCATCTCGAAAACCCTCGAGTACGTCTTAACGCCAGTTTCCCCACGTTGTTTCCAAACGCTTAAGGCTCCTCCACGAAATCAACTGTCAAGTCAATAAAACAATTTATTTGGAAACATAAAAACTCAATCATAACTTAGCGCAACATATCTACATCATAACGTTTAAAAACTTCGACGAAACAGCATGATACAATCGTGTGTCATTCGACTAGAAGGTGGGCTTATCAGGACCCTGCATAGGTGAGTGAGGAGTGCAGCTTCTCATCCTCAGTAGGGAGTGGCCGGCTTGGAAACGGGCGCCGCGGCGATGGTGAGGGGAGCGTAATTGGAGGGAACGGGGCGCGGTTCGAGGCGTGCAGGAGAAGGACGATAGGTCGGGTACGAGGGGGCGTCCTGGAATAAGAAAAGAGGGTAAAATGTGGCCAGAAGTATTTTATTGCTAATTATTAAATAAATACAATATTTAAAACTATATACCTGCTCTTCCGAGAAAGAACTAGTTATTGATGATTGCAAAACGACTAAAAAAAACCAAGATGCAACTGACACGAGCAGGATAAGAGATGACGGGAGTCCGCGTCGGCTGAACGTAGCGAGCGGTTGCCGGCTGGACAAGAGCGGCGGGCTGCTCCAGTTTGTAGGTGGTCGCCGGAGTCGGGTACTGGGATGAAGAAAGTTCATTGAGCTGATTTGCTGCTATATTTATTTATGAACGATAAACACACCCCACAGTGAATTCTATCTTCAAACACTATTAAGTCATTCTTGAGGGACCCTCTGAAGCCACAAACAGGAACCTGAGGGAGGACGATGGGCGGGAGCGGCTGGGCAGAGGGTGCCGGGTAGTAGGGAGCAGAGGTCGTGACTGGAGGGAGGAAGACGACCTGCTGGTATTCGCGCGTGGTCGCAGGGGCGTCCTGCAGGTATACAACGACGGGAGGCGCCTGCGGCGCGGAAGGAGCGTAGCGAGGGAAGCGGGAACCGTAGCCGCCCGAAGGGAGGTTCTGAGCAGAAGCAGATTAGATGGAACGTTATACTTTGTCTTTGACATTTAAATTTTTAACAGACAACGATAAAGAGAGAGTAAGAGACAAAGGCGAAAGAGAGGAGAGAGAGAGAGAGAGAGAGAGAGAGAGAGAGACGAACGAACCTCAATCTCCGGCTTGTAGGGAACAGCAGACGAAGAAGCGTAGCCAGTGGTCGGGATATCCTGCAAGAGAAAGAAGATTTTCGAGAACGGGAATAGGGAAGAAGGGAACTTTCATACATAGAGAAGGTGAGAAAGGCAAAGAGGGAGATGGAGAAAAAAGAGAGCGAGAGAGAGAGAGAGAGAGAGAGAGAGAGAGAGAGAGGTGAGACAGCAGGACGCTACTAACCATAGCAGCCGTGGTCGTCTCCTCAACTGCATATCCCGTCTTTGCCGGGACGTCGTTGAAAGGAGCAGCAGAGGTGGTGGTGGCGTAACTGTCAGTGGAAGGAGAAGCATAGTCCGACGACGAGGTAGTCGGGTCCTGTAGAGAATGTCTCGTTTACGGTATCTTAATTTAAAATTTTTATATAATAATTTGTTTAATAACAAAGTTCATTTACTGATGAACAACACCAACCATGGCCAGAGTGGTCGTCTCCTGTTCGCCGTAGCGAGCTTCGACGGGCAGAGTTGGGATGTCACTGAAGAGCGGAGCCGAGGTGGTCGTGGTTGTGTAGCTCTCCGTGGACGGGCTCGCATAGCCAGAGGCCATGGTCGGGTTCTGCAAGAAGCAGGAATTCGTGCACTCCATCACTAATAGGAATATATTAATAAGCTCTTAAAAAAATTCATGCTCATATGTTTGAAGATAGAAGCGAATAGTACGGAAAGAGATAGATAACGAGAGAGAGAGAGAAAGAGAGAGAGAGAGAAGTTCGGAGAGAAAGAGAGGGAGGAAGAAAGAGAGAGAAAAGACGGAGAGCTATAGAAAGAATGGAGAAAGAAGGGAGAGAGAGATGACGGAGAGCTAGATATAGAAAGAATGGAGAAGGGAAGGAGAGACAGCAAGAGGGAGAGAGAGAGAGAGAGAGAGAGAGAGGCGCTAACCATCGCAGCGGTAGTTGTCTCCTGTGCTCCGTAGCTCGCAAGAGTCGGGATGGTCCGGATGTCGCTGAAGAGAAGGGCAGAAGTGGCGGTGGCGTAGTTCTCACTGGACGGGCTGGCATAGCCGGAGGAGATCGTCGGGTCCTGAACGGACACTGATTATTGAATACAGTATGATTGATTAATTATAATTGTTCGGATATAAACGTGGAGGAAGAGCGAGATAACTATCAGAGAGAGGAAAAGCAACAGTGAGAGTAACATCCTAGAGGCAAAAAGGAAGAAATAGTAGCATGAGGAGACAGAAGGAGATGGAAGCATATGGGTTGACAGAGAGATACAGAGAATACAAACACAGAGAGAGAGAGAGAGAGAGAGAGAGAGAGAGAGAGAACGATGCCAACCATCGCTGCGGTAGTCGTCTCCTGGCTAGCGTAGCGGATCGGGGCATCGCGGAAGATCGGAGCAGAAGTTGTGGGGGCCGAGGTCGGAGCCGACGTGGTGTAGCTCTCGGTGGACGGCGCAGCGTAGCCGGAAGAGATAGTCGGATTCTGTAATTAAAGTACGATTAGCAAGCGCAAAACTTTGAGATTATTAAATTAACATTACGAAATATATATGTTATCTTACAATTAGAGAAAAAAAAATTTTTGCTAGAGAAAAATATGCTAACCAGCGCGATGAAAGTCTCCTTCGCTGGGTAGACAGCCTGGGTTGGCTTCGACGGAACATCGCTGAAGAGAGGAGCAGACGTCGTGGGGAGCGAGGGAAGGACGTAGGCGAGAGACGCAGACGACGAGAGGAGAAGGAGAGCGGCCGAGACAGGGAGAGACATCTTGGCAGGTTGCTGTTGAAGTGGAAGGGAGGCCTTTTATACCCGATTTGAGGTGGCGAGCGTGCAGAAGAGAACGTGTAGAAGGCATTGTAGATCAAAAATAGGAAGCGAGAGAGGGCAGAGGTGTTTGAGAAAGTGATAGAGAGAGAGAGAGCGAGATAGAGAGAGAGAGATAGAGAGAGTACGAAGAGGGGAGGAGGGAGAGAGAGAGACAGAGAGAGAAAGAAAGAAAGCGACTACTAAAAGGGGAGGGAAGGAGGAGAGAGATGAATGATCGCGTTGAAATTACTCTACCGAATGAATTTGATCTATTTTTGAACGAATGCACGGAATTCTGAAATCTCGCAGAAACAAAGAGAGTTACAAATGGAAGGACTGAACCGTAAGCGCGAAAATAGTTCTTATTGTTAGTTTTTTTTGTAGTGCGCATAATCTGTGGTGAAGTGTACTGAAGATGATCATGTGTAGTGCAATATACAAATACAATTGCGCATTCGTGGGTCTTGCACGGAATGTTTCCAGCTTTATTCAAATTTTTTTTCTTCGAAAATGCTCTGCTCATTTCCAGAATTTTACTCTCGTCTTTCGTCATCGCGTGTTCCGGCTGCCTTCTCTACTTCTTCTTTAAGTTTGCTGCTGGATTGTTGCATCAACATTTGATTTTCGATGTGATTTTATTGAGAAGCAAAGCCCTCTTATGGTTAGTAGTTGTCCTTAACCACAACGAATCTTCTTTCGTTCGACTTTTGCTTATCTGTGCTGACAATGAGCCAGGACTTTTTGTTTCGGATTCGAGAGCTCACTGAAACGGATTGGAACGAGAGTTTTCTTTTTGCGGTGGAGGGATGAGCTTGATTTCCCGTGTCGCCTTTGATTTTAAACTCCTTAATGGTAATTTTAACTATGATAGCTGTCATTTGCCAATGATGTCTGCCCTCTTTGACACCTGCTGTTTATTTATTCTCGTTTACAAAGTTTAAATACCTTTCCACTATCTTTTACTACTTCTCTCAAGGCCGTGATCATTTCACCCTTGTTTTCTGCTACTTCTCCATCCTTTTTGTCTCCTCTTTCCATCTCTCTTTCTCTTTCTTTCTTTCTCTCTCTCTCTCTCTCTCTCTCTCTCTCTCACGCCTTGTCCACAATGATGTCATAATGCACGCGGGCGAGGCAGCGCCAACTGATTTGTTTTTCTCTCAGAGTCTTCTCACTCTCTGTTTTTCTCGTCTCTCTCACATCCGCTCCCTCGAATCAAACGGTTCCCTGATTTTCGCTCAAATGATTATCGCTCAAATGATTTTCGCTCAAAATTTTTTTAACAGTTGATGATTTTCGCTCAAATTTTTTTTATGATAAGTGATTTTTGCTCAAAATTTTTCCAAATGAGATATTATTGTAAAATTTTATAATCAGACTAGACATTAGGAGGAATGCGATTTCAACAGCGCTGAGAGTAAAAGAACGACGGGTGAACAACGTGCTTCGCAAATGCGCTAAATGAATGTATGTTTAATTCTTTAGGGCTCTACCTGATTAACACTCCACATCTCAGCAGGGACGAGAGGAGAGACACGGCGCATATTCCGGAGCTGGGTCCCCACCCAGGTATTCTTGAAGTAGGTAATAAAGGCATTGATTGCTTGTGGAGAGGCCGAGCAGTCATAGCGTGTCACTGCAGTAGCTGAAGGCGGTGTCAATGTCGATCTCCGGAACAAATGGCAGAGCCATGGATTGATGTACAATGATTTTGCTAGCAAGAAGATGTTCGAAGTCGACGTTAGACGGTTCTCTCGTTTGTAGTCAATTTGCAGTCAAAATAACAGAATGCGAACAGCAATTACTACTGTTGACCTTTTAAGCGCCTTTTAATTGCTGGAATTATTAAGTGCAAACTGTAATTAGGTTATTCGACAATGTTCGCACTTCTTATCCGCTTTCAGGGTGCACTAGTCAAAAAAAAATTTTTTTGAGCAAAAATCACTTACCATAAAAAAAACTTGAGCGAAAATCATCAACTGTTGAAAAAAGTTTGAGCGAAAATCATTTGAGCGATAATCAAAGAAAAATTTGAGCGAAAATCATTTGAGCGATAATCATTTGAGCGAAAATCAGGACACCGAATCAAACGCCACCTCTCCTCTGCCCTCCCACCCCCCTCCAGTTCTACCACTCCCGTACTACTCACTGATCTCTTCACATTGGCCCTTCCTGCTTGATTGTTTTCTCGCGCTGCCGTGCCTGTTATAAGAACATGAAAAACGCCTGCACTTTTCTAATTTCTGATGTTTTTTTGTTGTTGCAGTTTTCGTGCTGACTCTCTGTTACTGCGACAACAACGCCATGCAAATCTTCGTGAAGACCCTCACCGGCAAGACCATCACTCTCGAGGTCGAGGCTGCCGACACTATCGAGAACGTCAAGGCTAAGATCCAGGATAAGGAGGGCATTCCGCCCGACCAGCAGCGCCTCATCTTCGCTGGTTCGTTTCACCCTTTGGAATACCTTCTTGAAATGGCAGATAACAGGCGCTGTGATATCCTTTCTGAACAGGATATGATAATTAGCTGGGTTTTGCTGGTTTGTTCCGGCAATGGCCTCTTAGTTAAACCTCAAGTGAAAGGCTTTTAATAGCTTGTAAAAATATATTTTAGAGTATGTGTATACATTTCCTTTCTGTTCCACGCAAGCAGCTGGAGGATGGCCGCACCCTGGCGGATTACAACATCCAAAAGGAGTCCACTCTCCACCTCGTTCTCCGCCTTCGCGGCGGCATGCAGATATTTGTGAAGACGCTCACCGGCAAGACCATCACTCTCGAGGTCGAGGCTGCCGACACTATTGAGAACGTTAAGGCCAAGATCCAGGATAAGGAGGGCATCCCGCCCGACCAGCAGCGCCTCATCTTCGCTGGTTCGTTTCGTGGTCAAATGTATTGTTGAAGTCGAGGAACATCCGTATTCATGGGTGGCACTATTACCTCTTGAAGGTTATCATTAAAGATATTAAAGCAATGGATTTTAATTATGGAAAATTTCCTTTAATAAGTATTATTGGCTACGTATTTCTTATTTTCCTATTTTCAGGCAAGCAGCTGGAGGATGGCCGCACCCTGGCGGACTACAACATCCAGAAGGAGTCCACTCTCCACCTCGTTCTCCGCCTTCGCGGCGGCATGCAGATCTTCGTGAAGACCCTCACCGGCAAGACCATCACCCTCGAGGTCGAGGCTGCCGACACTATTGAGAACGTTAAGGCCAAGATCCAGGATAAGGAGGGCATCCCGCCCGACCAGCAGCGCCTCATCTTCGCTGGTTCGTTTCATAATCGACATTTTCTCCTGTTTTGGTTAGTTTCCATGATTTCGAAGCGAAGTTGAGTAGAAGAAATTGGTGGAGTTTTTGGATATGTAATTTTGAACTGTACTTTTGCCGTCATTACGAAAATATGTAGGCTGTTTCAATAAAATATGAAATTAAACTGCTTAAATCTAATTGAATTGCTATATGAATTCCCTCTTCTCAGGCAAGCAGCTCGAGGATGGCCGTACCCTGGCGGACTACAACATTCAGAAGGAGTCTACCCTCCATCTCGTTCTTCGTCTCCGCGGTGGCAACTGAGGATCACCCAGCAAGAGTCCCTCTCGTTCTGGTCCCCACTACTTGCATGCCTTCTCCGGTCTTCAGGCCATTTCTTTTATTTTTAATACTGACTAAACAGTCCCCTTTTCGATGTCTTACTAAAATGAATTTAGTTTTTGCCCCATCAATTCCAACCCTGTGAAACTTCTTCAATTCATTCCTTTTAAATGTGTAATTCATTCTTTGCATTTGCAATGAATCACCTTTGCGTCAAGTCATATCCAATAATATAATACAAGGAATAGGCGTGGTGTTTTTGAACGGTTCTTTTGCGTTCTCACTCTTGTTTGAGAGCAAGGTTCTTTTCAGACGTTGATTATGAACATTTTAGAAAGCACATTATCAGGGAAGATGGTGGTTTTGCAGAAGAAGAAGATTTTAAAATAGACAAAAAGCAAGAGTGACCGATTCTTCCCTCGTAAATTGACTTTAAAGCAAATAAAAATTAAACATTAAGCTTATTTGTATTCAAATTTTCTTCTGCCGTCTAATGTGATACGAGAATACAGTTTCATTCGAGCAGCTGCAGGGTCGTCGCTTGAGTATTCTCTTCATTTGGAAATGGAAGATGTACGAGAGTTAGACGAAGGTGTGGTGGTGCGTTTTGAGCTCACGTGCACAGCCAGGGACTCATTTGCATGGATAAGTCCTGAAGAGTGAGAGAGAGAGAGAGTGGGAGAGAGAGAGAAGGAGAGAGAGAGGGAGAGAGAGAGAGGTTTACGGTAGGATGTCTGTAGAAGAGCTGGGTTCTGATGTGAGCTGGATTATAGTGGGGTCCTAAAGAGCCACGGCTACGGTAGAGAGAAACATTGGTTACGGCAGGGTACTGAAAGGGAGAGAGAGACCGGCTACGATTCGATTACTGAAGAAGATGGTAGGATAGGGAATATTAAATGTAGGATCGTTAGGTTACTGTAGCTTCTACTATTTCTTTAATTTGAGAAAGAGAGCTGTTACCGAGGAGATGTCCAGGGAAAGGGCGGCATAAATACATATGTGCATGCTTACACTTATACATACAACCAATTTGTTCTTCTCTATCTCTCTCTGCCTTTGTCTCTCTCTTTATCTCTCTCTCTCTCTCTCTCTCTCGCTCTCTCTCTCGCTCTCTCTCTCTTTCTCTCTCTATCTTCCTCTTTCATTCTCTCTCTGTTTCTCTCCTTCTTTCATTCTCTCTCTCTCACATCAGTCAGAGACCGATTGTCGGCTTCTCCGCTGCCATTGTCTCCTTCTTGCGTTGAACGAAAAGCCGATTTTGTCATCGATTACTCTAACCCCCTTCTCCCTCCTTCATACATGTAAAAGTGGACATCAATTTTTTAAAATTATTATTACTTGGTGTGCTGCAAAAATACAGAGAGAGAGAGAGGGAGAGAGAGAGAGAAACGCATATGTACGGTGAAAAGTTATTCTTTATGTTCCATTCGCCGTGTACTCTTTAAAATGTGTTGTGTACGAACGATGTCATCAGAAAAGAGGTAATCAGATCAAAAGAGAGAGAGAGAGAGAGCGAGAGAGAGATAAAGAGAGAGACAAAGGCAGAGAGAGAGAGAGAGTGAGAGAGAGAGACAAAAAGTCTTATTAAAGGAGCACGAAACTCAACCACTATCTATTTGAATTTTTCTGATTATTGCAGTCGTGTCTATCTAAATCACACGTTCTCTCGCTCTCTTTTTAGGCAAAATAGCTGTGGCGATTTTCAATTGAATACTCAATTCAATACGGAAGGAATAAAATCTCTCAGTTTCCCATATTTCCAGAACGGCAGATTCACTGAAGTTGCATATTTGTTTGATCATTTGTGATTTCGGTCACAGCTCAGCCTGTCACAATATATAATTTTAGATGCGAGAAAAAACAGTGCAAAATTAGCATGCTGAATACACACAGTTTGATCCGTTTCCAAATCGTAACCTGGATAGAAACACTGGAAATGTGCCAGGCTGCTAATAGCACCATTATTCCGCAAGCTTTTTCTGCCTTCATCGACGGTGCTTTTCATTCCCTTTCACTTGTTATATTTTTTTCCTAGATTTGTTGTAGATGAATTCCAGGCAGTAAATCCTATAGGCATGCAGTAACATTGCTACGGAACATGTTGGTCGATTAGTGAAAGTCGATTAGTGACTATTGGTAAAAACCCCTTCAAAATTTACATTTATTCTGTTTTTTTTTCTTTGGATTTACCGATTGCAAATGAGCTTGCAAATATTCTCTGAATATTCCAGGAAGGGTGCAACGTTTGCATTCAACTTTATTTAATTACATCAATAACAATTTATGGTTTTATGCACAATAATTTATGCACATTATTCTAAATTTGCCGATTTAATCTCCGATTTCGCGGAGTTATTCTAGCGATTACTTTTATTGATTTCCTTCGTTTCAACCCAATTACCGTGTGTGTTAAAAAAATTATTTCATTTCTTTCTTTCCTTTTGATTTGCAGTGTCCGTGAATATTTAAAAACTTCTTTCAAGACACTTGCAGATGCCACTTCTTTCAAGACACTTGCAGATGCCATGAGATTTTGTAGCGTACATACGTTTATCAGAGATGTCAACTCATTGCAATCTGGCTAAGTGCGTATGGAAATAGCCTCAGGGCGACTTTTCCCAGCTCGGCTCGCTCAGCCGTCGAGGCAAACGCGATCGGAAATTAGTAGATATTTGTCAATGGGGAGCGGAAAACAAGCAGATTTGCCGAAATCAATTTTTCAACTACATATGTACATTTGTACATATTTATGTATTCCAACGATAAAGTTACCGTTTCTTTCGCTTCCTCGACCATACTCGGAGAGGCGAAGTTGAAGAGCGACTTTGCCTCTCCTGATAGGCTATCCACGACCTGAAATAAATACTATGTACATATGCAAATACACAGCTATGTATATTTCGGCGCATGCACGTATTATCCGTCAACAAAGTAAAACGAAATCATGACTAGTACCTTTTCGGCGTATTCTGGATGGTCGAAGAGATTCTGAAAGTCCTCGGCGAAAGCAGCCTAAGATTAAAATATATACATATACATATACATATATATATATATATATATATATATAGATATATATATATATGTATATATATATATATATGTATATATATATATATATATATATATATATATATTTTAGATATATGTATGCATATAACAGCAAATCTATGTGTTGAAGATTGAAATTTGTTGAAATAAGGGACCAGGATAGCTGCGGGAACAGCTTTCGCCTTGTCTTCTTTGTCCACTGGGAGCAGTCTATTCATCTTATGCAAGAGCTCAGCTACTCGGGGGCTCAGGCCATCAACGATGTCTGCTGGAGATGCCTGAAAAAGCCATTTGCTACTGTACAGTTTGATATAATAAAAAAAACCAACTTTGATGACCAAATAAGACACAATGAACCTAACCTGGCAGTGACCTGTCCAAAGAGTTGCACAAGCGTACAACCCGAGAATATTGATGAGTTTCAACTAGAATATCAGTTTTCTGTTGTTGAAATATTGTAATTATTGTATTAGTTAATTTTAATAATGAATATAATTTTTTACAATATTAGCGGTTTTTACATACCTGGCGATAGTTAGGAGATATCAAGGAAGAGAGCTGGCAGCGTAAAGTAATTCACTTATGATTGAGCAGCCTTTTATATGGAACGCAAGTGGTCTTTTGAAGTCTCTCCGATTTCCATTATTCCGGATCATTTGATCACCTGAAATTTCCAGTATTTGGGATCATTTCTATGCCGCATCCATAGCTACGGTGGGCATAAGTAGCACATTTGATTGCAGGAATAGTGCCAAATTAAAAACTATGTTTGCTCTGGAGACACATCAGCCAGCTGAGTATTCAAACAAATGCATCGAGGAAAATGGCTTTGATTTCGCTAAATCACAAAACCACAGGAAAGAGAATCACTGAGATGGATATTTCAACTATGGCTAGCAGGGATCGCCCTGGGAACCTCTCTCCTTTGCTCATTCCTCGAATGTGCAGGTTAGCTGGCAATTTAAAACTGGAACTTTTCCTAATAATCAAATCGCATGTGTTATCAAAATACTTATTTTAATAAAAGCAGTACTCGGGTATTCAATAAAGGTTCTTAATTCCTGACATAAAAAGTTTCAAAAGGGTATCCTTTGAAAGGGGTGATCTCCTGCTGGAAATTCACGCGAAGAATCTAGAAACCCCGTCCATATTTGCATAACTCTTGCAAGAGACGTTGCTATCAATCCTGAACCGTTACAGAGGAATTATTCTGGTCGTATCTTTTTAGCTAACCTAAATGAGAGAAAAGAAAATTATATGAAAAAAATTATTGTGCGGAATTCAAAAGATAAATATCAAATCTGCGGATAAATAAGGAAAAGAGGGCTACCGCAAACCATGCACTCTTTCAGCCACGCTAGTAGGGATGGCAACTGTTACCAAAGCTCAAAGAACGATAACAGGCGAAAACATGCACCCTAATCCAGAGCGGAAGATATATTTAGCATTTATATTTAACAAACTTGGCATCCGTGTGAAACGGGTGGCATTTACCTCTTCCAATGGCATTTTGCAGGCCAAACTTTATCGGACAAGAACATACAAAAGAAAAGTTGTATTCTCGAAGATGAGGTTCTCTAACAATACGCACCACTTGGACCTGAACTATTATATTTATTGTTAGCTAGCGGGCGCTTCGTAAAATCAACAAGATGTTTTATTTCATTAGCAGAATATTGCTAAATTTACCTGCACATGTTTGTGAGGAAATTGAAATCGAAGAAATGCGCCAAGCGTACTTTTGAGTTCAGTAACACTGCACTTCCTAAACGAATAAATTAATTTAAAAATATGCACATTTTCATGTCATTACGACGACAAATAGCTCAAACGTGCTCTCATTCTTCAATCAAGATGCCTTCGCAGCCGGCTGCTTCGAGAGGAGCTCTCGTGAAGAAGAAGAAGAAGGGTGCGACCTGCTGCGTGTCTTCGGTTGTCAGTCAAGGCATTTTTAAATACTTTATTTATTTTAAAAAAAACTGACCATTCATAATATAAGGACATTTTAATGTAATATTCTTAAAACTCTTCGCAGCAACTATTGACAGTAAAATTTGTGTTCAAAGATTTTCAAAGTTATTGTTTATAATTTGTTTTTAATAATTTATTTTCCAAATATTTACTATTTGAGTGCTGCATGGCCGAGAAGAATGAGACGAAGAGAAGCAGCCGACAGCGCTACGCAGCGTGCGACTTAGCCAATCTCAGAGCCGACTACGACGAGATCATCGCGGAGGTCGTGATTACTCGTATCTTGATGGTCAATTGTTAATGTGCCAAGAGGCGGAGGAAGAGTGTCAAAGTTCGGGTACGGTCATTTTCGAAGAGCAAAACTACACGGCTCGGTCTATCCTTGAACAGGGGTGGCCGGGGGCCGAAATTGTCCGGCCCCGGCCCCCAGGGTAGGCCCCGGCCCCCGAGGTCGACCCCGGCCCCCGCTCCCGAGCTCGGCCCCGGCCCCGGCCCCGGGGGCCGGGGCCTGGGGCCGGGGCCCTAGCCGGCCACCCCTGTCCTTGAATACACCATGAGATATTGAGATAATCAACACTATTAAGCAATGAAAATCCGATCATATAATTGGGAATATTGTACGTAACAAATTCATAAAAGTTTATAATATGTAAGAAAAATTGACTGAAATCTCGTTAACTTTATCTTTTTTTCTAGAGCAACACTTGTATTCGTCAAGCGGAGACGTCGTTGCTTATGCACCGCCTTTCTCTGCTCATCGAGCAGAAGAGAGGTCTTGGCAACGGGTCTGAAGAGGTAACACAGGGAAGTGTCACGATTAGTAATTCAATAAATCTGGAATCCTTTAGGCAATATGTTTATTATACGGAAGTATTCAAAATTCATAGTTCCCGGCAAATCCAACATTCTAAACTCAAACTTCCCGCCGAAGCCAAACTCTGACTTCACACTTCATCAGGGCATGCGTCCGCTTGTCGACTGAGCCGATTTTGATGAGGGTGGTGGCTGGGGGAGGTCAAAGTTCCCAGGTTAGCGAAAGAGAGCTCAAAGGAGGAAGTTTACGGGGTGTTTTAAATTTAAAGAGCCACATGTTATTCTATGTAAAGAATAATCCGAAGAAATTAAGCTTTTTCCTTTTAAATTAATGAAAAATTAATAAATTGTTGCAGATGAATATAAATAACAAATAAAAAGAAATTAAAATTAATAGTGATAGTGGTTTTCATATTTAAAATATTCTCTTCTTCCTATTAGCAACTCAACTCGTGCTGTAGCCTCGCCGATGCGGAGTAAGTGGATGAGGCAAGGATAATCCTTTTTTAATTAATACTATATTAATAATTATTGATTAAAAAAACAAATAAATTAATTAAAGATGGCGATGACCTACTGCGTGGTCCGTCGCCGCCTGAGCCGAGTGGCGGCCTGCGAGGAAGAGGCAGTGGAGAGGCAGAAGAAGGAGGCCCAGAGACTCGTCCGCAAGCTGGACGCACTCGTAAGGGATAGAAAAGGATAAGGATAAGGATAAGACTAAGAATAAGGCTAAGGATAAGTCTAAGGGGAGAAGATGAAACATTAGTAAAACCTTGTTGTATCTCATATCTCTCTCCCTCCCATTCTCTCCCTACATTTCAGTCTTCCTCTCTCCTTCTCTCTCTTCTCCCTTTCACTCTCTTTCTCTCTCTCTCTCTCTCTCTCTCCTCTCCCTTTTTTTCACCTTTCAGAATCTCTTTGCCTATTGCGTCGGCGGATGTCCTCCTTCTACCACACGTTCGCCGTTGCCATTCGGCATTGAAGAATTCTGAGGTGGGTGGCAGTTTCGGGCAAGAAGAAATAGAGAGACAGAGAGAGAGGTGAAATGAGAGACAAGAAGGATAATGAAGATCGCACAAGGGAGAGAGAATGATAGAGTAGTGAGTAGAGAAAGAGATAATAGGAGAGACCGAATGAATGCTGCGGATTGCAAGAGACCTTTTGAGATACAGAAAGAGTGATCAGGAAAGCTCGATTGTTGAGGCTGAAAGCTTCGCGACTTCCTCCCTCTCCTCCACTCGCTATCTCCTTTGCCCTTTGCATCGTTCATGCGATGTCGCTCTTCTCGCAATAAATTATGTTTTTATTAAGGCATTTCATAATCAGGTATATTAGCATATTTGATATGGTAATGAAATTCGTAAACAAAGAGGACTTCAGTAAATATATTTGAACAAGAGCTCAACAAAAACAGCATTTACAAAATCTTTGCTTGGGCTGGTTTTTTCGTGTGAAACAAACGTCGATGGTTTCCCTGGCTTTCTTTTATAAGACCCTGAAAATTCAGAAAAATTTGGCAGTAATATGTCCGCAATTTGCAACGCATCGAAATTTATCGAAATTTCCCCTCATATTGGGTGTGAAAATATGCAACTTTATGCAAATTATCACTGTAAATTTTCCCAACACTACGCTCAAAGGCAAATTGTAGGTCTCAAAAGTAACCTTTAGGGCCGAAAATTGGGACCCTCACTAGGTTTGGAATGCCCGAGGGATCATTCTTTGAAGGTCACATTGAGTGGACTATTTCGTTTTATAATTGATTACTTTTGAATGAGGCCAAATTCAGCTCAGAAATTCATATTCAAATGCAAATATACAAAATTTCGATGCAATAGCTCGGAAAACGCAGCATCCGTTGCTCTGTCACTGTCCTATGTTTCGTTGCTAACACAACAATTGATTACTTTTTTCCATTCAACATGAATGTAGTACTTCACATCATCGTAATATGCGCAAGAGCGTATGGAAAGAGCTTGACAGGGATAGCATCGAGGGCCGCTCGAACGGATCTGGGCGCAGACGCGATCTGAAATTGATACATTTTAACTTCACGGAACATAACTTCATATACTACATATAGGCATTCATACATATACCGCTTCCTCGGCTTCCGCTACAGTTCTTGGAGCGGCGAAGTTGAAATAAGATTTTGCCTCATCCGATAGGCTGTTCACGATCTGATTGTGAGAAAGAATATGTAAGCTCGTAGAATTATTTTTTTATTATTATTAGTCCTTAAGGAGATCCTATATATTTAGGAGAAGTCGCATGTAGTATGCAGTACATATATACATATGTATCAGCATAACGACCTTTTCGGCGTGCTCTGGGTGATTGATGAGATGCTGAAAGTCTTTGTCGAGGGCTCCCTAAAAAAAAGTACGGTGAAAATGAAAATGACTTCAGAATTAAGTAAATGATAAAAACCTGGATAGCGGCTGGAATGGACTCCGCCCTCTCAACTTTCCCTTCCGGGAGATGGTTTCGCATTTTGTGAACGAGTTCGGCAACCATTTTGTTAATTCGTCTTGGAACTGCCCCGACCTATAAACCCGCAGAAACATGTATTCGGTTCATTCGTGAATAAAACAAGTCGCCCGAGGAAGCGTCTCACCTGGCCGCTTCCTGACCACAGATTCGCCGAACTGCACAGAACAAGAATGGCAATAAGCTTCATCTAAAGAATTTTTGCAAATTAGTTTAATGTTAATTTAAAAAATAATAATAATATTTAGTGAAAGTCCCCATAAAAAACCATGTCTTTTCAAACGTGCAATGTATGAATTTATGTAAATATAAACAAATGTATGTTGATGCATAGTTACATACAACTTACATATGTATGTACGCGAAGGAGTAGGGGTTTGAATAATGTTATTTTTTTTATTGCGTTTGTGCAATTGACATACATGAAAATTCGCCGGCTTCTTTTGTCAAGTTTACAATTCGGTATTTCCTTTTTCACACGCTCACTATCTTCTCGTACTCTTGAATTATTGAAAAAGAAGAATACATCCTTCCAGGAAATGTATTTCGGTAGAACTTGAAGAGTTTATTTTAATCCGCTAATTGTAAGGATCAACAAATTCTTCAAGATACGCATATAAAATATATAGAAATTTTAATTATGAGGAAAAACAATGTCGTCACGTTCGAATTGACTGGAAACATACATTCATATTTGTGGAAAACGAAAAAAAAACAGTGTATAAAACGCTTACTGCTGGAGGAGGAGAGGCAGTAGCAAGTGAAGGACACACGCGAAGTACCTTTAAGTAATGGCGTCCTTTTATAGTGACGTGGAATATTAATAGGACAATAATCAAAGATTTTCGTGTCTGGTCTTGCCCCTCCCTTTGTGAGGTGTGACAATTGGGAGAAGAGTGCCGAAGCAGACGAAAAGAGAGAAAAACAACGCTCTTTCAACCGTACACTCTCTAACCACTCTTTGCAAGAGTCGAATGTGAAACGAAGCGCCACGTCGATTTGGCGCAAATTTCTCACATAATATTGGCTAATTTGTCTGAAAGTGACTGCTTGCAGCACACTTTCGGACAAAAATGAAGCTAACTTTGCTGACTTCAAATAAGTCAGCTGTGCCTACATACAAAAGATATGCCATGAATGTATTTGTATGAGAAAAAGAAGCCTAATTTTATTTCATTTTTCTCAATTAGCTTGAATGGCCCAATATATAAAAAAAAGCTTTGCATATGTTATAAACATTATTTGAGTCTTCAAACCGAAGTTAATATTGAAAAAGACGAAGGATTTGGCCGAATGTTCAGGGCATTCTGCCTGGTCGTACTAGCTAAATTTGACCACCACTCAGAATATCATAATATACATACATACAAATGTAGTTGTAGTAGTAGGTATATCCTCGTTCTATGAAATAAAGCGAATAAAATTAGTTTTGATTGAAGATTCAGACATCAACGAGATTATTGAAAATTTTAGTTAAAATATGCGATAATATCTCAATTATCAATTTGTAGAGGGCCATGATGATGCTTTCTCCGGGTTTTTGCTGCCCATGTTTTCTCGTGAGGAGAAGAAAACTTCGCTCACCTCAATGAAGAAGAATTGACTTTTCAAATGTGCACCGCCCACGTCGACCAGGATAAAGAGAGTCGAAGACTAAGTTGCGATCTCACATCTGCATAGAAAAATATATTTTGAAAGTAAATTATTGTGAAAAATTCTTCCTGTTCTGAATATAAATTAGCAACAAACTTCTTTTCAGAGGATTCAGCACCTAGAAATGCATATACGTAAAGTAAATTTATAAATTAAGTAAGCATAAATTTGATAAGAGATTTAAAAATACGGATGCAGAAGTGCATGATATGTACATATCTACATCGAATTCATGCAGACTTTATTCAAATCACCTCTTAACGAAAGACATATGACATATGTATGTATGTACATACATATAAGAACGGTAGGCAGCTGAATATTTCTAGTTCTAACCATAAGAAACAACTGATTTGTTCCAATAATGGAGCCTATTATAAGCTATTTTTTCGAAATGGGTCTTTTTCACGTGCATTTCTTGATAAGTTACGATGTATGTTTTTTTCCGCCGATGGAAATGTTCAATTCGGAGGGTATTTGGGCAGTAAACAGAGTTGCTCCCGATGTATTTGTGTTCTCTGGACTGAATGCAGACTTGTAATGTTTGTTGAACGGATTGAGAGTGAATAGAACAAACTCTTTCTTGAAGGAAAATCGCTCCATGCCACGAAATGTTTTAAATACCGCCTGGCTGGAGTATGCACTTGCTTGCGGTTGCATGTTGGCACTCTATTTCTAATTGTGTTTCCTTTTCTCTTCCTTCATAACTGCAAGGTTCTCTAGTAGCAGTTAAGGCTTAGAATTGATGTTGTTTCATCTAAAAATAAAGATGAAAAATAAGAAGGATGTATTTTATAATTATTGGTTGTGATTCTATGAACTGCTAGAATTCCAATGTTTTAGATTGCCAATAAAATTACACTATTATTCGGGGAATGTCTCCGAATACTTTCGACGGAAAGGCGGTTATTGTCACCGGTGAGTTTACACATAAAATAAACTAGTAAGAACTATAATATATAAATTAAATATAAATTTCCACCAAAAAACACAGACACCTATTACATCCGTATGTGCTTTCCCTTTTCAATGAGAGATTTGGCGTGTGCATTCTCAACAGGTTCCTCGTCTGGAATCGGCCGTGCGACTGCCGGCCTCTTTGCTGCTTCCGGAGCGAAAGTTACATTGAGTGGAAGAAATCTCGAGGCACTCGAGGCACGTCATCCTTTCTTTCGCTAATTTAGTTTTTACACCTAGGAAAATTTTCCATTGTATTCAGAGTGCTCGAAGTTCGCTTGTTAAAGCGGGGTCGAAGCCGGATGACGTCATCATTGTCCAGGTAGGGAAAATTTTGAAGATATTAAAATGAAATAACGAAAAAAGCGGATGCCACTGCCACTCAGGGTGATGTTGCGGATGACGCGGTTGCGAGCGAGTTGGTGGAGCGGACGGTGGCGGCCTTTGGTCGTCTGGATGTCCTCGTCAACAACGCGGCCGCCCTCGAGACGGGGCAGGGCACGGCGGCCAACACAAGCACTTTGACCACATCATGAGAGTCAACGTTCGCCAGTCAGAACGGAGAATATTCATGCTCTCAGTCTTCTTTAACATGCTGAACTACTCTTGGAGCATCTTTCTACTAATGAAACGATGTCATGCCCCTTCAGGGTGATTCTTCTGACGCAGCTGGCCGCGCCGCATCTCGCGAAAACGCGTGGCGCGGTCGTCAACGTATCGAGCATTGTCGCCCAGCCACATCAGTTTCCCGTGAGTGAGGGAAGATTGCACTTGTCGGCGGCGTAGTGCAGTGGTAGAGCACTCGACCCATGAGTAGATCTTCCCAAGTTCGAACACGGAGCCTCGCCAAGACTAGCGCGACATTCATTACAAGCTCCAGCCGTAGACCCCTCTTTACTTCTTTTTAGAACCATCCGTTCTACTCCATCACGAAGGCTGCACTCGACCAGGTCACTGTGCAGATGGCCGCCGCTCTCATAAAACAGGGCATCAGGGTCAACTCGGTCAAGTCAGCACGTTATGTATTCCTTGTTTATCTTTTATGTATTTATACATTACATTAACAAAAACCTCCTTTAATATCAGTCCTGGCCTTATCCTCACTGAACTCTACGTCAAAAATGGGATGACGGAGGAGACGAGCGCAAAGGTGTGTTTCTCTTCTTATTTAATTGAACGATTCAAATAGTATCAAACAAAATCTGCAGTTCTTCGGCCGCATGAACAATTCTGACATCATTCCCTGTGGAAGACATGGAGAGCCGGAGGACGCCGCCAAGGTTTTTTTCCTATTAATTTTTCAAGCCGTTTTCGACAAAATTGTCTAGACAATACATATATTTCGAATTTCAATTTTTCCATAGCAAAGATATTCAGGTGATTTTATTCCTCGCAAATCGCAACGAATCTGAGTGGGTCGTCGGTCAGAAGGTGAATAACTAGCCATCATACTATTTTAAAGTTAATTAATTGTTTACTTCTGATTTATAGATCTTCGTTGATGGCGGTTCTTCGATGAAGAACAATCTTCTCCATACCATCGGAGCAGTCGAAGACGAACTTGCAAAGTCTGCCTATTCACGATCTGCAGAAATTACTATACATTTTCTGATTTTTCGTTGCCTTCAGAATTCTTTTTCTAACTTTGCTTACAGTTTCGAACCGCTTAGTTGTGAATAACATGGGTTGCTTTCTCTTTATTCTACATGAAATGGGTGGATTAAGAGAAGGAAAGGCTGAGAGATCTCCGCGAGATCAGTGGAAAATCAGTCAACCGTTAGCACACCCGTTGGGACTTAAATGGATTCTTGCTTAGTGGTCGTTTTATCAATACATTTAAAAATAATTTATATTCTATGGTTGTGATGAAAGTCGCCACTTAATTGGCGGACGTGTCCATGCCCATGGCACTGGGGCTGTGGAGATTGGAAGACTGAAGAAGAATAGTGAAATCGATTAAAGACTATAAGATTGAAAAGGATGCGGCAGATCTTAAGGTGACATCGGAAACGAACAGTGGACGCGCGCGAGTCGACAGTCACGACGGGAGTTCCCATCTCCTGAAATTTGTTTTCTTCTTGATAGTCTCATCAATTGAAATGGTATATCTTTTTTTTATTTAGAAAAGTGAATTTGAAAGAGCGCAGCGCTGACAGGTGTGTTCTGGACATGGTAGATCGAAACGGAAGACTCGTTGTGGCTTGGCTGAACGGAAGTACCGTCTTCTCCCTTCACACTGCAACCAACCAATCTTCTCATACATATTTCAATGGTAATGTATTGTTTGTCATCTTTTCTTCCATCTCATCGTCGACTTGTGCAACTTGCCCGGTTGTCTTGCTGTTGTGACGCCAGCAGAGAAAGACGGAGAGTGCGAAGAAGGCGAGGGAGGAGACGAAGAAGAGAACAGTCAGCCACAGCCACAGTTCATTCATCTGCAAACACATTATCGTCAATTTTAAGAAATTTTAAACTACTCCTTTGCTATTTTATTTTGTTCAAAACCTCGAAAGGCGCATGCGGGAGGAGAACGTTGACGGCAGTGGCCACGATGTGGGCGTGGCCAGAGAAGCCATGCATACTCCAGGGGCCATTACGCTTACCGTCGATGATGAAATAACGCTATAAATATTCTTTTTAAAAATTTAAAATATTTTAAAAGGTAATAATAATGTTTCTGATTAGAAGAAAACTACCCCTATCAAGCGAAGCCGGACTGCTCTCTGATCTGACCGTGCTCATCTCGGTGTTGACGTCGAATTGAACGATGGAGATGACGGCGGAAGACCGCGTCCACGACGCGCAGAAGTCACTCGATGTATTCCTGTTATTAAATCATTTCTGCCAACTTCTTATGTTGTCACAATTAGGAGCTATTTCCGAGCCAATTTCAGTTATGAGCCAATGAGGCTGAAGGCAGAAGACATGGCCCTGGACGAACGGCGTGAAGAGGAGAACGGGCGTCTCCGAGTTGATGACGTCATCGAAGAAGACGTCGCAGACACTGCCGCCCTTAGCATCCTTCATGCTCGCTGACTTGGCAGCTGCCTTTGATGTCGCCGAGTGGAGAACTTCGAGAGACGCGAGCTGCTGCAAAGATTAAAAGGTATGTTGAACCGTCATGAAATATTTGCTTTGCTAAGCTGCACATGAAATGTTTTAATGAAGAAGGAAATCTGTGAATTATCGGATGGAACCCAGTTGTGAGGGTCATCTTCGGGATCCGCGTCGAAGATGAGTGAAATGACTGGATGTCGCTGAGAGAGCCGTCTCTCCACTGCAGACACGACGAGTAGCAGAGAGAGGAGAAGAAGCTGACGGCGGCAAGAAGCCCCGGTCATTCCCGTATGCAGCTTAGGTTAGCTTTATTATATCATTTTATTATTCGCAATAGATATGTAATAATAATTCTTTTATAATTCTTTCCATATTAATCACAGATATGGAGCTTCGCAAGATATGGAAAATTGCAAACCACGACGCACGAAGCAGACCAAAATCGCAACGACCGCCTGCGATCGACGAATCTTGATAGAATGATGAGTAGAAAATATGAAAGCTGATTATGAAATATCGAAAAGTGCTAAATCACTAACTGAATAATGAATTAGGCATGCAAAGTGCACTGTTGTTTTACATAATGTGAGCCCAATGGATGGAATGCTCCTCATTCCAACTTCCCACAGCGCTCGAGAATGGTTGATACTGCGGCCGGGCAGACGACTGAGAAGGATCAGGTTGCGGCTGTCCAATTCTCTTCTGCAACACTTTTATTGTATTGTTTTATGGAAGTATAAGTCTTAAAATAATCAAAGTGTGAAATATGTTTGCGAATTTTTCTTCAATTTTTTTTTTAAGAATGGTTGTTTTTTGTTAAGCCTTACGACGGCCCGCACCGAAGCTACTACATCGACAACGGCTACTCGCACTGGTCCTTCGAAATTCTTGGTCCGCATGCGCATCTTCCATCTAAACAACAACAAAAATATGGAATTTCGACGCGCTCCCCTTCTTTTGTTCAGCAAAATTTACAAAAGAAATCTTGATATTGACAAGATTTAAATAGTTGATTCAATAAATGTACACTTCTCCTTCGGCTGCAGGAGTGTTGCTTCCCTTCGTGCTCTGGGGGCTGCTCATGCGAGTCCGCCGACGTGCACGTACCGCCAACCTCAACAAACACTTCCGCAACTATCAGGTCGGTCCAGCTCTCTCTCTCTCTCTCTCTCTCTCTCTCTCTTTCTCTCTCTCTCTCTCTCTTTCTTCTCTCTCTCTCTCTCTCTCTCTTCTCTCTCTCTCTCTCTTTTTATGCTGATGGTGAGAATACGAAGGAATTCAGGTGAACAAGGAAGAGGAAGAAGCCGCAAAGGAGGAAGGCGAGGAAGGAGAAGAAGAGGAAGCCAAGAAGACCGAAGCAGACGCAAAGAAGATGAGCGCGGAGGGTAAAAAGGCGGAAGTCGAGTCCAAGAAGCCCTAAGTAGGGGATGAAAGGCCTAAAATCCTCTGAGCCTTGTTCATTATTTTTATTTGATAAAGGTTATAACATAAGTGTTGTCAATATGCGTTCCTTCTGGCATACTGCTCATGGCGTGGCCAGGCAAAGGCTACGGGTCATACGCATTTATTCGATGAAGCAATTGCCGAGGTAGAGAAATAAGGGTGGAGTGGAAAATGGGTCAGAGGAAAAGGGTCCTCAGACTCGGGGAAGGGCATGGGCACTATAGTGTTTGTCTTTGGAGGGAATCGGTAGGAAAGGAAGCAGGGATAAGGGCAGTCGATCCCCGGGCCAAGGCCTCTTATGCATCGTTACTGAGGGACATACAGTGAAATACATACATACATCAAGCTACAAGCTATACAGTGTTAAACCCCCTCTCCTATTAAATATCGCCGTCTCGACGACTTTCTCTCTACACGCACATTGTATTTCCCTTATTGCCCAAAAATCATTTTCTCAATGATAATAGCCTATTCGGTAATTCCGTTCAACTGTAAAACAAGAAATCGAATGAGTAATTACTCTCTTCCCGAACAACGCCGTGCTCTTGCCTACCCACTTCAATCCCACTTCCTCGATTCCACTTCCTATGCATGTGCATTTAGAGGAGAACACCTCAAGATGCTTTCACTTTCTCTCTCAGTCTTTCTCTGTCTCTCTTTCTATTTCTCTGGCTCTCGCTTTCTCTCTCAGTCTCTCTGTCTCTATCTGCCTCTCTCTCGCTTTCTCTCCCTCTCACTTTCTCTCTCAGTGTCTCTGTCTCTATCCGTCTCTCTCTCTTTCACTCGCTCTCACTCTCTCTCAACTTTAACTCTCTCTCTCTCTCTCTCTCTCTCTCTCTTTCTTTGTCTTTCCTGAAGTTCCTTCGCCGGCTTGACCGTTCTGCCAAGGACATGGCGAAAATGAAAGGCACCAAAGAACGCCGGTGAAAGAATTTCTACAAATCTCTTTTCCTTTCTCTCTCTCGCTTCACTTTTTCTCTGTTTCCCTCTCTCTCTTTCTTCCTTCACGTTCACTTTTTTCTCTCTTTTCCTCTCTCTCTTTCTCTCCCTCTTTTTCCATCACTGCTCTATCTTTAATTGCTCACTCCCTCAGTAACGGCCGATTGAAGAGCCTTCGAGTGGCTCCAAGACATATGTATGTATGTACATATGTATATGCGCACAAAGTAACATCATGTATGCGAATAAAGATATACCTATATATATATATATATATATATATATATCTTACTAATAATAAAGCGCTTAGCATGGCTTTGTAACAGATTTCTTCTGGAATCTTCCATGCTCCTCCCTTAAAGTGTCCAAATTGTAAAAACCACTACAAACGTTGCGACTTTCCTACCACTAACGACGTGGTGACTTTTGCACCGGCGGCTGACTTCTGCCAATGCTTTCGAACATGCTTGAAGGTTCCAGAAGGGTACAAATTCTGCCCCTGGAAATGGAATTTTCCAGAACATTCCAGAAGGTTCCAACGTCTGCCCCCGATTCTGGGAACATTCCAGAAGGTTCCAGAAGGGACAAAGTTCTCCAGAACATTCCGGAAGGTTCCAACGTCTGCCCCCGATTCTGGGAACATTCCAGAAGGTTCCAGAAGGGACAAAGTTCTCCAGAACATTCCGGAAGGTTCCAACGTCTGCCCCCGATTCTGGGAACATTCCAGAAGCTTCCAGAAGGGTACAAATTCTGCCCCAGGACACGGAATTTTCCAGAACATTCCGGAAGGGGATATCGTCTGCCCCGATTCTGGGAACATTCCAGAAGGTTCCAGAAGGGACAAAGTTCTCCACAACATTCCGGAAGATTCCAACGTCTGCCCCCGATTCTGGGAACATTCCAGAAGGTTCCAGAAGGGACAAAGTTCTCCAGAACATTCCGGAAGGTTCCAACGTCTGCCCCCGATTCTGGGAACATTCCAGAAGGTTCCAGAAGGGACAAAGTTCTCCAGAACATTCCAGAAGGTTCCAACGTCTGCCCCCGATTCTGGGAACATTCCAGAAGGTTCCAGAAGGGTACAAATTCTGCCCCGGGACATGGAATTTTCCAGAACATTCCGGAAGGGGAAAACGTCTGCCCCGATACTAGGAAGATTCCAGATGGTTCCAGAAGGGACCGAGTTCGGCCCCGGGACATGGAATTTTCCAGAACTTTCCGGAGACCAACGTCTTCCCCCGATAATGGGAACATTCGAGAAGGCTCCGGAAAATTATTTTTTTTAACGTTTATAGCTTACTGCAAATACACTGGCCATCT
This sequence comes from Allodiplogaster sudhausi, assembly GCA_945643635.1. Taxonomy (NCBI): domain Eukaryota; kingdom Metazoa; phylum Nematoda; class Chromadorea; order Rhabditida; family Diplogasteridae; genus Allodiplogaster; species Allodiplogaster sudhausi. The sequence goes on along the minus strand of CALZFC010000006.1, from coordinate 8,194,270 downwards.
TCGCCTTCTTCAAGGGGCGCCTCCTGTCAAAGAATGCAAGTCCGATCTACATTATCTCGAGCCAGGTGCTTTTCGTTCAGCACTTTTTCATAAATATTTGTACCGTTGAAGTAATCTCTGCTTCCACACCCTCATGACCCATTCATGTGACAATGAATTAGAATACCTATAATCTATTTCTCGTTTTTTTTAAATAAAAGATCTATCTATCAATCAGATAATCATCGTCGACTGGATCATTCTTGTCCTTCATATCGGCTACCAACTTCCGAGCATCATTCTGCAGGCACGTTTAGGCAGATTATGAAAAAATTTTTATCGTGTTGAAAAGAAATTGTTTGACGACAAAATTTTCATTATTAATAGATTTAATTGTTGCCTCTAAAACACTAAATTACAGGACTGGCTATTCGCGGGAGGCACCGAAAACAGTGCGCTCATCCTCATTTCGTCAGTGATGGACTACTGCTGGTACCACACCTCGCTCAGTCACATCTATCTGGCTCTCAATAGGTGAGGAAATTCTTAAATAAATTTAAAATTTTCTCCTTTTGTTCTAAGAAACTGAGCATCTTTTTGCCTACAATCATTCAGGTGGATTCAGACATGGAGAATGGGATAAAGAAAAAGCCTCTCGTCGCATTTATCGATTAATTGAGTAAATCTCATAAAATAACAATGATAAAATCTAGAATGGTAACGGTCGTCTTCTACACATCGAACGTCTTCACGAGATTGACAATCATCGGCTTAACGTGCGCCGTGCACTGCACCGCGATACTTTTCGCCGTACTTGCCCAATTCGTTCTGCCATGCTGCAGGTCTGAATCAAGCCATCAGAAATTTATAATACTGCTCTTTTCCTCCAATTCAAAGTACATCTCATATAATATGCAAATTATTCCATTGATATTGAAAAACTAGAAGAAATGTCCTTTTTAAATCTCTTTCGATTGAAGAGCATGTTTACGTAGTATTGCTTTATTCAGCTTATCGTTTAGTAAATATTAATAATTCTATGCTACTTTTATAGAAATGTAATTTTTTAAATTTTATTTATATTGTTTTTTTTTCTGCAAAGCTGACTCCTTGAGACTTATAGGGGCACCTTCGACTACCGGATATACAGCTACTCCGCCGTGGTGCCTCCAGGCCATTCAGACAATATCTCGAATGATTACTTGACGATGCCACTCAACGTTATTTCATCAGCTACTTCGTTCATCTGCTACTGTGCGGTACGAATTGTTGGAAATAGATTTCCAGTAGGCATAAATGTGTCAAACCACAAGGAAAAAAGAGTTCAAATAAGTTCAAAGCATATTCCATTGGAAAGATTTAACAAAATTATATGCCACGCGAAAGGCATAGGCTTGTTTATGAAAAAAAGCACCCGGGCTCTTTTTATATTCCGCATTTATGTATGTATGTATGTCCACATAACATTCCTTAATCGTGAGTAATACTATGCAAGATCTCAGCTTGTGTAAACTTCAGTTTCTCTTAAGATCATTTTCACAATGCGCAAAAGTCGTTCTGGCGACTTTCTGAACAGAGAAACCTCGTCTACGAGGAGACGGCAGGAATACAAGTTCGTACTTCAATCATTTAATTATAAAGACATCTGTTCTTGTATTTCACATTTATCTATACAATTTTGTTGAATTAGACACCACCACTCTTTTTAGACACGCAATGCAATTCTGCGCGATGGCCGCTTGCTACCTTCTCGCTTGGCTGAGTTATCACTTCTTTCCACAACTCATTCCTGCAGAAGCGAGTCCCGCTTTCTACGCCGTCACATCTGTCTGCGTCATTGCGAACGGCACCACGAATTCACTCGTCTACCTGATTAATAATCAGGAGGTGATAGAAATTATCATCTAAGTTATCACTCCTTACCATTAGAAGAAGAAAAGCCACAATCACGGCATAATGATAACGTCTGCTGAAAGAGTGAAAAGTGAATTTATAATTTATTCTAATAAAATAAGTAATTGCTGCTAATCTTCGCAGATCCGCCGTGCCATCTATCGCACATTTCGCTCACTCGCCCACCGAGATGCCCGCTCACGTCTCACGCATTCACTCATGACTTCCCGCCAATTCTTCTCACCTTTTTAGAAGATTTAAAATGTTAATATTGACTTTGTATCAACAATTTGTACATATGTTTACATAAATATGTTCATTTATCACTATATTAGTCTTCCTTGTGAACCTCTTGTTGAAACTTAAGTAGAGTTTTCAAAGGTATGTATGTATGTACATACTACATGTGCATTAATTTATTTATCCAACCTACGAACAATGTGAATGTTTGCGAATGCGGAACAAAAAATGAATACCAACAAAAATGAGTGTATATGGCGCAATTTTGTGCCATTACATTAATCATGTTTGAATCTTTTCATCGTCTTCATTATGATGAATTGTAAATGAAAAGGATAAATTTAAGCTGAATAACACATAAAATGAATAACATTACACTGAATGTATACATGATGAGACATTCCATATTATTGCTACTGTTCTTAAAAAATAAATAAAAAAGAATATCTGCAATGCCGGAGATCTAGGGGCCTTGTATTGACGTTATTAGGAAAAGAAGGCTCCCCCAACACCTCATTAGCAGGAAAATTATTTCACTTGTTCCCAAGCCTCACCTCGAACTAAATATTAGAGAGTAAAAAAAACTTCGTTTTACTTATTCATACTCATAAATGTGCAAAACATGTTGTTTTATTATTCTTTTATGAGAACAAAAGAGCGGGTCTTGTCTGAGAGATTCTTTATATGAAAATACAATTGTAATAAAGTGACGCCTGTGCACAATGAGAAGAGCACGATCCTCGTGGTCTCGTTTGTTGTTCCAATTCTTCAGAACTCTCTATTCACTCCCATTTAAATACATACATATATTTGAAGTCGGTTCAAGTATCTTGTGAATATTCCCAGGCGACACGTCATCCTCGGAGGAAATGCTGCATTCAGTCCTAATCGGCGGCTTTCTTACAGCACTCTGTGTCATCGGCGTATGTTCCTTAGATTATTGTTGTTGTTGTTTATTTTTTCCTGGAGACTTTACCTTTAAATATTTTTTGCCGAATTTTTCGCTTTTTGTTAACTAGTAATGAGCACGAAAGTAGTAAAAATGAGGAACCTGAGATAAGTAATCTGTGATAATAAATTTAAAAAATATATATAATTGCTTACATATGTAAGTAGTATGTATGTATTGCATGCAAAGATGACAGCGAACTCACTTGCCATCTTCGCATTCTTCAAGGGTCGGCTTCTGTCGCGGACTGCGAGTCCGATCTACATTATTTCGAGTCAAGTAGGCGTTTATGTTCAAGTTTTCAGATGGAATATTTTCGCCGTTTCTTTGGTCATATTTGATACCTTTTCCTGTACACGATTACTGAATGCAATAAAAGGTGTTTTTTCAAGATTATCATCGTTGACTGGTTCATGCTTGCTCTGCATATCGGCTACCAAATCCCGAGCATCATTCTGCAGGTCGAATTTTTACTCTAATCAAATTACTCTTCAATCAAATTTTGAAAGATCTGTAAAAACAAACAGAATAAACAAAGAAAATTGAAGGACTGGTTGTTCGCCGAGGGCATAGCCAGCAACGCGCTCATTCTCCTCTCCTCTCTTATGGTCTACTGCTGGTATCACACGTCACTCAGCCACATCTACCTTGCACTTAATAGGTTTTCTTTGTTAATAAAATAATTTTTTAGTGAACATTTAAAAATGACATTCAATGTAGCGACACAGTTTTCAAGATATGGTCAGCACATAAGCCTCTTGCTACAAACGCATTTGGACTGTTATATTTGCACTTTTCTACGCCTAAAATTCCTAGAATGGTAACAGTGGTCTTCTACACTTCAAACGTCTTCACACGACCGAGAGTCATCGGGTTAACGTGCGCTGTTCATTGTACAGCTGCGCTCTGTGCTGTGCTCACACAATTTGCGCTGCCCTGCTGCAAGTCAGAGAAAATCTCGCAATAAATGATTACTGTGCCCGATCACAATTATTTTAATGTACTCCTTGATTCTATACAATCATATTGGCATGTGTTGTTTTCCTTTTCATTAGTTCATTAACGATACCTCTTTATGCATGACTCAGAGTCATCTTCGACTTCCGCTTCTACGGCTACTCCTTTTTCATTCCGCCAAGCCATCAGGAAAATATTTCGAATGACTTCTTGACGATGCCTCTCAACGTCCTCTCATCAGCAACGTCGCTAATCTGTTATAGCACTGTGCGATTTAGAGTAATGATTTCTGAATTAACATAGAACTTTATGTTCAAGAAGTTGAACTTTCTAGTATTATTAGTGTCAAATGTTGTCCTTAAATTGTAAAAATACGTCGACGATTATAAGAACATTTCTTTAGATAATCATCACAATGCGAAGAACTCGCTCAGGCGAGTTTTTAGACCGGGAAGCTGCCTCGACGCGGAGAAGACAAGAATACAGGCATGTAAATACTCTGGTTTTTCTGCAGGAGTTTTGTTAAAGTTGGAAGAGTCCAGCCAAAGTTCAATAGATAATATTCGATAAGTAAATATCGAAATCGATCGCTCCTTTAAGACACGCCATGCAATTCTGCGCGATGGCCGCCTGTTACCTTTTCGCGTGGCTGTCCTTCCACTTCTTTCCTCAACTCATTCCATCGAAAGCAAGTAACGCCTACTACACCGTGACTTCCATCTGCGTCATTGCGAACAGCACGACGAATGCACTCGTCTATCTCATTAATAATCAGGAGGTGCAAGCATTTTGCTTTCTTTTGAAAAGATAATATTTTAGAAGCGAAAGAAAAGACCATCATCAAAAATAATTAATACTGGTTCGAATGGCGGCGTTGACTTCTGCCGCACGATTAATCTCCCTCGAGGACACGGACAAGCGTCTCGGATATGTCCAGGACATTTTCTGGGGTGGCAGACAAATGTCGCAGACACTAAGAAAAATGCCTATGTTAATACACATGTCTCGCATCTGTCTCTCAGGTGTCTTTGAAATGTCGCAGACACTTTTGGAAAAATATTATGTCCAAGACATTAAGAATGTCAGGGACAATGTCCATGACATCCTGGGAAGGCGAGAGAGTATGCAATTTTAAGAGAGGCGAAACAAACACGCCGAATGTCATTTCGTGTCTCCGAGACAAAAGTTATGACTTTGTCTCATTGAAGGGTCAATCGTACTGTTTATACGTACTGTAGCTGCTACTTTTGGTAGGAGAAGCAGTTTTCAAAAAATCTTTTTTTTTAATTCGCATCCACTGTCGTTTTGTTTCTTAATTCTGTGATTTGTTCTCAAATACGTTTTGCTGATTAAATAGATGAGCTCCGCTCACTTGACCGGCGAATAGAAGAATATTTTCCGCTTTCAGAAGATGCGCGAAAGCCACCGCTCCCGAATAGGAGAAGACGGTGAAGAAGGAAGAGAAGGAGAAGTAAGACGACGACATGAGATTCGGCCTCGTCGACTAATTCTCTCACTCTCTGCCTCTTGTTTTGTTTGATAAACTTGTTTTTCATCGCTCTTCTGTATTGACTTAATGAAGTAATGGAAGGAGATATCTATGGGAATTTTTGCTGGAAAAGAATTCAAAATATCTACAAGCATATTTCGCCTCGAAAATATTCGTAGTGCTGATTAGAAGAATTGAAAATAAAAAGATGGAAGCATTTCCAAAATGCTTAATGTCTGATGCTGCTTTGTGCACTTTTCTTTCGTCTCCATTGTTAAAGATGAGTGTTCATAGTCTGGAGAGAAAAAAAACATGCAACGTGTGCATGTCATGTAAAGAAAAATATATTTAATAAAACATTAATTTCTCCCTATGGAAAATTTGTCCCTGACATGTCAACCAAGTGTCTCTGAAATGTCATGGACAATAAAATGTCCTGGACATATCAGAGACGCTTGTCCATGTCCTCGAGGGAGATTAATCGTGCGGCTGACCATGAGCAGGCAATCTCATTCTCGCGTGCTATTCCTTTTCGCGGATCAAACAAATCCACTTCATTGAAATATGAGAGTTGAAAGGGCCGAGGTAATTTGAATTTCTCACACAACTTTTCGGTGATCTCGCTCCTCTAAAATAGTGATGACGTTTATAACTTCGGTTACTAAATCTAAAATTAATTTCTGTAAATTGTGCAGATTCGCCGTGCCATCTCTCGCGCATTTCGCTCGCTCACTCACGGCGAGACGTCGACCGCCACGGCGATGCCCACTCACGTCACGTCGAATTCACGCTCCAATGCACATGCCAATTCACGGATATTCTAAAAGCTTTTTTCGCATCAGTTTTTCTGCCGTTTTTTGGTGATTAAAATTGTTCATCGAAGTCAGTCTATTATCTATTCGTAAATTATTCCCCGATGTAGAAAAGATAAAATTATCATTGCATCCATGGTACATTCCATTTAAGATTGTCAATAGCATGCACTGAGAAGAGGAGCAAATAAAAGGAATTGAGCTATTGTTCTCTTTCATAACAGATCAACCTGTTTTCACTTTACAAGCTTTCTATTGTCATAAGGAGGAAAAAAATTACATTTCATCATTAATTTCAATCTTATAACAAAGGAATTGAAATAATAAAATAATATAATTGTTTGGTACATTCCAAACTCTATAGAAAATCTAGAATAATTACCACAATTTAACCTATCAGAGATATTTACAATAGCTTTTAAGGTAATTCTCAAAACAACCAGGCAATTCAAAGCGTTACTAGAATTTTTAGAATTACTTATGTCTTTTGCATTTGTGGTTTCAAATCGGAAAATTGGAAAACTGCCCAAACAATGTTATCTTTTTAAGATGTTTCAGCATGTTATTCATTCAAACATTGAGTGATACATTGACCAAGCTACAAATACCTTAACATTCGTTATCCTTTCCAGTAGATAACAGCGGATGTGATAGGAAAAGCGATGCTTTTAATTATCTATATCATTCCTTCTCGCTTGGCTCGAAAGCTACAAAATCCCGTGATCAAGAGATGGTGAAACTACATTTTGTTTTCATCAACAAACATAGTCAGTGAACAAGAAGCAAATTAATAGATTCCGCGGTGAAATTGATGGTTATGAATGGGTTTTGTTCTTTCTTCTGAAATAGCTTTCGAGATGATGGTATTCTTCCAGATATCTATATTTATTTTATTCTACCATTCAATAGAAGTTATGTGGTACTCCATTGGTACTCTTTTAATTCAAACACCACAAATTGATGTTTTCATCGAAACCGGATGGCATTGTTATCACTTTCATACAATTAAAGTTCTGCTGGCAAACGGTTTCTTTACTCCCTTTGTATTTTCCTTCGATCAAAGGATGTTATTCTTTTCTCTAAAAGTCTGCTTGAGACACTAGACTTAACAACAATTCCAAGTATGTTATTCATGCGTACTTTAACTTCGTAAAGATCCCGCCTGGTGCAAAGGTTGACACGGGATCAAATGCAGTATGTGAATAGCGCGAAAATGCATGGCTTTTGAATGCACATTTGAACATAGTATATACATACATATGAATCTGATTGCATGACTGCTTGCTGTATATGTTTTTTTTCTCTATTTTTTTTACCTTCAACTAATGTTGATTCGCGTTTCTTTCAAAATGTCAAGCTGGACGATGTGAAAGGCGGAAGTGATTGCAGCAGATATCAGAAGAATAATATTTTAAAAAAAATGCCGGCTCAAATTTTGGTCGGCTGCCTGCTGGCTGTCGCCAGCTTTGCCGGGGTAAGTAATTTTTTTTTTGTAAAAGCATTTTCGATTTGTTAAAAATGCATTTACCTTTATAAACAAATACGATTTTTTTTGAATAACTTAAACAAATTTCAATACTATATTTTCCCATGTTTAGCTGATTGTTGACACCCTCGTCATCGCGGCATTCTTCCGTGGCCGTATGCTTTCTGCACACTCGAGCCCGATCTATTTGATCTCAAGCCAGGCAAACAATGATTTAGCCCAATTGAAAACTATGTTCATAACAATCAACAATTGTGTAACAACTGTATGTACAAACAGTTTTGCGATACCGCTTGGATAAAAACTGCTAGGGCTCGAGCAATAATGCCACTCTTTCAGATAATCATTGTGGACTGGCTCATGCTCGTCCTTCATATTTCCTACTTGATTCCTTCAATCATCTGGCAGGTATTGAAGAAATATCTATGGATCATCTTAAGATAGGAATCCAAAAATGTGGCATCGTGGTGAATAATGCAAACTGAATAGGATTGGTTCTTCGATGATGGCGCCGAAAGTTCGGGCCTCGCTTTTCTCTCGTCAGTAATGCTCTATTTCTGGTTTCACACATCGCTCAGCCATATCTATCTCGCAGTAAATCGGTTGGTCAAGGTTTAAGCCAATTATTTTCTATCTCTTAATAATGATAGTAAGATGAAAAAAAGATTAACAAATAACATTTTCTACATTTTCTCAGGATGATAACTGTCGTATTTCACACGTGCCACTTCTTCACGAGGGCGAGAATCATCGTGCTGACAGTGCTTGTTCCATATTCTAGCCATCTTTCTTTCTGCCATGGCTCAATATGGATTGCCATGCTGCAGGTAAGAACTGCAAGAATTATTCAGTTTTAATCACGTGCGACAAACATCTCGTTATGAAGATTTTAAAGAACTATTTCGTAATATGACCATGTAGACCCTGTACTCATTTCCGGCTAATCTTTGACTATCGCTACAGCGGCTACTCCTACTTGATACCACCCAAGGATCCGCCGCCAAATGCGTCCAGTCACTTTCTTGTTCTTCCCGTCAATTGCATCTCGACCACATTCTCGATCATTTGCTATTCAGCAGTATGTAGTGCAAATTTGCTCCATATCGCATAACCTTTATTTAGGCCTCTTTTACTCTTCAAGACCATAGGAAGAGGTGTATATTATACTAGTGCATGTAGTATGTACATAACAGTAGCTCTTTCATTCACAGATCATAATAACAATGCGACGAGCGAGATCGAGCAATGAACTGAGCAGTGAAACTGCAACGCTAAGACGACGGTAAGAGTACAAGTCAGTTCTATTCAAATAAAAAGACAAGGGAAGGTCATTCATCAGAATCTTTAAAAAGAAATTGTGATATGTTGCTTCAGTATAACCTGTTCATAGTTTTATGCATTTAATGGACGAAAGCGGTCTTTGTAGTTACAATATTGCTTTTTTTTCAAAGAATAACATGGTACAATTAAATGGTAATATGTAAAGTAACAAATAATTCTTGAGGCACGCGATGCAATTCTGCGTGATGGCGGCGTTCTACTTGGCCGCCTGGGCGACCTTCTATCTCTTCCCTGTCGTCATCTCCCCCTCGGCAGACGTCTCTCTCTACTCGATCACCGTTCTCTGCGTCATTGCAAACAGCTCAACGAATGCGCTTGTCTACCTCACGAACAATCAGGAGGTCACGAGACTCTTTTGATATACTTTCTCAAATAAAGTCAAATAAACAACGATCCATGCAAGATCTTTCTTGAATGCACTTGATTCATCAAGATCAAAAGCTCTCTTTTTGGGTACGTACATATGTATGATCTTTCATTTCTTACTCAAAATTTAAAATGTATGCATGTGGTATGAGGCAAAAATGGTAATAATATGTTTTTAATTTGCATGTCTTGTTTTCAGATCAAGAATATCCTTCGCAAATCCGTGCCAATTCTCGCGGTACGAAACCAGTCTTCTGCCACTGTAGCAGTCTTCTCAACCTCGGCGAGGGCGGGAGGATGACCATTCAAGGATACTTATTTCAAACTTAAGTCTATTTGTTCTCATTAAATCTTAATTTTGTATTAGCTTCCAATTTTGCTTGCATGTCACACAAAGAAACTAATCGTAATAAAATGTAGTCATAACAACTATGTTTCTTGACTGTTTATATGCATACATACATTTGTCATATATGTACGCTCTTTTGCGATTGTCTGAAAGTCTAGACAAGTTTAATAAAGAAGCTTTTTTTTTGTACACCAACATGTTCTCAATCAACTCCTTTAAGTAGCAAATTGAAAAAAAAAGATTCTGTGCACAAAGAACTGCAAAACTCTTTCTAGCTAGGTGATTTCTTGTGATGTACCAAAACGCCCACGCAAATCGTTAAGATTCTGACAGATATATCATGTGGGTGGATAATATCAATTTTTCTGGCGGTAACGACCTGCCAAAAATCGTGGGTGTGCATATTGTTAGTATTCATTTTCTTTTTTTCTCTCTTTCTTCTTCGCCTTGTTGGTCAAGAGAGAGAGAGAGAGAGAGAGAGAGAGAGAGAGAGAATTTAAGAGAGAGAATGAGACACAAACATAAAGATAAAGGTGGCCTTCCTCCTGCTCTAGACCCTCGTTCTGAGCAACACTGTAGTAGAAGATAAGAAAGAACATGATAATAAGTGAGTTGATGGTGTGGGCGTTATCAAATCTTATCAGACATCGAGAACACTGAAGACATTATTACTGAATGTCGTTGAATCGTAAAAGACGTACGATATTCTGAACCATTCTCACGCTGGTGGGCGTTCAAAGGGATCTAGAACAGCCTGACCCGATCACAGATTACTGATAAGGAGAAAGATGACTTTGAAGAGTGTTTGCGAAGTGAAATCTCTGTCTGCCTTTTGGCATGTCTTTCTATCTGACTCGTACTCTCTGTCTCTCAATCTACCTTATATCCATCACTATCTCTATTTCTCTGTCTCCCTAGCTTTAATTCATTCTCTCTCTTTATTACAACGAGGTTAAATGCCCGGAAACTCTGATGCGTAGTAAAACACTACGTCTACATCTCCAAGTAACTCATAAAATGGGAAGATCAGTCTGTATAAAATGCTATCGACGCGCAAACAAGAACAGTGCTGAAAAGATTCTCTAGAATTTTGCTTTTCGTCAGCCCATACTTTTTCCACGGTTTCCCCCCTACCTTCTCCATCCCGTAAATTTGCTAACTTGAATAAATGATATATTATAGTAATTATTCTCTTTTTAAACAATTACAGGAGGGAGCTTCTCGAAGCGCTTCGTGTTAATTCCTTTCCTGCCCTTTTGCCATAATGCTGAAAATCTTCTCGGTGTTCGGAGGTCTGACCCTCGTGAATTCAGCGATGGCTGAGAGGATAGCCATGGAGAGTATAATCAGCGAGTCAGTCAAGCAGACTAAAGCATTTAGTAAGTAATAAGTAAACATGATCTACAAATGTCCTCTACAAAGCTTATATTAAATAAATAAAAAAAATCGTTGTTCCAAAAATCATAAATAATATTTTTGTAATGAATACTATAAAGTAAAAAAAAAGATTATGTTTTATTTGAAAACTATTAATAGAAATATTCAGAGGATTCTGTCACGACCTTTCTTGCGCATCTCGCGAGCGGTTGCTCTCAGCAATTGGCGAACTAAAGACGGAGGTAGTATTTCCATGTCTACTCTTGACAGATTTTACCATTAAAATACCTTTTCAGCCATTAAAATTACCATTAATATATCGTTTGAATGGTTGTTTTTTAAATGAAAAGGAGCTAATTCAAGATCAAAGAGCAAAAGGAAGCTGCGGCCGAGAGCGACTGCAGTGCCTGCTACTCCAATCCATGCCTGAATGGTGGCACTTGCGAGGCCGTCTTGCCAAACTCATTTCGGTACATAGGGGCAACCTGGCAAAGCTGCATTCTAAAAACATATTTTGCGCTAGCACGCTTTAGCACATTTTTCGCAATTCTGCAATTTTCGAACTCTTTCTTTTCGTCGTAGGACCAAATTAAAATTCCGAAATTTCTCAGCTGCCTTTGCCCGGACGACACGACGGGCGGCAAGTGCGAGAAGAAGATCGTCTGCACGCCGACTTCCTGCGGCAAGAACGCCGACTGCTTCGTGCGCAGCCATCAGATCAACTGCGTCTGCAAGCTCGGCTTCTCTGGTATTTCCGAGTGCCTTGTACATTTTGAGGTAATAATTTTAGTGTGCGATATATAGTGTGCCTTGAGGCGACCCTCACAAGGGCTGCACGCTCCGTTCTCGCAAGGTCTGCTTCAACGGCGATCCGCACTACCACACCTTCGACGGCATTAACTATAGCTATCAAGGTGTTGAGTGTAACAATAACGGCATTAACTATTATTATCAAGACGTTTACTCTATCTTTCAATAACTATCACTATCATGGTAATAGTTATAACTTTCAAACTGTTCTATGCTTACTGTCAAAGATATCCCGTGGTAACATCATAAGCATATGTAAGTAGTGACATAGTTTCGTTCGTGTGTTGGCATTCCTCGAAGCCAGCTAGCATAGTTTTACATATATTCATTTAGCAAATTATTTGCATATTACTGACGAATACCTTTGATTCGCATTCTAGGCACATGCCCGTACATCTACTCGCGCTCTTCTCCGAAGCTAGGCGGTGGCTATGCACCATTCACTGTCAAGGCCAAGAACGAGCTGATGAAGCCGCATGATTCGTTAGTTGTATAAAGAAGAGAGTGTGAGAGAGACAGAGAAGGAGATACAGAAATAGAGAAAAAAGAGAGCGAATAGAGCGAGGAAAAAGAGAGAGATAGAGAAAGAGAGAGAAAGAGTGAAAGAGTGAGAGAGAGAGAAAAAAGAAAGAAACATAGAAGCGTTCAAGTTGGAAACGGGAAGAGACGGTTTAGAAGTGAAATAGTCGAATTGTGTAATAAAGAAAATAGAGTTTTAGCAAAAAGTTTGTTTTTATTTTCTGAAAAATGCATAACTCATATCTACAGTGTCTCGTACGTCACTTCGGTCCAAGTCGAAATGTACAACCAAACCTTGTTCGTCGACAAGAATCTGCGAGTCTTCTTCAATGGAATTCAAGTGCATGTGCCCTTCAATTATCCGTCGGCTACCAACCCGCAGGTACAAAAAAGAAATCATTACAATATGAAGGAAAAAAATTCCTGTTTAAATACTTACTTAATGCTGCCCAGATCACTGCCAAGTTTCAATCGAATTACATCGTCGTGGCGAATGACCAATTTGTCACTGTCGCCTTCCAGAAGGGTCAAGTCTGCCTGACGCTGCCTGATGTCGACCAATTCACAGTGGGATTCACTTAGTCTCTTGATCTCTTTGCATTCTGGTGCTCCCTCCAGCTCCATCTCTCATATTTATAATTAATTCATGTTTAAATTGCCGCGTTCACTCTGCTAGGCGCCGTCGTTCTCGTTTTGAAAATAGCACGTGCAAATGAGAATGCAATTTGAAAATTTGATCGCCCACCTTTATGCGACGATATTTTGAGGTGCCCAACATCATTGAAGGAATGAGCGGCGATCTCGACCGGAATTGCAAGGACGACTTCAGAAAGAGGTCTTTTTTCTATTCCATTTCGAAAAATATTCTTCTTTTCGTTTTTAACTTCAAAGCACATCGGAAAAATCTATTAATGGTAAGCAATTGCATGGTGTGCCAATTTTCACCTTCAAAACTGAACGAAAGCCACCTGCAGGGTGATTTTTGTCGTCCTTCAAATAATTCCCCATCTACATACCGCTTTTCCTGGTGGATGAAAGGCAAACGATATTTTTCAAACGTTTGATACATTTCGGCGGATTGTTTTTACAAAGTTTTCATATGATGTTAATTTTTACATGTGGGCAACGAATCCATCACTCTGTAAGACGGTGGCCAATTTTCACATACTGGCAAATTAAAACTGCCGGTTAAATTTAAAAAATACAGAAAATTATTGCGGAGTATTCTACGAGCAAAGTTAGCTCTATTCAAAATTCGAAATTCCCGCCGCTTCCAGCGACGGCACAGTCATTCCGCTGACCGGCTGCCGCGCAACGCAGAGTCAAGTCGACGACTTTGCCGATAGTTGGATCTCGCTCTCGTACGCGGACGACTCGGCATGCGTAGATGGCAGGACCATGACGAACTCGAGCAAGACTTGTGTTAGTCACTCTTTCTCTCATGTCCTCTCTCTCTCATTTTTCTCTCGCTCTCTGTCTTCCTTTCTCTTCTCTCTCATACTCTTTCTTTCTTTCGCTAACTCTCTACCGCTTACTCTCTATCCCCTTCATTCGCTAATTCTCCATCCCTCGCTTTCTCTCTCTCTTTATCTCTCTCTCTCTTCTACCCTCTCTCTCTATCTATATCTATCTCTGTCTCTCGATCTTTCTCACTCATTTGTCTCATTCACTACTGTTTCCACTCCGATCATTCTTCTTCTAGGACGTTACCAGCGCTGCCGCAGAGTGCCAAGCTATTTTCTTCGCCATGGAAGCCAAGGTTTTTTTATAACCACCATTACTTTTTTTAATTCAATGTTTTTAATACTTTTGCTTTTATTCATTTAATTTGGCATTATAAATATTTAAGGAAAAATTAATTTATATGATTTAGGGTCCGCTTGCCGGCTGCCTCGCGATGGGAACCGAGGCAATAATGCAGGCTTGTTCTTTTCCGTGTTAACTTACCATTAGCTAAGGTAAATACTCAATAAGCACCTCTTTATTTACTAGTATCCCAATGCATCATATTGGTTTAATTTTAATAATATTTTTTTAAGGCCTACGACGCCTGCCTCTACGACGTGTGCCGCTTCCCGGCACTGAAGTGCTCCGTTCTCACCACATTTGTGCACGCGTGCCAAGTGCATGTGCCTAGTAAGGATAGCGAAAGTTGTATCTTTAGAATCTCCTTCATATTGTTAATAAGAATGTCCATTTCTTCATTGTCCATTTCTACCTGCTTATTTTTCCTGTCACTATGAAAGATTTCGAAAGTACTCTCTCTTTCTATGCCTCTCTCCCTCTCTCCCTCTTTCTCCCTATCTCTCTCTCCCTCTTTAGATGTAAACGTTCACCACTGGCGCGGGGATCCTCGAGTACAATGCGCGATCACCTGCCCCGCCCACTCGGCCTACGACGAGTGCGTGACTGCCTGCCCGGCCACTTGCTCCGACCACACCGCACCCGACACCTGCACACTGCGTACGTGCCAAGAATGAATATAGTGCTAAAAATGTGATCTACCGTATGCCACACTATAATGAACTGCCCTAACTCGATCTGATTCCTCCAGCCTGCTCGGAAGGCTGCGCCTGCGACTACGGCTACGTGCTGGACAACTCGCGTCCCTCTCAAGTGCAGTGCATCCGCATTCAGGAGTGCGGCTGCACCGACCCGAACGGAAATTTCCATCCACGTAAGGTTCAGGAGAAACTAAGAAGAGCTCAGAAGACCTCATTGAGGACACCGAGGACCATTATGGATCTTAAATTTACAAGTAAATTCTGTCCTAATAAGTTATACATGGATCGCTTCAGCCGACCAGCCGTGGCTCACGAACAGTTGCCAGCAAGAGAACGTCTGCACGAATGGAACTTTCATCGCAAGGGTACTGTATTTAGCTCGCTAAAAGAGGCTGTTTAAATAAGGAATGCTAATTTATATTTCCAGCCATGTATTTCTAAACATTCACCAGCTGTACAACTTTATAGAAGAACCAATGTTCCCAAAACGCGTTCTGCGGCATCAAGGAAAATCAGCAGGCGTGCATCTGCAAGCCCGGCTTTGAGGTAGTCCGAGACTCAGTAAATTAAAAAGAAACTACCAAGGTGGTCGCCTACCGCACGCCTTTCCTTTCCGCACGGGACCAAAGCTCAATTTTTCAGGGCGATGGCTACACGTGCACAGACATCAACGAATGCCTCGACCCGCATACGTGCTCGGTCGACAAGGGACAGGGAAAATGCTTCAACACTCCAGGTTTCAATCGTTTTTAGAGCACTTTTTTCACTTTAAAAGAACGAAGATCAGAAAGAAATATTTAAATAAACAAGAACAAATTAATGAATTGCAGGCAGCTACTACTGCGCGTGCAAAGAGTTCTTCGACGGCCACGACTGCGAATTCTACAAGCCGCGCAGACACTGCGCCGATCTTTTCGTCTACCATCAGATTCACGACAGCGGCGTCTACGAGTCAGCTGTTCCTTCTTTTATACCTTGAAGATATGTAAAGAAAAAATAACTAATAAAGTGAAAGGAGAATGTACATTAGTTAATAGCATAATTCTTTCAACTATTATTATAAGTTCCACATTCAAGCAGAATTTGGTACTTACAAAAATTAATCGGAATAAAAATAA
This sequence comes from Allodiplogaster sudhausi, assembly GCA_945643635.1. NCBI lineage: Eukaryota > Metazoa > Nematoda > Chromadorea > Rhabditida > Diplogasteridae > Allodiplogaster > Allodiplogaster sudhausi. The sequence goes on along the minus strand of CALZFC010000006.1, from coordinate 8,178,081 downwards.
AGATTTGGAATCTACCCGTGAAGAATGATCTGGTGGTTTTGTCGTCCGACACATTTGCATATATGTGAAGCAATATTAACTTATCGGTGTTCTTTGAATTTGTCTGCGACAAATGTGAATTTGATTCAATTAAGAGAAATATGAAACATTTCGAACATTTAAAGATATCGAAATACTAATTTCAGTGTGATCCCGCCGTTCAAAGGCTTCAACAAGTCGCTGGATGTCTACTGCGACATGCAATCGGGCGGAGGTGGATGGACCCTCTTGTCGAATGCACTTACGGTAGTCGTTCGATCATATCTTCTTTGGCTTAAATATAAATGCACATATAAATTGTTTTTCTAAGATTCATAGATAAATAAACTTAACTTTTAAAAATAGCTGTGTAAAGGAGCCAAAAACTCACTCTTGAATTCGCGCCTTTTTGCCTGACACAAAGAGCATGGGATTTAGAGAGTTTGGAAACTTCAATTTTCATAGGGTTGAGTTTCGTTCTGCTTTAAGACAGAGACTGTCAACAAGACATATGCCGAGTATGTGACCGGCTTTGGCGACCCGCGCGAGAAGGACGTCTGGCTCGGCCTCGAGCTCATCTACGGCTACACCAACTACCAGAGCAGCAGGTAGGAAAGCAAAGAAATAATCGTTATTCCTTTCAGTAAACGTTTTTAAACTTAAAAAGCTTGTGAAATAAGTCATTCTCTCTTGTAATGTATTAGGAAAGCCGTCAAAGGCTTTCATAAGACGTCTTATTGTTCAGCTGATGGATTTTAAAAAAACATACCGGTGGAATTCTAACGCGTATTTTGGACATAAACTTCTCACTGACTTATTTTAACGTTTGTCCGCGAAGGAATTACATCTTACCATTAGATACATGTGAAAAAGAAAGCAAAAAATTGATAAAGCAGAAAAAAAAACATGATTGCAGCCTCCGTCTGAATCTCTTCCGCTGCGCCCACAACGGCCTGCCGGCTAGGCCACCGACTGCACCTATGACAACTTTGGTCTCTTCGACGCCGAAACCGGATACCGCGTCAATATTCCCAAGGTTAATATTAACATTTATGTTTCTTTTTTGCGCTTTAGATATTTTAATTGGAATAAATAATTTTTTTTCCTTTGACAGGCTTGCCAAGGCACTGAGCTCGAGTTCTACGACGGCTGGGCTCGCTGGGATCTCCAGAAGCCAGGACCGCGCTTCCTCGCAGTTGACAACGATAATTCTACAGGTTTTTTTTTGTTTAAATGATTGATAAGGGGGCGAAAGAAGAAGGTTAAACACGACAATTTTAGCGCGTTGCTCGGAGACCTTCCAGAACACTGGTTTCTGGTTCGATACATCGTACAGGTTATTTAACCATTTTATAATTCTTAATGTTAAATATGCTAAAGAAATTTTTCTGTCAGTTTGTATATGATTATGCTGAAAAAGATATCAAAGTTTAAAAAGTATTTAAAAATAAATAAACGAAAAAAAGTAAATATATTTGAGATGCGGCTCTGCGAACTTGAATGGAATTCGCTTCTCGTGCGACGCGTTCCTTCCAATCAGCGAAGAGCAAACGTTTCTCTTCTGGGGCGGCGCGCCAATCAACAAGGTTGGTGAAGAAGGGGAAGGGACCGAGCTAGTTGGTAGATCATTTCGAAGCTTCGGTCTTGCTTTGCCAAAACAAAACTATTCAAAATGACAAAAAAAGCACGAGATTGTTGAATAGCATAAACACGTCACATTAAATATTTGCATTTTTAGGCAGAAATGTTGCTTCGGCCCGCCGGCTTCCCCAACTACGACCACCCGCCAAGGCCGTGAAATCGAAAACTTATTTATGTATATCTATATTTGTGTTTGATCATGCACAAATCATATTCATATATGCTTCCTATATGGAATCTTGCCTGGCTTGCTCAATAATAAATTCATTGGTTCTCAGCTTCGCCAACTACTTTCCGAAATAAAGCAAAAGCAAATGGTTGAATTTTGAATTTGACGCTTAAACCAACGGAAACTCAACAGTAATTTAATATTTTTATTTTACTGAACATTGTAGTCGCGATGTCTAAAAACACGCCCTTGCTTAAAAAAAAGGCCCGATTCGAAAAATGAGTTTTGGGTCATTTAAATTCGCATTGAAACGAAGGAAAATCTATTATCAATATAAGCTTGTCCAAATGACTAGCAAGGCCAACTGATTCAGTCCGATCGTCGACTGTACAAATTAAATTTGGATTGAATTGAATCTCTTATTTCACACAGAAAAAATATTCGTGATATTTCACGAAATGAGACACTAATATATTAGCATGATTAGCAACACACTAATACTATTCGTAAAAGATGCAGGAGAATTAGTGTTTATGAGAGTAAGTATTCGTAAAACGACGCCTCTTCCAGGAGGATCCCAGAAACACATGCCATTTTTGGCTGTTTTTTTATATTCTCGAACAATTTTCGATGTAAATTACCACTCTTTTTCGATATCTAATTAGCTAGCCCTGTGACACACCCTCTCCTTCATTCTCTCGTTCTTTCTCGCTCTCTCTCTCTCGCCCTCTCTCGCTCTTTCTCTCACCTTTTTTCAAAGAAAGAGAGAGAGAGAGAGAGAGAGAGAGAGAGAGAGAACTCTACGAACTCGGTCTCTCCAGCTGTGCCAGTTTCGCTAAGAGCCAAAAGGTTTTTTCGCGAGTTTTACTGCTCAACGTGACTTATGGTGCGTCTCTCTCTATCCTACATTTTTCTACAGAGAAAGGCGGTTTTTTGAGCTATTTAGTGTTGTATAAAAGTAAGCCTGAACGATTAGACTTTTAAAAGAAGTTTCCTCATTCGAGTTCTGAGAAGAGAAATGCCCCATTTTTTGCGTTTCTTTTGAGAAAATCACTTAGAGAGAGCTCATAAGTTGCGTCTCTCTCTATCCTACATTGTTCTACAGGAAAAGGCGGTTCTTATGAGCTATTTAATGTTGTATAAAAATAAGTCTGAACGATATCCGCATTCGAAGTCTGAGAAGGTTACATAGACAGGCAAGCGCCGGTGGAGAGAGACAGGAAAGCTAATTCGAGCTTGACGACTGGTTCCCAAGAGAAGAATAATAATCAGCCGAATTGTAAGTAAAGTATTTGCAAGGGTAGGTGGTGGACAGACTGAATCATATTGAAATGCAAGACGGATCAGGCAAGTTGCCGGCCGCCGGCCGCGCAGATTACGAATTCTTACTGTACATCGAATTCATAAAAATTTCGGCGCCGCGGCGCCCATTTCACGAATTCTTCCTCAATCTTTTGGGCACGCGCTACAAACTACGAATATTTTTTCTGTGTGTTGCTATATTGTTTTATCCAGTTTCACAAATTTCCTTCTTTCTCTGTTTTTCTTCTATTTCGTTAATTTTCTTTTCTTTTATCTATTGCGTGGTTACCTGATAATTAGTCAGTTTTTTGAAGTTTTGTTTCATGTTGTCTTATCAAGCCTCTGCGATAAACACATACATACATACGAATCACAGAAATGAATCTAGTGCTGAATGTCCGACAATGATAGGCTAGAACACAATGAATCTGTTCAGTTTATACACTGCAAAAATTCATTTTCTTTAGAAGAATGGATGAGAGTAGATAGCGGCGGTTTAAATAAGTACTATGGTCCATATATTAAAATAGAGGTTAATGCGATCGATCACTTTTTCTAGTCCTCCCTTTATAAAGACAATTTGTTACCGATAAACATTACCATTGTACGTGTGAACAACATACACATTTCTAACCTAGTGGGGTCCTCCACAAAGCGTGAAGTCCCTTTCTCTCTTCGTCCCTTTCTCTCTTCACGCGTGCGGCGGCTAGACCGCTCCGCTCTGGACTTAGAAAAAAAACCATGACCCCCCCCTGCCAGGAAGCGAGTCCACCAATCTTCCCCCACCGCCCCCTTCTCCCTCGACGCTGCCAACACCAACATCTCCAAGATCGTTGTTGACGCCCTGGCTATCGGCAATGGATCGCCTCCCGCAGGTATGAATAATGCTACTTGGGACGTTTTGTCCAGTCTCATTGTCCTCCTTGCTAACACAGTGGAAACGCTTTCCAAAATGTCTCCTCATCCCTCTCCTTCTCTGTCTTTGGATACTAACCGCCCTGTTTCCAATCCGTCCGTTGGTGGTGGAGCGGTGGTTGAGTCGACTGAAAAGCGGCATCTCCGCGAGCGTTCGCTCGTGGTCGCCGGATTGACAGAGCCCTCTTCTCCTGATTTGACCACTAAGCTTGCCGCTGACAGGAATTCCGTCGCCTGCCTCCTGGCAGCCGTTGGCGTCGAGTGCGAGCCCATCACCGTTTATCGGATGGGTAAGCCTGGTGACCGCCTGCGGCTGTTGAAGGTGTTGCTGCCCTCGCGGGGCCATCTCCTGAGATCCTTGAAAGGTGCTTCCGCACTTCGCGGGGATCAAGGATGGAATGGCGTGTACATCCGGAAGTCCATGACGGCCGAAGAGCGCTCCCGGTGGCGCGACCTGCGAAAGCAGCTCAAGAATCTCCGCAAGACGGACCCGGGTAGCGGCTGGGTGCTCTACCGAGACGAATTGTGGGTGCGGACGGAGATTGGTGGAGTCCGCCGGACTATGCCTCCTGAGCCCACTCCCTCGCCTCCCTTGCACAACCAGCTCAGCGGCTTGCCCGCTGGCTCTCAGGGAAACATGGAAGCCTAGGAGCCTGTAATGTGTCTTGTGTCCTCTTTAACGATCGTAGCCTAGTAAAGAAAATTCCTGATCTTCATGTCCTTCTCTCTTCTTCTCGGCCTGATATTGTCATGATAACCGAAACCTTACTTAATGAGCGCATTCTAGACTCTGAAATTATAGCTGACTTTCCGTACATACTTTTTCGCTCTGATCGACTGGCTAAGCGTGGAGGAGGAGTGGCTCTTCTTATCTCTGCCTTTCTGGATGCCCCTTCTCAAAATTCCAATTGCGATAAATCAAACACTGCATGCAATTGACTGGGTTAATCTTTTTATGAATTTTAATGATATAGATGACATGCAGGCAAGATTTTCATCTGTTTTCTGTCATATAGTACAAATGCACACTCCCATCTCTTGTCGTCGTCTTGCTCGTGATAAATATCCTAATTACATCCAGGCATTGTTAGACCACAAAGCTGCTCTCTTCCCCAAAATTAATTCTGCACCTGTTCGATTAGAATACATGCGAGTAAATGCTAAACTGTCCAAACTTATTACTAAATATAATCGAAATTATGAAGCCGCCCTCTTAAAGTCCAAAAAGCGTCTCTATTAATTTGTTGGTTGTAGACTCAAGCGTAAGGTAGTAGTTGGTTCCCTGCGTGACTCTTCTAATAACATATGTCTTGGAAAATTATGTAAAGCTAATGAACTCGGGAAATACTTTTCATCTGTCTTCACTTCTGATGATGGAAATTCGCCCCAGTTTTCCCCACATATCACAGTGTCTCGCTCTTTTCCCGATCAAGTTATCATGCCTCCCTTGGTTAAAAAGCACCTTCTCAAGCTCAAGCCTTCTCTCTCTGTCACTGCGGACCCCGTCCCCCAAATTGTTTACAAGAAATGCGCGGCATCAGTCGCTCTTACTCTCAGCTATATTTTTAACTATTCCCTCATTTTAGGCGAGGTTCCATCTCAGTGGAAATCAGGCATCGTTGTTCCTATAAATAAGGTACCCTCCCCATCTTCAGTAAATGACTACAGACCAATCACTCTTTCACCTCCCGCAATCAAAGTTTTTGAAAAATGCATCTGTCCTGCTATCCTTCGGTGGTGTAACATGTTTTCTATAATCCCCTCAAGCCAGCACGGGTTTCGCTCTCGCAGGTCTGTAGAATCTAATCTTCTCGAATGTACAACAGAATGGATTAAAGCTGTAGATTCTGGAGCATGCGCAGACATTCTTTACTATGATTTCTGTAAGGCCTTCGACACTGTCAGCCATTCTAAGTTGCTCTTAAAACTCGAGAAATTCGGTTTCTCAGGTAAAATGCTCTCCTGGTTTAGCTCATTCCTAAAAGGTCGATCATTTCAGGTTCGAGTTGGCGATGCCCTCTCTTCTTCTTTTCAGGCTACAAGTGGTGTTCCGCAAGGATCAGTACTATCTCCTATTCTTTTTAACATTTACATTTCTGATCTCCCTTCCCTCTTTTCGCATCTTTCTCACGTTAAAATGGGGTCTTTTGCTGATGACATCAAACTGTATACTACGTTTCACCCGGGTGACCCTCTTCCTCCCTCTCAACTTTCGCAAGCTTCTGAAGTACTTGAGTCCTACTGCTCAAAATGGCAGCTAAGCATAGCAAATAAAAAGTGCAACGTACTCCACTTAGAAAAAAAGAATCCCAAATTCCCATATCAAGTCTCTCATTCTTCTCCTCCAATACCTTTCTCTGTCTGCTCAGCATCCATTCGAGATCTTGGTGTACTTATGGATGGTTCACTCTCTTTCAAGGATCACATTGAAATGCTATGTCGTCGCTCTCTTAACCTCGTTTTCTCTCTTTTCCGAATGTTCTCTTCTAAGTCAGCTGATCTCTATCTTTTCTGCTATAAATGCTATATTTTGCCAATCACTGAATTTAGTTCTATTATTTGGTCACCTCATCAGATTAATCTCATTAAGAAAGTCGAACGGATTCAGCATGTGTTCACAAGACTATTGTTTCTTAGATGCTCTGATAGGTTTATTTCTTTCAGAGAAATTCCTTCTTATAGTATACGCCTTTCTCTATATGGTTTACCATCTTTGTATCAGAGACGAGTTCATATAGATCTTGTGTACACATATAGACTATTGCATAATTACATTGATGTTCCGATTAGTAGATTATTTGTATTTAAGCCAACAAATGGCCGTTGCTATCAATATGCATTTCATCCTCCTCGCACTAGACTATCTGTTGCCGAACATTCATTCTATGTAAGAGCAGCTTCTTACTACACTAGGATTCCTCTTATTGCAACATCTGCTCGATCTCTCTCGTCCTTTAAAAAGATCAGCTCATCTTTGCCTATATTAGACTTGCTCCGAATTAATATTGCAAATCTGTAATCTCTGATTTTTATAGCTTTGTATTGCCAACTATCTTATTTAATTGCTACAGTGCTAATAGTTATAAGCTTCCCCCAACTCTCCCACTCCACAGCAGCCGTTCTCTCGTCGTCGAAGCTGTGCTCTCTCTCTCGCACATGCCACTGGAGCCTTGCCACCTCCTTGGGAACCTCGTCCACCCCCACTCCCTCTGGGGCCTTGCCCACCCCATTCCGACGGCGAGACGAGCGGTAAGCTGTCCTTATTTCCCTCCCCCTTCCCCATTTTACAATTTCTGTCTCTCTTTCTATGATCTTTCTCTCGGATCCTTCCAACATCTGCCTTCTATCTTACTTTCGCATTTCTCGTTAGTCGAGAACATACATATATGTCTACAAGTGTTGTCACATTATTATTAATGTATTGAATAAATAAAATAAATAAATAAAATAAGTACGGGAGTCAAATGGTGTGAATGGGTGATGCGGAAGTAGCAGATCTATTAGGACAATTTAGTGCAGAAAAATTGAATTCTTGTCAATATCCTATAATGCAAAGTTCACAGATGATTTCGTTTGATGACCTTTTTAGTAGTCTGGAGTGTGAAGCAATGAAGTGCCTATAGATCATTCCCCATTTCAACTACATATAAACCCATTTCGTGAAAAGCAGCAGTTTTAAATTTAATATCAAATTTAATATCAAATTTCCAAAAGGAGAGACCAAGCCAAATTTTTTCATTATTTTATTTATTATCAGATGAATTGTATTCTGTTGATTGTTCAATTGCAATATATGTATGCATGTATTTACACAAAACATACAATCAACGTAACGACGAGTGAGATCACACAAGTGCAACAAGTGCGCATTTTATTAGTAGATGACAATTAAACAGGAACTTGATTCTTTGTCAGCGAGATATGTATTCTTTCTCTATCTTTCATATGACGGTTGCTTCTTGCTTCTCTTTATGCCTTTGGCGGCCGATCGTAGTTGGGGAATCCGAAGGGGCGCAGCAGCATTTCAGCCTGGAAGATATGTATATGTAAACATGTTGTTTACTCTTGTTTAAATATAATAGTTCTACTTGAAAATACTCGTTAACTGCTATAGTGCGGGTAGGACTTGAACTTGCGACTTTAAGATTCACTCATGATAATTTTGTCTACCTAAACCACTAGGCCATCATGCTACCCTGCTCTCGAACCTTGTTGACGGGCGCGCCTCCCCAGTACAGATACGTCTGCTCCTCGCTCTGCGGCGGATACGCGTCGCATGCGAAGCGAATTCCGTTCAAATTGGCAGAACCACATCTACATAAGTATATTTAATGTATTTCTTTCATTTTATGTATAAATGAATTTTTTTCCGGTAAAAATGGAATAACTTATCAAGATAATTTGTGTAGAAATATATTCTTTCTCCATTAGAAGCTTCTTGTGAGTTTAAACTAAAAAAAAAATAAATAAAAAAATGAAAACAAACCTATAAGACGTATCGAACCAGAAGCCAGTATTTTGGAAGGTGGCAGAGCAGTGGGCTTAAAGGAGGTCCGAGGCGAATAAATAGTGTCTCGTTTTTTTCGCCTCATTTGGTCGGGTTGTGCTAGAAACTTCGATTGCAAGTGTCCCGAAGTCACAAAAACCTTCATGCCCTTAGGAAATTAAGACTGTTTTCTACTTTGAATTACCAAATATTTTATTTTCCCGCAATTTTCAAAAAATTTTGATAGACCAACCCTGTGGCCGCTGGGACCAACCGACTAATGCTCGTGAATTGCATACATATGGTGCGCGCAACCAACATTGGCCGGGTTTTTCTTAACACGTAGGCTCACCTTGCAGTGGTGAAAACTACAAGTTTCTGGGGAGAGAGGCAAGGGGCAATAGCACCATTTCTGTTGATTCTTTACTCCGTACTTTTCATCATTCCGTCCAAATCCGTCAGGGTATTCGTGGTAGGAGTTTTTCCCTTATGGCCTCCTTTAAATGAGAGTAAATATGAGTACATTTCTTCGCTTTTAATCTCTACGCTCTCAATCTCTACGCTTTAAAACATCTTCTTGCACTGTTTGCGCAAGTATATTAAAGCGTTAAAAATGATTGAAAATGAAACCTGTCGAGTTGTCGTTGTCAAATGCGAGGAAACGCGGTCCCGGCTGCTGGAGATCCCAGCGAGCCCAACCGTCGTAGAATTCGAGCTCAGTGCCTCGGCAAACCTGTGAGAAGAAAATACTAACTTTTTTCTTCTTCTAAAAACAATATAAAGAAATTTAAATCGTAACTAAAAATATTGTAAAAATAAATTAACCTTGGGGATATTGACGCGGTATCCGGTTTCGGCGTCGAAGAGTCCAAAGTTGTCATAGGTGCAGTCGGTGGCCTTGGCCGGCAGGCCGTTGTGGGCGCAGCGGAAGAGATTCAGGCGGAGGCTGTAGTTAAATTATATTAATTTTTCAGGATTATTTTTTAAAGTGCCAGTCCACTCTCGAAACGCGACAACATTTCACGTAAGAGTTAAATCCAAAAGGCGCCATGGAATTCCACCGGTATGCAATAGCAAACAATAGGAGTCGCGAATTTAATTTGTTTTTGCCTAATATTTGACCATGTCATCAGGGGTGAGTGAAATGGTAGACGAGAAATAAGGTGATGATCTTTAATAATTAAAGGCTGTCCAAGAAGCTTAAAATCTACAACCTTTGCTGCCCGTATCATATTCTTCTTGTAGTTTTAAGGTTCCACGACAGCCTCCTTACAATTAGCATGCCCTTCATGACCCACCTGCTGTTCTGGTAGTTGGTGTAGCCATAGATAAGTTCGAGACCGATCCAGACGTCCTGCTTGCGTGGGTCGCCGAAGCCGACGATGTAGTTGGCGTATGTCTTATTCGCCGTCTCATTCTGGAAAAGAAATCTTATTTAAGGTATTCCCATTTCATGGTTTTTTTTGACAAATTTTCAAATTGTACGCATTTCGGTATTTGTAAATGTGGAATGGCAGCAAAATAATACCGTAAGCGCATTGGAGATAAGCGTCCATCCTCCGCCACCCGATTGCATGTCACAATAGACATCCAGCGACTTGTTGAAGCCCATGAACGGCGGGATCACACTGAAATCGATATCGTAATAATGAAGAATATTGTGAGTGCAGACAGATCAACACCTACTTGTTTCTCTTCTTTCATATATTCGCGGTCCACGAAACAAAACCACCGCTTTGTTGTGTATTGCAGTATCACCTTCAGTTCCGTCAATATTCTGAAGGGGAAAATGAAATCTGCTGACTCGTAGACGCCGCTGTCGTGAATCTGATGGTAGACGAACAGGTCGGCGCAGTGTCTGCGAGGCTTGTAGAATTCGCAGTCGTGGCCGTCGAAGAACTCTTTGCACTCGCAATAGTAGCTGCCTGCAATGTATTCTTTTGTTGTTGTCTACTTAAAATATTTTTTTCTGATCTTCGTTCCGTAAAGTGAAAAACCTGCTCTTGAAAATAATTGAAACCTGGAGTGTTGAAGCATTTTCCCTGTCCCTTGTCGACCGAGCACGTATGCGGGTCGAGGCATTCGTTGATGTCTGTGCACGTGTAGCCGTCGCCCTGAAAACTTGAGATTTGGTCCCGTGCGGGAAGAAATGAGTACAGTAGGCGACCACCTTGGTAGTTTCTTCCTAGTTTACTGTGTCACTGCATACCTCATAGCCGGGCTTGCAGACGCACGCCAGCTGATTGTCCTTGATACCGCAGAAGGCGTCTTGTGAGCATTGGTTCTTCTATAAACTCGTGCATTGGTGAATGTTTAAAAACAGTAGGCGGGAAATTAAAATGATTATTTCTTATTTAAATAGCCTCGTTTTGCGAGCTAATTACAGTACCCTGGCGATGAATGTTCCGTTTGTGCAGACGTTCTCTTGCTGGCAGCCGTCCGTGAGCCACGGCTGGTCGGCTAAAGCGAACCATGTATTGGAGGACACAACTTATTTGTCTAAATTTAAAGTCAAAAATGATCCTCAGTGCCCTCGCTGAGGCCACCTAAGGTATTTTTAGTTTCTCCTGAAACTTACGTGGATGGAAGTTTCCGTTCGGGTCGGTGCAGCCGCATTCCTGGATGCGGATGCACTGCACTTGAGAGGGACGCGAGTTGTCCAGCACGTAGCCGTAGTCGCAGGCGCAGCCTTCCGAGCAGGCTGGAGGAAAAGAAGGGATAAGGGCCTTGAATTATAGTGTGGCATACGGTAGATGAAATAGCTAGCTACACTTTAAATGTTCGATTGATTCGTGGCACGTACGCAGTGTGCAGGTGTCGGGTGCGGTGTGGTCGGAGCAAGTGGCCGGGCAGGCAGTCACGCACTCGTCGTAGGCCGAGTGGGCGGGGCAGGTGATCGCGCACTTCACGGATGGATCGTCACGCCAACTCTTCAGGTTGATATCTGAAATGGGTAAAAGGATTATTTTGCTCATAAAATCATTGCAATGGTTTGGATATAAATATTCTGTAATTTATCTCGATACAATTCTTTAAAATTACTTGGAAATATCTGCATAAGTATTAAAGGAGGTCCGAGGTGAATAAATAGTGTATTGTTCTTTTCGCATTATTTTGTCAGGTTGAGCTAGAATATTCGATCGCAAGTGTCCCGAAGTCACAAAAACCGCTATGCCCTGAGGAAATTAACAGGATTCTCTACTTTGAATTCGGGCATATTTTATTTTCCCGCCATTTTCAAAAACTTTTGGCAGAACAACACTGTGGCCGATGTGGCCATTCAAATCCTGCACTTAAAATTTATATATATTAGGCGCGCAACCTATATTGGCCGGCTTTTGCTTAACACGTGCGCACACCTGCCAGTTGTTCTAGCCACTAGTTTCCGTGGAGAGAGGCAAGGGGCGGCAGCACCATTTCTGTGGATTCTTCACACCGTATTTTTAACTAATCTGTCAGGGAATTCGTGGTAGGAGTTTTTCCCTTATGACCTCCTTTAAAGCATTAAAGTTGACGAGAAACAATCGATACCAGGAACGTTGAGTTGGCACGCGTGCACAAAGGTGGCGAGGACCGAGCACTTGAGCTCTGGATAACGGCACACGTCGTAGAGGCAACTGTCGTACGCCTCAAATAGGGTGGCATACTTCATTTATCAAAAGTTCGTTCTTGTATTAATTTTATCAATACAATTAAAATTTGACGTAAAATTTTGAGTGTAAAAATTAATAAATACCTGCATGACAGTCTCGTTGCCAAGTGCGAGGCAGCCAGCGAGCGGACCCTTGAATGGCAAGATGTTAATGATCCATTTCTATGTATTGCATAAAAAAATTTTCCTGAAAAAATTTACTTTTGTTTTCAAATTGTTTTCAAGTGCCAACCTTGGCTTCCATAGCAAAGAAGATTGCCTGGCAGTCAGCGCCAGCGCTAGTGACGTCCTGTAGGGAACAATTATTGAGAGAGAAAAAAACGCTTCTTTTTGAAAATTTATGAGAACAAAAAAGAAGAGAAGAGATAGGAACGTGCAGAATTTACGAATTAGTTAGTACATATTTTCAAATAATTTTGTTTGTATCTATGTACATGTACTGTTATATTCGGACACAGGAGAATACTGACGCAAGTCTTGCTCGAGTTGGTCATGGTCTTGCCGTCGACACACGGCGCCTCGACTCCGCCCTCGTGCGTGTACTTCAGCGTGATCCAACTGTCGGCAAAGTCGTCGACTTGCTTCTGCGACGCGCGGCAGCCGGTCAGAGGAATGATCGTGCCGTCGCTGGAAGAGAGGGTAGTCTGGCCTATTGCTTAGTCGTTAAGGAGGTGAAAACGAATGACCAGGGATCAAAACCCACAGGGATCTGGAAGTCAAGTGAGAATATTTGTGTTATAGCCGTAACAGAAATAGACCACGTGGTTTGCCTAAGTATTGCTTGGTATATAAAGTCGAGATTAAACGTGAAAGTGCTCATATCGCATGATTACAGCTCTGAATAAGATTGAAGGTAACCTTTTCATGAAGTCGTCCTTGCAGTTCTTGTCCAAGTCGCCGCTCAGGCCTTCGATGATATTTGGCACCTGTTGACGGAGATTGTAATTATCAACTAGATCAAAAAAAAAAGCCGAGCAGGAAAAAAGTAGAGACTTGGATGGAAATAGAGAGAGATAATCAAGAGAATGCCAGATCGATGACAGAGAGAGAGAGAGCAAGAGAGAGAGAGAGAGACAGTAAGAGTGAGAGAGAGGAGAACCTTGAATTGATCGACATCCGGGAGTGTCAGGCAGAGTTGTCCTTTCTGGAATTCGACCGAGACGAATTGGTCATTCTGGATGACAATGTTGTTTGCCTGTAGCTTCGCGGTAATCTAGAAAGAGGGCACTTTTGTTTACTCTTATTACACTATTGTTATGATTTACTGCTTTTTTTTCAAAATGTATGATCTAATTTTAGTTATATTTTGCCAAATACAGTTTCTAAATATATGCATATTTTAGTAATACTTTGACATTGAATTTGTTATTCGTAAGAATATATTATTTTCTTCACTCCTGGCGCCTCTTTTATTGCATAGCTCCGTAGATATTTGCGTCATTACGCGATAAAAAAAATAAGCGTGGGTGTTTCCTTCGTTTGAAGCCTGTGATAAAACTGCCGCAGCCAGTCTTTTAGTGGGGTAAAGGTGAAAGGATCGCCGGCCATATATCAGCAGCATTACTGATATACTGATACCTTCTCTTTCTCATCTCTCTCTCTACTCTCGTTCCTCCCTCTGTCTCTCTCTTTCTCTCTCTCTGTTTTCTATGTGAACCCAAACAAGGCAACGTCTGTGCTACACTATTCCCTCATTGAGACTGGCTTGGTGGTTTATTCCGCGTGTTCACTTTTATAACCCGGGCTTATAATTTGCTCTGGAATATACAAAAGAAGAGAATGTCAGTAATGGTGAGAATTGGATTTATCACGAATGAATTCAGATGAGATAAATATGTATATTTCTATATGTATTTGGCGAAAAAAAAGAATAATAACAAAATGATTAATTCAATGATTAAAAATATAATTAATTTTTTAAATAATTAAGTTATTCAAACCTGAGAGAAGGCAGCCGACGGATAGTAGAAGGGCACGTGCACTTGAATTCCGTTGAAGAAGACTCGAAGGTTCTCGTCAACGAAGATCGTCTGATTGTACATTTCCACTTGGCACGAAGCGACGTATGAGACACTGAAACGGTGCTTTTCCACTCAGTTCATATACTTATATCTCGATTAAGCACCACGAACTGCTAATCACTTGCTAAGGTAAGGAATTGGATTTTGATTACATCATCACTAATTACACTTTACATTTACTATTTACACAAACAGTACATATTACTTTTTCTATTCATTTGGGCTCCCATTCGTTCATCGCTCTCTAACAACACTCACGTATCACGCGGTCTCTGCAGTTCGTTCTTTGCCTTGACGGTGAAATGGGCAAAACCACCGCCGAGTTTCGGTGAGGACGTGGAGTAGACATATGGGCAGGTGCCTGAAAGCATCACAATTTATGTTTTAAATAAACATTTTTCAATATTTCTATTTTGTCAATATTACATTATATGCATAAAAATAAAACAACCCACCTTGGTAGTCAAAGTAGATGCCGTCAAAGGTACGGTAATGCGGATCGCCATTGAAGCAGATCTTGCGTGACGCTTGCGAACAGCCGTAACGAGGATCGCCTGCAAATTAATATTTCGTTTAATATTTCTCTCCATTTTGTACCGTCTGTGATTTTAATATGATCAATATCTATTTATAATAGTATCTAGCAGCCAAACATGATGATGAGTTTGAGAGAAGAGATTTAAAAAAAAAAGATGAAAAGAATACGCACCAGAGAAGCCGAGCTTGCAGACGCAGTTGATCTGGTGGTTGCGCACGAAGCAGTCGGCGTTCTTGCCGCACGACTTGGGCGTGCATTCGATCTTCTTCTCGCAGTACATGCCGGACGTGTCGTCCGGGCAGATACACCTGGAGGGAACACTGACGGTAAACCAGATGGTAATAGCTACCCTGAGCTCTCCGACCACCTCCTCCCTCCTCAGGTCAGCGGAAAAAAACACTAATGGTTATCACCTTGTACTTTTTTTTCGGAAAAAGGATTAGAGATCATGTGCCATAATAAGGTTGAATAAAATGATTAAAATATGCAGAAGCGGTCGCAGAGAACGGATATGATTTTATGATTTCAAAGTGCGCGCCTGAACGAGTTGGGCAGGACGGCCTCGCATTTGCCACCGTTCAAGCAAGGATTCGAGTAGCACGCGTTGCATTCACTCTCCGAAGCCGCTTGCTTGTGTTCATTGATCTTAAAACCATTTGATGATAAAACTTTTAATAAAAAATTTCCATTCATTGATATTATTTACACATATGCATTTATATAAAATAATAAAGTAATTATGCATAAAGAGTAAAACTAGTATATATTTAAAAAAAAAAAAACGAGTTTTTGAACCTCCGATTTGAGCGCAACGATCGCAGAGAGCAGCTGCTCGTGAGAGGCGCATGTCAGGTCGCGGCAGAAGCCTCTGAAAATTGTTTTTATTTATTTATATTTTATATTAAATTTATTTATGCAAATTAATACTTTGTAAATATTCTTACAATTAGTTCAACTTCTATTTGAATTTTTTTTTATTAATCAACTCTTTCATCTACCAATGCATTCTGATTCATAATTAATGCATTAGGATAGCGTATTTCAAAAGTATCGATCTGTTATTAAGATTATTGTGTATATATTTGTTTAATTGTTTATGTGCATTGTTTGCATAAATTAAATGATATGAGACGGAGAGAAATGATGCGACTTACTGGTTCGCGAGCTTCTCTGCCGATCCAGTGTAGCCTGCCAAGAGGCCAAGCAAGGCGAGGAGTAGTTTCATCTTATGGCACCCGGTGGAGCAGACCGAGGGCAGCAAAGTGAAGAACTCTGGAAAGTCGTTTTTGTCTCTACCACTCTTTCCCCCCAAACTCTCTCACTTTTCCTGACTCTCTTACGCCTAAAACGTCACTGATTATTAGAGAGAGAGACATACATACATAGAAGTAAGAGAAAAATGAGTGGAAATGGCATATGTTGAGAGAAAAGGAGAAGAAGATAGATAACAGCAGAAAATAAATCCAATAGCAGATGGCAGAAGCCCTTACCCTGTCTGATAAGACACTGATCTTGTCAGCCTGTCACCATCCCCTTTTGTACTCTTGCAAGAAGCATGCCAACTGATAGGCGGCTTGTCGTTCGCAGGAAAGGCGCTGGCAAGGAAACTTCACCTCCGCCCGCGCCCTTGTAGCATGACATCCTTATCTCCAGTGGTGCACCTCTGGAGAAGCAGACTCTCTTTTCTTCGCTTTCCTCTCTCTCTCTCTCTTTCTCTCTCTCTCTCTCTCTCTCTAAGTTTCTACTAATTCAAAGTCCTGATAAACTGCTCCGACTGCGTAAGAGATTCGGGGTCTTTCGTGAGGATGCGTAGGAGTAGTTCTTTTTACTGTGCGCCAAAGGCCTTGGCGTTGCGACAATAAAATATGGAAAATGATTACAAGACACCGCTCCTCCTTGTGATCTTCCCACTCTGATAGAACACTAATTGTGCTCAGGATGTTTCGTGAACTCTAGTTCATACCATACCGTTCCGATTTGGATGACTTGCACTACCGATGAAGGGCTCTGTTCGCCATCACACTGGACGCATATGCTCTTGCCCTGATAGAGCGTCGCAGTTTAAGAGCTTTAAAAGGGATCTTAAAGGAGCCACAAACTCAATCTTGAACTTGCGCCACTGTTCCTGACGAAGAGGCGAGAGAGAATGTGATTTAGCGACAAATGTACGGTGCTCGTTTAACTGGCAGGATCATTATGTATATATATACATACATATGTACACATATTCACACGAATTTAAGCGTTATTGCTGGATGTCATCGCTACCCGAGTTCATCTTGATCCTGGTTATGTTGTTCATCCATCCATGCCATTTTCTTTCTCCCATGATATTCTATTTGCGTCTTCGTCCTTCACTTGTGTTTTTCATAATTCCAGCAAGTATTTTTTTATTGCGATAAGAAAAAACAAACACATGAATAACATGGTCAGAAGCTAAAAAACATATGAAATTCCCACACAGTGGGCAAGGAGAATGTTTTTCAGAACAGAAGAAAATGCTCCAAAAAATTATAGAGAAAACATTAATAAAACAATTAAACCTCTCTTCAAACACCTTGCAGAATGCAATTTTAAATAATCTCTGATCACCAATATGTTGTCTCACAATCAGCATTCCTCAACAGCAAGGGAAAAGAGTGAACAAAGTATATACCTGAAAAAGGCGCTTTCCTGATGATCTCGTTTTCTGATGTAGCTAACATAATTCAAGAGTCGCTAAAGGGTGTGCAATATGTGAAGAAATAGAGAAAAAGGAAAGATATGCTGGCTAGGACGGATGTTTGGACCGGAATGACTATTACCATGCATATCTAGCCTTAGCGTTAAAGCGAGAGTAATGTGTCTTACTTTTCAAAGTCAAGAAACATTAAAATCCTGACAATATTTTTTTCTCTTGAATATGAAGTCCGTTTGGCAAAACACCGTACCGGGATTTATATCAAGAGCTGATAACACAGATATTCGCTTGACATTTAACCTCCATATCTGCACATATTCTTTCAATTACCGTATTTTCTCTATTAGTACCCCCCCCTTTATTAGAACCCCCCCTCTAATAGTACCCCCCTCTGAAAATGCCATTGAAAAATAGAACCCCTCCCTCTAGTAGAACCCCCCCCCTCCAATAGTACCCCCCCCCCCAACAGTCTAATACCTCATCTCTAGAGGTACTTCGAACGGATCCTGGAGGCATGGGGTGCTCTTTCCAATGAACTGATGCCAAATTCATGATAAATCTGTTGTAAAACGGATATTCCAGTGGTGATTCCATTGAATTCGGACAACTATTCTTCTTTTTTTGGGAATAAAATGTCGATATTAAACTTTTAGTATCTAACATTGAAAAATAGAACCCCTCCCTCTAATAGAACCCCTCCCTCTAATAGTGCCCCCCTCTCGCAAGGGTATTGAAAAATAGAACCCCCGGGGGTACTAATAGAGAAAATACGGTAGATTAACTTGGACAATCTATGATTTTCTCTCTAAGATTTCACCAACAAAGAACACATAGAATTTACATACATTTCGTACAAATTTTGAAACATCGTGCCTAAACGAAAACAAGGTAGCATTTTACAGTTCCACCGTGTATCTAATACCCACATATTCGAGGCTCTATTCCATCAGAGAGTCGTATACAAAGTGCAGTTGGAGGGAATAAAAGTAAAATCAAAGAAAGCAATCGGCTAGAATTCTGGCACCGTCATTGCGCCAACGATTAATAATGCAGACATTTTATTGGCGATCAATAAAGACGTTGAGAGAAATCGTCGTTCTTGAGTGAAAATAACAGCAAGGAGAAATGCAGATGAGATGAGAGAGGTAACCGAGAGGAAACGAAGTCAAAAATCACGAATGTCTTTTGAGATGGTCATGAGGCGTTCAGGTTACTAGGCAGTTCTACACCATAATATGTATGTATATCTTTGAAGTTAGGTTTTGAAGTAAATAAGTCATTAAAAATGTATTTTTAAATTCAAGATTAGGCCAGAAAATAGGCCAAAAATAAAAACAAAAGGCAATACGATAAAAGATTAAGCTTTATCTGTCTAAAGAATCTATTGAAATGGTAGGGAGGTAATGCTTCCGTTTGAGGATATCTCAAGCTTGGTAGAAGCGCCGCTGGAGGGCAGTAAGTGTGCGAGCAACGCTGGGTCTACGGAAACCGAGTTGATCCCGAGCGGATTAAGGGCGGACGAATTCACGGCCGACAGATTGCCACCGCCGGTGGTCGAATTGGAGCCTCCTCCGTCACTTTCGCTCCTTGGCGTGGAGGGCGTCGCTGCCGTCTCTGCCTTCGGCTCCTTGAAGATCTTGTAGAGCTGCTCGTTGTAGCTCGCCGTGAAGAGCTTGCTGATCAGAAGGTCCTCCCAGTGACGGCTCACGACTCGCTGGAATATTTCGATTTTTTATGTGCAGGATATTTTTTGTTGAATATTATTTTTTTATTAAAATAAAACTACTTTTTTTTACATGAAAATAAGATCATAAAACATGTTTTTTTTAGAATATAATATTTAGGAATAAAAACTTTGCCAACATGAAGCGCAGGCATGAGCATGGCGAGCTGTGCGCATCGCAAGCCCGGACTCTCGTGCTGCGCCGTAGGATCGCCGCTTTCGTACAGGTAGAGCAGCTCGCGGAACACTTGGTCCTGAGAGGAAAAGAGTGTTACGGTATGGAAAACAGCCACGGCAAATAAACAATTAGATTCAAAATTTCATCCTGTTAACTCAAGTTTCAAAAAGTGAAAACCGCCTGTTTGAATTCTATTGAACGTCACTGTACATCTAGATGATATTGCTTCTGACGAAGAAATAAAAAGTGAGATATTTCTAAATTCTCACCTGTATCGATCGACAGAGTTTGTCCGCCTCTTCAGAAGAGCCGTCGAGGCCGGTGACGAAGAAGGTCAACGAGAGAAGGGCGCACAATTCCAGCTTTAATAAGAAGTATTTTTGGTTCAATATTTATATAAATTCATATCTATTACATATTACTTCAAACTCAAAACATAATAAAATGCCGGCATTCAAAGAAACCTCAGACGGCCGAAGCTCTTGAACTGGCACGAGCAAGTTGCGAATGTGAAGCTCGAAGGATGGGCCAAACAGTCTGACATGAGAGAAGTAAGATTCAAAGTTAAATTTCATCTATTTATAAGGAATTAAATATAAATTAATCTACATATAGAAAAGTAAATTTAAAACAATTCTTTCAGCTGAAAACATTCATAAATGATGCACAATTTGGAAATTAATAGATACATGACTCGAAGAATGGTGACTACTCATGGCGGTCCACGGAATCCATTAGCTCGTTCAAATAAAGGGATAAAGGGATGACAGGTGGTTTAATTAGCGATGAAGTTATATTAAAATTTGGGCGAGCAAAAGAAAGGTCGCTATCAAAGACATGCTTTAAAATAAATATTGAAAATGAAAATAAAGAATCTCAAAATTTATGCATTAAAATAATAAATTAACAAATAATCTTTAAATTAAAAATAAAAATGAAAATAAATAAAAGAATCTAAAGAATAACAGCTCTAACCGGCTCGCATCTTCGGTCGCGAGGAGATCATCCCCATCAAAGTATGTCTCGAGGTTCGCCATGTCGATGTAATTCCCGTCGCACATCACAAAGTAGTCCGTCCGACCAGGGAACTGAAGAAAAAATGCCTGTATTATTCTATTTTACTCCACTTTAATCTATTTGAATTTTCCCGACTAATGTTATAGCGTAATTCTGCTCTGTCGCCCTTGGGTCAGGCAAAAATGATGCACGAATTCAGGCTTAAGTATTTTGCTCCATTACTTCCACTGACATTCACAATTTCAAAAAAAAAAGAATTAATTTAACTATTGAGATGTTTTCAAATACCAGTAACAAATTCCCATATAAAAAAAATCCCGCGGAACCTGCAATGTCGTGTTGTAGGAAGACTCCATAAAGAGGAAACGCGAAAAGAAGGAGTTATACAGCACCTTCTGAACAAAGACAGCTTTCGTATAAAACAATTATGAACTTAGTTAATAATTGGATATTTGAAACATAAAGAATACATTTTCTTAAAAGCAAGAGCGAGGCTTCCTTCTAACGATAGTACGATATACCGTATTTTCTCTATTAGTGCACCCGGGGGTACTATTTTTCAATACGTCTACTAATAGGGGGCACTAATAGAGAAAATACGGTATACTATATTGTGCAGGAATTATTTTTTTAATTGTTTTTTTTTATATTTCATATGTATACATAGTTCTACTTATTCCGTCTTTCTTAACATTTTTCCGGGTACCTTCAATGAACTGTGCCGATATTAGAGATTGAAAGCACAAGTTAGCTATTTGGCAAGTTAGTGGGTATAGATCGTAGAAGACCACTTTGCTCATTGGTCATTGATCTCTTGATTGATGCGAGGGTAGTAAAGAAAAAAGATCAAGAGAATGTGAGAGTGAGAGTTAGAAAAGAGATAGAGAGGGTGCGAGCGGAACAGATGTAGAGAAAGAACGGGCATGAGATTCAGCTAGGGAAAAAGAGTGCGAAAAAGAGGTAAAGCATCACATGGTCACCAAACAACGTATATGTAGATGTAGTTCGGCTCTCTCGACAACTTGTTTTTTTAAAACTATTCTCAGAGTTCAGACCTTGCTGCAATTGAGAAGACAACAATGCGACCATTTCTTCACAGCCATACATCCCCGTGCGATTTCCAATCTTTTGAAGTGTTCAAACAATCTGCTCTTCAACGCTTTCCGTCTTCTCTTTCAAAATAGGGGGCAAATGAATGCACTAAAGTGGGATGCTTTAAGCGAGGAAAGAAAGCGAAAACATCCGTAGACTTTGTTGTAAAGAATAGCAAAGATACAGCCGATAACATGAGGCAAAGCATTATTTGCATGTCTTGGCGAACGGCGGACAAATGCTCGGCAAAATAAAGAATCCATTCATTATCACATTAACATGGCATCCCGCGGGCTTTTATTTTATTGAATTTAGCAAGAATGCAAGTAATTACTGAGTAACTGATTTTTTATGGCAGTCGATAAAATTAACTCTCTTTGAAGAAAAGTATCATCGGGCATATATCTGTTCAATTTTTGGCGGGAAATAAATTTAAATTCTTAATAAAGAAACAAAAAAGTGCACACCTTCTGGTCGACCGTGAGCTCGGCGAGCCGTGGGAAGTAGTCGCCGACGTAGATGAGAATGTTCGGGTAGTCGAGCTGCTCGAGCTTGTCCGCGTGGCGGCAATTCACGATGCGAGGCGGGTGCTGTCAAGGGAAAACGAGTATTTATCTAACCATTATTTTTATCATTCATTATTTTACTCTCGTTTAAAATTGTGCCTTTCTTTCGAATATGAAAATTTTGCAACTATAAAAAAGGATGTAAACAATAATAAAATAAAATAAATTTTTAATTTTAAAATAACATAAAAAATAAAACCCTTACCAGCCACCCGCACGTCGGATCGACAATGTCGCCCTCTCGCTCGCGGCCGTTGATACGGTAGCCCAAACGCTTCTCCCGCAACGCATGATAGCCTCTTTGCAGCTGCCGCAGCACGGGCATCAGGGCAGAGGTCGACGGCTGGAGAAAACGGTAGAATGAAGTGGGTTACGGTGGATTGTGGCAGATCGAGAGTCAGTGACTGACGGCATGATAAAGGGGTTTGGCAGTGGTTTCTTTTAATTTCGTACAGTTAGGTATAGGGCACTATTTCGATCACGAAGCAGAACTTCGTTTTAGTTGTACCCTTATATTTCTAGCTACTACATCAAAACAGCAGGTTTTTTTTAAATATTGATGGCATTAAAAGTTACATTGATTTACCATCAATTAGAATATTTTATGGGTTTCGATTAAAAATAAGCAAATGAAGATTGAAAATGTTGTTAAAGCCTTGAAAAGCAAAACCTCGCTCCGATGCACGCCGATCGTCTGGATGATGTTGCGATAGTAGACTTCAAAGGTCTCCTCGGGCGAACTGGCCATCACCTGTAGGGAAGGAAAGAGAATGTTGGCTAGAGCAAACAGAACTATGGTATACATTAGTAAGTGTATCTTTAATACAAAATAATAAAAGAAAAGCTTTAGAAAGAAAACTAAATAAAAAAAGAGAAAAATAAATAAGAGCTGTAAAAATGCTGACATCAGGTTCGGCGGGAAGCGAAGGCTGCGAGGAAGAGCCGGCGGAAGCGGCGCGGTCGGCGAGGGGCTGCTGGGCTTGCTGCGAGAGCGCCTGCGCCTGCTGCTGCCGTTGCTGCAGCTGAAGCAGAGCCGCGCGCCGGCCGAGATGGTCGCGCGGGAATTGGACGGCTGTTAATTAAACGAATAAAGATATAGAAAAAAATTTGAAGGAAAATATAAAAAAATACCCATAATTCTTCTTTTTATTTCTAATTAGCACAGACAGACGTAAAAAAAATTGCTTTGGCTAAGTGCCTGTGAATTAACGCGATAAAGAAGAGCTACGAATTTTCCTTCTAGTTTGTTCAATCAAAAATGGGAGAAACAAAAACGTAATTGAGAGAAAACGTGACATTCTCTCGAGTACCGACCTTCTTGCGTCATGCCCATCCGGATGCACTTGCGGAAGCGGCACGCGCGACACATGCAACGGACGCCTGAAGCTGTGTGACACTCCTCGTTTATGGCCATTTTGTGTGGCAATGCAAACTCGTCAAGAATCGCTGTTCTTTTTTTTTCAAATAAAAAAAAATATATATACGCTGTTCTTTTTTTTTCAAATAAAAATTGACAGAGATAAAATAAAAATAAACTATGAAATGATGATGTTGTTTCAGCAGACACCTGTGGATTTAATGGCATGAAAGAGTATAAAAATGACAAGATTGAACGTATCTTCGCTTGTAGAGGATTATATTGATGTCTAGAATTTGCCTAATTTTTATGCAATCTAGTAAACGATAGCCGTTAAATAACAGCAACCCACTCTACAGTAATCTCTTGCGCACTATAAATGCCCGTCATCTCTCTTTCCTCTCTTGCTTACTCTTGTTGATGTCGCAGTCCTGGCTTCCTTGTCTGCAGACGTACTTCTTCTTCAGCACGATGCTCCGTCGGAAGAAGGCGGCGCATGCTCTTCAAAAATTAATTTTCAATAAACTTCACTTGTTTCTTTCTCAAGATACTGATTAATTAACTTATTTATTTCTAATTGTAAGGCATTCCAATGTGACAGCATTAAATTAAAATAATATAGTCACTCAATTGCAAAAATAATATTTTCCTTTTTAATACCGAATAAAGATTTTCTTGTTATTCATTATCATACACACTTACATATAGCGCTGTATCACTGCGAATCTATCCGGTTTCTTCGTTTCTATCTACATACATAAGTGCATTTCTATATATAAAAGTCAATCTTCATCTTTGGCACCTCTCATCAGGTTTAGGAATCAAAGAAGAGATTCGAGCAGACTCTCTTTTTATTTTGATACTTGTAATCGGAAGCGTCCAATCCCAAGGTGTCAGCAGTCATAATGTGCCCCTGGGCACATTATGACGGCTGACACCTTGGGATTCGGATGACAGCTGCCTTCTAAGGCGGAACTGGATTAGCAGCCGATTCCATAGGCTAAAATCTAATATCGATGTTAGCGTCTCACTCACTCTCAGTAAGATCCTTGTAAATGCATAAGACTAATCTCAACTACCTCCCTATCTTTCTCTCTCAGTGTTTCTCTCTCACATGGTCTCTCTCTCGCTCTCGCTCTCTAACTGTCATGTCCTCTTTCTCTCTCTCTCTATCATGCTCTGCCGTCTGTCTTTCCCAGAATCAGAAGCGCAAATCATGTCCATATTGAAAAGTGCACCAAGAGTAGGCGGTGCCATAGCAGCACCCGCCAAGGGGAGCGTTTACAAGAAGTGTGTTCCGGATGTTTCGATTCTGAGAAACTTCAGCATGACTTCCACGAGTGCAATAGCTACATATGTATTTCCTTGACTGAAAATTCGCAGAAAAAGGCGCAATACAGAAAGAAATCAAGATGAGATTTCTGAAGACTGCATAATTGCAAGACAAAAATTCAATTTGCAACTTACCTTATCGCATTCTGTGAATAATGCCTACGGATACAATTTACTCTTATGGCATTTGGCTCCCAGAAAATAAGAAAGACGACTGACCATGAGAACTGCCAATTCGGTTCCATTTTAAATAAAATTCTAAGAATGTATTTCCGGAATCTCTGATTTTTACACTAATTTTCTAGAATCGCAGCTGCTCACCATCAGAAAACAGACTTTTATATGCTACATGAAAAGTATGTAGCTTCTTCTCCAATTTGTGTAGTGCTTTCCATCATCTTTGCTCTCCTTCTCTCTCTCTCTCTCTCTCTCCCTTTCTCTTTCTCTCCTTCTCTCTCATTCCCGCTAATTCTCTCCTGGTCTCTCGAATCATGAGACATCACGTCCATGAAGCGCAGAAATACGAGAGAGGAAGTTGCTGCCATTTCTAGAATACGTTTGCCTATATCCAGAGACTCCTCTTCTCCCTCTCTATTTCGCTCTCTCTCTCATTCTCCCATCCTCTTTCTCTCACTCGCTCTCTCTTCCTCCCGCCCGCTCTCCCTATCTCTTTCGTCTAGCTTCTCTTTCATCTCGACCCAGCTCATTCTCTCTCCCCTGCAAATTTCGTTTCATTTTCAATTCCTTCAAAGAGCGCAGCGGGCAGAAGCCGTCGTGCAGGCAAAGCTGGCAGCAGGCGAGAGAATGCATTCGGCAGTTTTTTTCCTTTCTTTCTCTCTCTCTGCTCTCTCTTGTCTCACTATATCTCTCAATCTCTCGCTTTCCCCTCGCACAACTCATGTCTTACTTCCTCATGCAGTATTTGCTGTCTCTACATCTCTTTATTCCCCCGCTGAATATCTTTAGCTCTCTATAGCTCTCTAACCCTTTCTCTCTCTCTCTCTCTCTAAATCCCTCTCTAACTCTCGCCTTCTCTAGCACTCTCTCTCTCCCTAACTCTCTCTCTCACTAACTCTCTCTCTTTCTCTCTAATTCTCTCTCTCGATAACTCTCTCTGTCTCTCCCTTTCTGTTGTCAACAGACACATCACCCCTGTCTCCGCCCAGACGCAGCGATCGATGACGCCGCACACGTGAGCAGTGGAGTTCAATGCACTGTCGGGATGCAAAGAAGTGTGCTGCGGGGGATGGGGGAGAGAATTGGAGAAAGAGAGAGACAGAGAGACAGAGAGACAGAGAAATAGTAAGAGAGCTAGAGAGAAAAGAGACTGAAAGAGAGAGAAAGGAAAAGAGAAAGAGAGAGAGATAAAGAGAGAGAGAAGGAGATAAGGTGAAAGAGATAGAGATAAAGAAGAGAGAAAGAGAGAGAGAGAGAGAGAGAGAGAGAGAGAGAGAAGAAGATAAAGAGCATAGAATTGGTAGAAAACACCAGACAGACATAAACAAATACATAGAGAGAGGGAGAGACTGATCAAAATAGAAACGTGTCTTGTGGGGCCTACAAAGTTGCAGCGTAAGACTCGATGCCACACGCTGATGCCTCGTAAATGTTTATGCAGGGGCAGTCAGTCATGTCTAGTTTTGCAGAGTAAACGTACTCGAGCAACATTTTGGCATGGGACAGAAGGCGAGAAGAGAGAGATGAGACTAGGAGATGGGGAGAGGAGTGAGAGAGAGAGAGAGAGAGAGAGAGGAAAGAGAGCGAGACAGAGAGCGAGACAAGAAATAGAGGGCGACAGAGAGAAGGAGATGATAGAGTGAGAAAAGAAAGAGAATATGATTAGAAATAATTGTCCGAAATACGGCCGAATGTCGATAGAGGTATCAGCGCCTTTACTCATTGTGTCATCTTATAAAGTGGTGTCGTATGAAATGTCGCGGATCCAATCTCTTTCTTTCTTTGCTTTGCCAAAATGCTCTGAAGGCTAATAACAACACAGAGGCATTGACAAGGCAGACATCCTTATCGCACCAATAAAATATCGTTCCGCCTATGTGAATCAATTCGAGCGCCAAAGACAAGCAAGATGTTGATTGTGGCTAAAGAAGGCGATCGATCACATTTATGATAGCGAAATTAAAAGAAATATTTAGTGAAGGAGAAAATTCAGCTAATAGGCTTGGAGATAATAAAAAAAAATTCACGCTGGTAAAGTGCCAAAAAGTATGACAAATAAAGTTGACAAGGTGCCAAAGTAAGAAAATCACTGACCGGCACGAGTCGACGCCAAAGTGCGCGCCGTCCGACTTCTCTGCGCAGATGAGACACTGCTTGGCCGGCGGAGGAGGCAGGCCGTTCAGAGCAGCTGCCGCTTCCGACGAGGACGCCAGCAACGACGACGCATCCATCGAGGGGCAGTAGCTGCAAGAGGAGAGAGAGAGAGAGAGAGAGAGAGAGAGAGAGGGAGAGAGAGGGAGAGCGACAGGGAGAGAGAGGGAGAACAAAGAACATAAAGAGAATGAGAGAGGTGGTAGAGAAAGAGAGAGAGAGAGTTTCTTGTAGCGAAAACATGAATGTGAGCGCATCCCAGGCAATACGACGAACAGTCTAATTGAGACTGAGTAAATGAGTGAAAATTACATGAGAGGCACAAGTCAACAATGTCTATGCGCCGAATACGAGAGCACTGGTCAAAACGGCATTGTTTATAGTCTGTCTGCGCAAAACGTTTGAAGTAAATTCTCTCTCATTTGAAATATTTGCTGGAATTTAACAAAGCTGCGGTATTTCAGTCTGAACGAATAGTATTCTTGAGCTATAAGTGTGCACATGTCAGAAGTTTAGCAATGTTCACAATGAAAATGAGAAAAGTATGAACGATGGCAATGAAAACCACCGGGATTTACGGAGCAACCATAAATTTCTACATTTCTTGAAAGCTTATTGTATACACATTAACAAAAAGAACAAGAAAAGAAGTGAAAGCGAGGGAAAAAAGAGAAAAAAAGAGAAAAAAAGAAGAGAAGCAAATATGAACCGTGTTGTTATATATATTCTAAGAAAACAGCAAAAAACCATTGCAGATCTCACAAGCTTATAAATTAGTCAGTCATAAGGGCGTGTAGGATAAGGAAGGGAATGTGACGGAACGAGTTAGAGCGCGAGGGAGAGAAGGAGAGAGAGTGAGAGAGAGCGAGAGAGAACGAAAGAGAGAGAGAAAGAGAGAGAATGAAAGAGAGAGAGAGAGAGAGAAAGAGAGAATGAAAGAGAGAGAAAACGAGTGGAAGAGAGAAAGAGAGGGAGTGAGAAGGATGGAGAGTGAGAGAGAGAGAGACAACAGGAAGGATTAAAGAAAGGGGGATAGGGAAGGAAAGAAAATGATACGTCGTTAGAATTACGCCTAAACCTAACGCACATCAACTTGCTCCTCGCCTGATTAGCGCAGAGAACAACAACGAAGAAATTACGAATTATTCATTCATTCGACGAAATTGTAAATGACAAGCTAAGATGTTTTCTACATGACATACGCAATATGTACACGAGCATAGTATGCATGTTGTCAGTAGCAGGAAATTAGCATGATAGAATTTCTGAATGTATGCATACGTATTTCCCGATTTCCTGGTCTCCGATCCTTTCTCTCTCCCTTTTTTTCTGCCTCTTCTCTCCAGCCATATAATATGTCTATGTATGTATATATATATATATATATATATATATATATATATTTATTTGTTTGTTTATTAAGGTATACATACATATATGTATTTAGATCAACAAAATATTCGCATAACAACCGTAGATTGGTAAAGAAAACCTCTAATGCATAATTCTCTTTTCGGCTTCACGAGAGCGAATGAGAGAGAAAGATAATCCGCTTATCGATTTGTTCCAAACGCTGGCGAAATGAGACTCTTTGAAAGAGTGCGATGAGCGAGAGAGAGAGAGAGAGAGAGAGAGAGAGAGAAAGAGAGGGGGGAGAAGTAGGGAGAGTAATATTAAAGAGAGGGAGTAAAATAGAGAAGATTGAGTCCAGAAAAATAGAGGAAGGGGAGACAGGCACGAGAAAAAGAGAGAGATGAAGGAAGACAGATAGAAAGAGAAAGGCACAGACAGACATGCAGACGGAATGGGTAGAGGAATGCAATGGGCACATATTTAAACAAGTTACGGATTGAGCGAAATTGTTGCTAGGGCAGAAAGAGAGAGAGAGATTTTATTAAGAATCCCATGAAGAGTCTACGATACCTTTTCGCTGTAGACGAGGGGAAAAAGTAGAAAGGCGCCTCAGGCGCATAGTAATTATGCGAGATGATATTTAATATATATATTGTCTAATAACGACAACAAAAGAGCTTGAGAAGACATGCATATTATAATTTTAAAAAAATATTTAAAAAGGACATTTTCTTATTAACAAAAAAAGAAGACAAATTGGCCGTCACAAAACTGAAAGTAGACCACCGGCGATCAAATTCTACGATTGAGGCGCTAAAAAGTGTTTCTCAACATTTCACGCCGATCTATTGGACCATTGAAGCAGTCAATATGCTCGAGCGTACACGAAACAGGTTTCCCAATCGGAAAACGCTATTCGCTGACTTTGTGAAGAAGAACGAGAGAGAGAGCGAGAAAGAGAGACAGAAAGAGCGAGAAAGAAAGAGAGACAGAGAGAGAGAGAGAGAGAAAGAAAAAGCAGAGAGAGAAAAAGGGAGAGAGACAGAAATGTAGAGAGATAAAGAAGGTGAGAAAGATAAAGAAAAAAGGAGAGATCAGTGTTCGCGTGACGTAGAATGTTTCCCTTGAATATTTTTGTCGAAGAAGCGATAAAAGAGAGAGAGAGAGAGAGAGAGAGAGAAAGAGAAGGAGAGAGAGAGAGAGAGAGAGAGATTAAGTGTCCCATGAAGAGGGGTTCAAATAAACAGCCAACGAAAAGGAGCAGAAGATGAAGTAGAAGGAAAGCAATGTGGAGTTTCGCTAGAGGATAGTTTGTGTGTGTAGTTTTAACATATGTATAGCTCGAATTCTAGGGGGGGGGAATGTTTTGAGATCTTTTTTCTTCTGCAGATTTATTCCTTTAAACTACACATGTAAGTATTTAAAGAGAAATTTACAGTGAGGCAAAAATGTCAATATGTTTAGTCACTGGTGAACTTGAACATATGACACATCGGTATACAGCAAAGCTTTGGTAGCTGTAAGCCGGCGGCTCAGTACCTCTCTCATTCTCTTTCTCTCTCACTCTCTTTCTCTCACTATCTCGCTCTGCCTCTCTCTCTCTTTCTCTCACAGCTAGACTACGCACTCTTTTTGCTGACTTTTGCTCGAGTGAGCGTGTGTGTGCCTTCGAGTTTGTGCACGCCTCGTCACATAGACTGCCTTCAGAGTGTGGACGAGATCTTTATGGCGGGCCATTTAAAGGATATCATTAGACTCGCGCAGTTCAATCGGGGCGCACCATGGTTCGACGGAGCGAGGGGCGCCACTTTAGGTGCGGATTAGCGACAGAAGAGATCTAGGCCAGTCGCGGTCTTTAACCCATCTGCTATTTGGCGCTCCACTAATTCTCCTTGATTACTTGCACCCGAGAAACTCTTTTAGACTCCGAGCAAGGAAGGAAAAGGTAAAGAAAATAGGGAGGAAGAAAGAGAGCCTTCCCGGGGCTACTAACAAGCACACCTAGACAAAAGTGCTGCGGATCTATTGAGCAAGAAGAGAGTGAGAAGGGGGAGAGAGAGGGAGTGAAAGACAGAAGGGGAACAGAGAATTAGATAAAGAGAGAAGGTTAGAAAGAGAGTTGGAAGGAGAGAGAATTAGAGAATGAGAGATTGAGACTGAGAAAAGGTAGAGAGATGGGAGGGAGAGAACGAGAATACACGCAAGCCTCAACGCGGCCAACCCGGCCGCTAGGACCTTGGGAAGAGCAAGGTATAGAGAAGAAAAGCAAGGCAGAGGAGGGGGAAACGAGAGAGAGAGAGAGAGAGAGAGAGA
The DNA here is from genome assembly GCA_945643635.1 of Allodiplogaster sudhausi. Taxonomy (NCBI): domain Eukaryota; kingdom Metazoa; phylum Nematoda; class Chromadorea; order Rhabditida; family Diplogasteridae; genus Allodiplogaster; species Allodiplogaster sudhausi. Next base: position 8,147,400 of record CALZFC010000006.1, on the reverse strand, counting down.
GAGAGAGAGACTGAGAGAGATAACGAGAGGGAGAGAGAGGAAGAGGGACTGAGAGAGACAACGAGAGAGAGAGAGAGAGCAGAAACAAAATGAGATACGCGGCAGAAAGTTCATCGCGGGTGCACTCCCTGTGCGAAGGGAGAAATGAGTACAGTGAGAGGGAGAGAAGCGCTCGCGCTACAAGCAGCCTAGGTAACATTTCTTACTCTCACGCTCTCTCTCTCACGCTCTCTCTCTTTCTCAATCTCTCTTTCTCTCTCTCTCTCTTCTTGCGTTTGTCTAGGCTCCCTCATCGTTTCTCCTTTGTCTAGGATATTTGTCTTGCTCTTTCTCATGATTTTCAAACTATTTCTTTCTTCTCTTCCTCTCTCTTTTATCTCGCCTACTTTCTTTCTCGCTTTCTATCTCTCTCTCTTCCTCTCTCTCTCTATTTCTCTCTACTCTCTCGGCCGAAACTGCTTGACGCGCTGCCGCTGGAGGGGAGAGCATCCGCAAGCGACCATCGCAACGGGGCGGGCAGTGTGCTGTGCAAGAAGAAAAGGGCGAGTGAGAGAGAAACAGGGAGAGAGAGAGAAAGAAAGAAAGAGAGAGAGAGAGAGAGAGAGGGAGAGAGAGAAGAGAGGGACCGCATGATGGTGAGAGGATGGGAGGGTAGTGTAGAAGAGACCGACACCGAGATAAGAGGAGACCACAAGAAAGAGCGTTCTCGCGTGTGAGTTGGTGAGAAGAACAGAAAACGGGAGAGAGAATGAGTGAGAGAGAAGGAGAGAAAGAGAGATTGGAAAAATGTAAGGCCTAGCAATAGTGCACTGCAACTGCAGTGGGCCAGCGGCATCCGTAACGGCGAGAGAGAGATAGAGAAACAGAGAGAAACAGAGAGAGAGAGAGAGAGAGAGAGAGAGAGAGAGAGAGAGAGAGAGATGAGAGAAGGTGAGGGAGAGAAAAGGAGAAAGGGGAGAAAGGGAGAGGGGGGAGGAGAGGGGGAAAAGAGAGAGAGAGAGAGAGAGAGAGAGAAAAGAGAGAGAGAGAGAGAGAGAGAGAGAGAGAGAGAGAGTGAAATAAAGGCACGGAGATGGAGTGAGAGAATGGAAAGGAATGTTGAGAGAAGATGGCCAGAGGCTAGACCGAGAAAGTGAGAGGAAGTTGTGCAACTCGCTAAATTCGGGTGTGTAGTGTGATGTGAGAGAGTGGGAGTGTGACTGACAATGAGAGAAGGGCTAGATGAGAGAGAGAGATATATAAGGAAATGGAATAGAGATGCTAAGAGAGAGACAGTGAGAGACAGAGAGAGAGGGAGACAGAGAGAGAAAGAGAGAGAGAGAGAGAAAGCGATATAGTTTGAGCAACCGAATGAGACCAGGACAAGACTGCGGCTGTTTGACTCTGCAACTTGCAATGCCTAGTGTTTGCCTCTTGCAGTCTGGCAGCCTCCTCGTTCTGCATGCTCCTCTTTTTTTCTCATTTCCTTTCTCTCTCTTTTCTTATCTCTCCATGTCTAGCATTCTCTCTCTATCTTTCTCTCTCTCTCTTTCTCTCTGTCTCTCTCTCAGCCCCAACAACTCTCAATGCGACTCGTTTCATCTAGACGCTTGCACTCTCTCTTGCTTACATGTAGACCGAATTCTTACCAAACTGCCAACGAGGCAGTGCCAGAGAGAAAGAGAGAAAGATAGAGAAATGGAGACTGAGAAAGACAGAGAAAGAGAAAGAAAGAAGAGAGAAATGATGATGACGATGACGAAAGAGAGATGAATAGATTGAGAGATAGAAAGATAGAGCGAGATTAAAAAAGAGCAAGACAAAGGCAGTGATATAGAAAGAGTTCGACAAAGAGAGAAAAGGAGATAGCAAGATTGAGAGTGAGAAAAAGCAAGAGATACAGACAGAGAAGGAGAGATCGTGGGAAAAAGACTGAAACGACTAGAGAAAGACACACAAAAGATAGAAAAAAGGTTCGTTGACGACCTGTTGATAAGAGTAGGCCATTCATATAAAGAGCAAGAAGAGAGAGTTAGAGATGCTGAGAAATTTGTATAGAGAGAGGGGAGGGGGAGAGGGAGAATGGAGAAAGCGAATGGAGGACATTTTGAGTGTCATCATGGGCTAGAAAGAGGCAAAAATGATTAGAGTTATAGATAAAGGAGAATAAAAATCAAGAAACGTCAACAAGGAAAGGAAGTAGACAAATACGAATGAAGTATGTACATATGTGCATTAGAAGATTGGCATACATGTACATATGTAGAAGATTCTAGGGCATCAGTTATATAATAAAAAAACAGATTGTGCTTCGACGTCTGGACAAGATAAATATGCAAGACATTATTATTTTTGAATTTCAATCTCTAATCTTCAAAATAATTTTTTGAGTTTTTTACAAAGTAAACTTCAAACGTATTCTTCTCCAATACATATAAATATATATATATATATATATATATATATATATATATAAATGTACATATGTATCTTGATGAAACTACCCGTCTGAACAATATTTCACTCTTTCGCAAGCTCTCTCTACGCGCCCATCGTCATCCGGCTCGCTCCCTCTCTCTCTCTCTCTCTCTTGCTCTCACTCTCTCGCTCTCTCACTCTCTCACTCTCTCCTCTCTCTATCTCAATCCCTCTCTCGCTCGATATTCCTTTGTGTTGTCCAGAACACACAATCAGATGTAAAAGCTCGCCGACCATTGCTCTCACCATTCGGCATCTTTCCCTTTTTGTCTCTCTTTCAATTTATTTCTATCTCTCTCTTTCTCTTTCTCTATCTGCCTCTTCATTTCTTTGGCTCTCTCTCTCTCACCTTCAGACTACATTTCTGTTTAGTTCCCCTTCTCATGATCTTTCTACTACACTCCTTTTTATTGTTCTGCAGATCTCTGCTTGTTTATTAAACCGTTGGCGCGTCTAATATTCAATTGAAACGAGAACAGAATATATCTCATTTTCCTCTGTCCAATATCACAGCGAGATAAAACGGAATTACAAGGGATTTGTGAAGGAATGATGAGGTAGAGGTCGGGACAGAGAACGAGAGAAAAAGACAGAAAGAGAGGGAGAGAAAAGAGAGAGAGAGGGAGACACCGAGCGAAAGAGAAAGAAATGCGGTAGTGAGAAAGAGCAAGCAAACAAATATGTTTTTGGAGGTAAGCAGTCTACGCATCAGATGAAAATCGAAACTCAAAAGCAATCAGCGAACCAAACTGGAGAAAGAGAGACGATCTGCAAGAGCAAAGTCCGTTTTGGTGTTGGAGACAAATCAATGAGAGAAGGTGAGATGGAGAGGAGGAATAGAAGCGAAAAGGTTAAGAGAGAGAAACAGAGAGAGAGAGAGAGAGAGAGAGAGAGAAGAGGAGAAGTGGGAGAAAAGAGAGAGAGAAAATGAGAGAAAGAGAAAGAGAAGGAGAGAATGAAGAAGGGGAAAGAGAGAGGAAGAGAAAGATTGAGGATGAGAGAAAGGTAGGCCGGTGCGCAGGTTTTTCGAAGCTCCAATTTGAGGTGAACACAAACAGTCCAGGTGACTGGTGTGTTTTCCCATTCTTTTCCAAATCTTCTTTCATTGATCAGTGAGCCGTTTCCTTCATGGATAGACAACTAGGCAATTTTTCCCTAAACGTTCAAATTAAATGAATGTTTAATTTCATATGATACTGCCATTATGTTTTTTTCGTTTTGGCTACAAAACGATAATAATAGCTCCGCAGTAGACGATTAGAAAGGAAAGTTTGGAAACTCTCGAATGAAACATCAGTCGTCGTTGTACTCGATGAGTAATCTTTGCGGCGAGATCTTGTAAGGATTGAATGGATATTTGAAAGATCTGTCTCAAAGGAGTATGTGAAAGAGGCCAGGAATACAGATTACATCTCCGCGGAGACGTGTTGGAAACGCAATGGAAACGGCGCAGGTCTTGCGTGCTTTACCGGAAGAAAAAAGGGCGGAGAGTAATAAATTTCATTTAAAAAATAACAAAAAGATAACTAAGTTCGAAAAGGATACAAATAATGTTTATATCTTGCTCTCTCGTCATTAGAATGTGTCGATTTCATGCGTAAAATAGTTTCAAAAGAGAGGGAGAGGGAGAACAAAAGGGATATTACAGAAGGCAAGTAAATATAATTATACTATTCTAGACCAGGAAGGAAGTGAAGAGATCGGGGAGATTGCAACACTATTATCGAGAAGCAGCCTCTGAGAAAAAAAATGGGGATGCGCTCCCTCTTTCTCTCACTCTCGCTCTCACTTGCTCTCTAGCGCGCTCTCTCTCTTTCCCTCTTTCTCTCTCTCTCTCTCGCTCTCACTTGCACTCTAATGCTCTCTCTCTCTAACTCTCCCTCTCTCTATCTTACTCTCTCACACTCTCTCTCACACACTCTCTCTCTCTCTTCCTCTTTGCACACTCACAATTTAGCTTGAAATATTAAATTATCTGCTAGCAAGAATGGAATGCACCCAAGTTACACTCTGGATATTTTTCAGTGCGGACGAACAAAAGCACACTTTGGAAGAGAATAGAGAGAGAGTGAGAGAGAGAAAATGATGAAGGAGTCTGCGTATATGTAAAATCAGACTAGCTAGACATGCTTTTGAAACCATAGGAAGAAAGAAGGGAATACATGAAATTACATCAGTACACAGACAAGTTTACCCGCCAAAATAGCAGCTGAACAAATCGAGAACTGTAACAAGCTCTCCTTTCATCTTTCTATTACGGAAACTTAGTAGGTAACAGACAAAAAAATATACATATATATATATATATATATATATAAGATTTATAAAGTAAGAAAGCGATTATTAAATAAGAATTGTATTGGTAGCCATTGCCTTGGAACTATGCTCAGATAATAAATGCCTTGCGTGATGAACGGTCAATGAAAAGATGCTGTGCGAAAATGTAGCAGTGAGTCATCCAAAATATTTTTCCGAGATAATGTGTTAGTTACTTCATTGGCATCCATATCACGTATGCACGTAGTAAGTTTACACCGGATAAGCCAGAGTAAGAAGAAGGAAAATTAGCCGCGGCGGAAAAATGATAATCTCCGCCGCGGAAAACACTTACTTGATAAGCAAGAGGAATTCTCCGTTGACAAGTAACAACAAAACATTGTACGCTCAGAGAAGTTTGTTTAATTTAGTGGAGAGGAGAATCAGCTTTAGAAAGGTCATATGATGTCATATGTATGTCAAGAGAAAAGCAATAGAAAATGCTGACAAGCTTAAGAAGCAATGTACAAAGAAAAAGTTCAACGTACATATGTATGAAGCTGACTCATATTTCTCACATGTGATCCATGGAATTTTAAGCAAACTATTATACACTGAACTGTTTATTGCTGTTGATAAAAGTTTTATATAAACCACGTTCGACTTACCTAGCTGCGCTTAAAGATGGAAATGCAGATCTATGCACCCATAACTCTTTAGAATTCTCTTGTCTTTTCAGACTAACATAATCAACTACAAAAGAGCAAAACGACTGGCTTAAATTATTAGATAGCCTTGCTTAATTGTGCTATTTAGGGTAACAATCAGAAACTGTATTAAATTTATAATTTACTTAAAATTACTTCAATACCACAGATCAAACCTTGTCCGGCATGTGCAAGAACACCTCCTTCCATTTCAAGAAGAAGCCTTTATATACTCTCAGTGCGGATTTTCAAAGATCGGAAATCACCCGAGGAAAACACCCAGCGAACGATCGAAGAGTGAACAAGCTTCTCGTGGATCGCAAAGTTGTTGAAAGAAAAGAAAAGGGGAATGTAGAGAGATAGACACCAGGAATACAGAGAAAAGAGACGAGCTAGAGGAAACGGAGGAAAATAGCGAGCGAGAGAGACAGAGAGAGAGAGGGACTAGTACACTAAAAAAAATAAGAATAATGACAACGCCAAACTACAGAAAGGAACACGAGAACTTTGAATGGAAAGGGAAAGAAGAAGGAAAGATGAACCAGCGGAACGGAGATATAGAAAGAAATATACATCGATGAAGAAAGGTGGCAAAATGAAAATAAAAAGGAATGCTCTTCTTGTAAGTCCTTTATAATTATGTCAGCGATACAGTTTCAGCAAGGCTATTCTAACAAAACATACATGCCACTTTCGATGCTAGCATTTATTTCTACCCATGTCTCTCTTGGTTGATGAACGATTAATGAATGATGAAAATATGTGCAATTTGCTTATCAACTGTAAACAGAACAAATGTACAGATATATATGCAGACAAGTAATTCGTATTTACGCGCCTGGAAACCGTACATGGATGCTATAAATTAACTCTCTCTTTCTCTCTCTCTAAAAATTATACAAATATTGTTTGATTTCTCAACAATAGTGAGATTTCTCTGATATGCGGTCAATTGTCTTATTTTTTCTCAATATAACCAAAACAATGAAAGAGAACTCGAAAACTTGCTATTTTATGTATAACAAAATTGAGTAGGAGGTTGTCAGAAAAGTTAACGTAGTATGCATGTATGTAATTGTGCTGAATACGCACTTTTGTCAGACTCTCAGCGTTTGGCCTCTCAAAGATCTCACTGAAACCATGCAAGATTGAGGCCTTATTGCTACGTGCATTTCATGCAAAATCGTATGGAAGCAAGATGACACGAGATCAAGCCTTGCTAGTGCGAGCGATTAGGATATTAAGTGTGGAAGGAAGGGCAAACAAGCGGGATGTTAGTACATATATGTATGTATTGAAGAATCAGGAAGATGAGAGAAAGACAGAAGGAGAGAAAGAGAAAAAGATAGAGAGATAGAGAGAGTAAGGAGAGAGTGATACTGCAAAATAATTAGGCCCTAGGGGATTTAAGACGTTGTAGAATGGAGAGAATGCGTTTGGAGGAAAAGCGTAGAGACAGAGCATAGAAAGGTTGTAGATAAATGAGATTAGCAAACAGGAAAACATGGAGTGCATTCGCAAAATAAAAGACTTTTTGATCACAACTTCCGGGATTTGTTAGAAAGATTGTACATATCAGGCTATTTACTCATAATGCGGAAAAGTTGATTCCTACAAATCGCTCGGCTTCTCTCCGGGAAAATACAAATTTGATAAGAGTGCGTCGGTCGCTTGTAAAGGAAAATTTGATAGTAAGCAGCTTACTTTTACGATACTGTAGTAATTAGGAAGGTAATTTTAGCGCAAATAATTTGTCTCTCTTACATACATAGCTAACACTATTAAACAAAGGCAAAAAAAAAAGATATTTGCGTGTAAAATGAAAAAAAAGTTGATTCAAAAATACAGAATGAAATCTAATGCTTTGTGTGATGTCGAGTAACTAACTAGTTCAAGGGCGTCGCCGATGCAGAACGACGCTGTGGCACGAGTATCCGAGAATGGCCGAGTGGAGGAGGAGGCGTGAAGGTCGACTCGTCATATGGCGGCTCGAACTTGATCATGTCCATCTGATTATGAGGAAAATGCAACCTTTAAAAATTCATATGAATACATATATATATATATATATATATATATATATATATTTATTTATTTATTTATTTATATATATATTTATATATATATATATTTATTTATTTATTTATGCTCGTTAATAGCCTCTCGGGTAAAAATTTTAACTGTAAGAGAAAAACCCTGATTTCACTTTATAATATTATTCGATACATTGCCAAAAATTTTGAAAAATATTGTGAAAAAATTAATGATCCCGCTGGTTTAACAAGAATGGCGCAATATATCAAAAGCTGAAAACGCTACCAAATAGTTGATTTCGAGGATCGTTGCATACATTTTATGTGCATCTTTTATTAGCATACTTGTGCGTTGCCAGAATGGGCGATCCTCGGATGAAAGTGGCCGTGATGACGTGAGATGTTGATGTCATTGTTGTGATTACTATATTCCTGATTGTGAGCACCAACGGGATACCGTAAAATCTCGGGTCCCGCCAGGATTGTTGCGAACTGCGAGGGCCGGTGTTGCTGATTGTGAGCCGGCGAGCCGAACATCTCTATTTTAAATTATTTTTGTTAGTCACTTTTAACGTCTATATTTTTGTAGTTCATATACAGAACACAATTAAATAACAGGCTGCCAAATTCGCACGAATAAAACATCAAGGCAGGAAAAAGAATATGTATTCGTATAGAGTAGTAATGAAGAAACTGAAGAAGAAACTGAATAAAGTAGCGGCGGAAGAGGGAAAGAGAGGAAATGAGGGAAGGAGGAGGAACATACATATTTGCATTAAAAACAGATAAAATATCTACGAAGAGAATGGCAACCAGCTATGGAAAACAATAGCGAACAACTTCAAAGTTCAACAACTACTTTTAGATAATACATATAAAAGAAATTTGCACGATAAAGTTTTTCTTTTGCTTTTCTCTGCAATCTTTGTAAAGATGGTCAAGCACGAGGGTATTTCTCTGTAGCTTAAAAATAGAGACGAGGAAGAGAGAAGGATAAGACGAATCCGTTAAATGAAAAGCTCTTGAAGAGCTTGCATGAATGAGATGAGGAGTCGAAGATATATATGTACATACATACATTAACGTGATGCGTGGGCGTAATGTTCGAGTTGAAGCGAAACCGACAACAAGATCTTTTTCTGAGTTGTTCACATTATGGCCTTTCTGTAATATAAGAGAGCAAACAGGCAAAAAGGAAAGTGAATATATCAGAATATCAGTTTTTCTCCCTTTTTTCAGGCCCCGAAAGGGCAAAACAACATTTATTCAGTGACACTCTGCAAGCCAGCAAATATCATTATTGCGCTCTTGAATTAAACATCAAGCCAAAGTGCATATGAGGGGCCTGACAGGCAAGCTCGAAAGTGCATCTTGCCTATGAGTTGGCGAAAGATCACTCTCCAAACATTTCATGAAAGAATGGATAAGGTCAGCAACTAATTGACACTGGGCATGTAGATATGTATGTACATATGTAGTTGACATAGAAAGACTCCCTTTACATGCAAGATTCAAAATAAGATAGAATTTGATGTTAACAGTTTTAGCCACGAGCTCAAATAAAATTCTCTTAGGGAACGTTATACACTTTGAAATTTTTGTACATATGTGCTTTATCAGGACTATAATAAAATGTGCGCACAAGATGAATGATTTAGATAAATTTTTTGTTGAGTCTACATACATATTATAATGCCAGCTATCAACCCACACATTATATTAATGGTTTTATTGGTACCTTCGATTCCCAGACTAATTTTCAGTAGTAAATCCAAGGTTTTGTTCCCATGCCTGTGACATTTGACGTCGAATTAGGATCTGGTGAGAATATGGACGTTTCCCGATCAAAAACAATAGTCGTAATTGGAACTATGGTATAGAAAGTGGAACAAAAATGTAAAAAAAGTGTATTTCTATGGGAAAGTAAGCAGGTAATTTGTCGAGAAATATGAAATTTGCTTTGAATTCTCTCAAGCTTCTCTCTGTTTTCAATGTAATGGACTTAAATATTTGCAATAAATTACGCCGAATGTCACGAGGTTGTGTAGGAGTAGAACTTGCTTGTGCATTTCACTACTCGGAAAAGAGGCGAATAACAGAAGGGCATTAATGATGAATGGCATTGTATCTCTCGTGATGGTGGGTGCACAGAGAATGAAGAAACATATATTTTTAAATTTAAATCCAATAAAAAATCTCACATTGATTGACCGGTGGTTCCATGTTCAATATTCCAACTTATAAAAATGGAGAATGAGGTTGGTGTTGGACGCTTAGATTCGTAGAAATAATTTACTAAACTCATGATCCGCGACGATTTTTAATGTATACATCATAACTGGTAAATAAGCAGCGAAAAATGTCTGTAGAATTCTTAGTTTACTATTTTTTCTTTTCAATACCATAAGGAAATCCTTTTCAAACAATTGCCGTGAACCCCATGAACATACACAGTAAGTACGTTGAAATTATTGTCTGCAAACTGACGCATCTTAATTCTTAGAAATTATGTCTGCGCGTCTATTTTATGAGTAAGAAAGGCGAAAAGGACGCAAAAGAATAGAGAGCGCATTGCTACATTCAGGTATATCAAGGTAGTAAAAAAAATAAAAAGAAAGAAGGCAAATGGGAGAGAGAGAGAGATAGAGAGAGATGAACATGAGAGAGAAACGGAAGATATGAGAGATGGAAAAAAGGAGATAGAGTTAAATCATCTAAATATATCGAAGATGACTCAAAATAGAATGAGACTTGCTTTATAAAGTTATGAAAAATCGTCAGAAGGGAGAGGTTAGAGAGAGAGAGAGAGAGAGAGAGAGAGAGATGTGGACCGTTTTCATGGTTATCGTCCTGACCGTTGCTTATAAAAGACGGAAGAGAAGTCTACGAATGAGAAAGTATGGGAAGGTGGAAAGGGTGAGAGAGAAGGGGGAGAGGCGTAGAGAGAAAAGCAGAATACAGGAGGGAGAGGAGAGAGATAGAGTCTGACCTGAGAGTATGACTGGGACGCAAAAGATCTAAACAACAAGGATACCCCATGGGAGTAAAGGGAGTAGAACCTTGTTTGATCTTTCGATTTCTGGTTGGCTGAACTGTCTTGGCGGAAACACGTCGCACTTTTAAAAGAAAAAGAGATATTCAGGAAGTCATCAGGATTGAGAGGAAAGCGGAAGTATGAAGGTAGTGAAGGGATAAACAAGACAAGGAAGTGAATGGAGCAAGCTAAAAGAAGAGAGTGACAGAAAAAAACGGGGAACGTAAACTGCGAAGTAACGCAAATTAGAATGTAAAAGAGATAAAAAAGAAAGATAGAGAAGGAATATCGTCTTCTTCATATCATTCTTTCTCTCTCACACCCTCTCTTCTCACTCTTGCTTTCTATCTCTCCACTATGGCTAGACGCGGGGAATCCAGGCCAAGAAAGCAAAGATGCAAAAATGAAACGGCCTTCTCCGATGCCTAAGCCAGATCGCCTTTGGGTACTGTAGCCGGGCAGGAACACAGCAAGATCTAGAAAAGACGAAAGGTTGGATGAATATGCGACCATTTGCTACCCCCGGCCAGATTGTGGTCTATCAGAAGTTAAACTATGGAAGGTGCTACACTGGAGTTGCGAAAAAAGGTCGAATATTGTCTCTTTTGCATCTGTGTGACTGATTGTGAGGAGAAAAGGAGTGAAGAAACTCTCAATTATTCTTATAATGTCGGAAATCAAATAGAAAAAAAAGGAAAAAAATCGTAATTTATGCATGTATTTCCTTATTACATATCCTATAAAAAATTTGCTTCAAGGCGCGTGAAACTCAACTCTAAATAACATTTGAATTTCCCAACCATCCTATTCACGTTTCTCTAACAATAAATAAAGTGCTCAAAACGGCGCGAATTCAAAGTGAGGTTTTTGCTCGTCTAAGTTGAAATTGAATGCACAGCGTAGAGTTTAGCCAGATGAGTTGTCAACACGTAGCCTGCAAGGAAAGTGAACTCGATGGACGCGGGGCGGGAAGAAGGAGGGATGTAATTGAAGGGGATACATGCATATGCTACATCTCTTTTTTAGCATTTCCTTATGGGATGAGCTCGGCGATATCTCGCAGAAATTGTGTAAACGAGAGATTGAGAGAGAGAGAGACGGAGAGAGGGAGATAGACGGAGAGAGCATAATATATGGGGGAAAACTTGCGGATTGCCGCGGCATGCTCTAAATGGCCTAATCACACGAGGAAGAAAACATGGAGAGCGAAAGACCAGGAAGATACATCATCATCCGACTCGATAGCAAGGAGTGTGAAGGCGCGGATAGAGCGGGAGAATAGGAGAGAAAGAAAGAAAAAGAGAGACAGAAGCAGAGGGAGAGAGAGAGGGGGGAGAGCGTATCAGAAGTGCGAGGGAAGGAGGGAGAGTAAGAGAGAGGAAAATGAAGAGAAAGAGGAGGATAAGAATGCGATAAGAGGAAGGAGTGAGCAATATGCTTGTGCGTGTTAGTATAATTTCAGGATAATTTTTTTTTGCTTGCTGAACATCAATCATATTTGCTTGTATGCATATTTACATTTAATTTCTCTACCTTGTTCATGTCGCAACAAAACATCAGCAAAACTATTATGAAAGTAAAATATAAACTAAATACATGCGAGCGCAATAAAACCCTAAATCGTGAGAATTTCGGACGGAATGAAAAGCGAAACGAGCGAAATGGCTTTCACGCATTTTGGTGGCTTTCTCGTGAAACATCTCCCGTTTAGGCAAAGGGAAAATTTCGCTGCACTCAAAACGAACTGGACACAATTTCCATGGCTTTCTGCTACTTACGTCTGGACATACACAGTATGTGTAAACACAAGCGAACAATGAAACAATTTCGCCCTCTCCTTCCCTCTCGCTCCCACTCTCTCTCTCTTTATCTCTCAATCTCTCTCCCTCTCTCTCTCCTCTCTCTCGCTTTCTAAAGTATCTCTCAGTTCCTCTTCCTCTCTACCTCATGCTCCCTCCTCGCTTCTCTGTTCTCCCTTCAATCTCTAGAATATGACCTGAAACATCACAAAAGCTGACTTGGTTATTGCGTGCGACAGATTACGTCACAGAAATATCCACTAATCCAGACGCTCTTCCACTTGGCTATTTTTCACTTAAAGAAAGTAAACGTTGTATTCCACTTAAAGAAAGGAAACATTGCCTGTTAAAGCCTTTGATTGGCTCTCTTGATCACGTTTGACACCCTTGGATTCTTTCAATTTAGCAAGAAGAGCCTAAGAGAGAAATGAAGAAAATAATAATTATAACGACGCGCATGCTATGATCGTGATAAGCTGATGATATACAGCACCGGCCAAAAGGTTATCACCTTTTGGTTTTTCATGCATATTTTTCTTCAAAGTTGAAGATGGAATTTTCAGGGTTACTTGTTTATACAGACTGGCTTCTACTTTCAAATTATTGGTTATATTCACCTACTAATGAACGAGAAAAAAATCAATAACTCAAATCACCCAGATTGCACATATAGGTGTGATGGACAAAATAATTTATTTCTTTGATCTCCGGGTAGTTTTTGCTGCAATTTTGTTTTAGATACATTTTAGAACATCCACGTGACTGGTTTTTAGTCTAACTGAGATTTTATCACATGCTTTTACATACTGAATTTCTCCAGTGCGCGGTTCATGCACTCGGCCTGGTATCCTGAAGGTCCAGGGGTATAAAATCGATCATTTACAACGGTGCCTATAGTAATAATGATGTCCACATATTCACAGGTAACTATTGAACAATTTCAGATGGTTATTTGAGCTGTGGAAATTAGATGCTAACTATTTGTGCAAAATTTGAAGACCACGGTTCTGTTTGGCCCGATCCCCAGAGGTGCTAAAAGTGATGTTGTGCAGGAGTCCATATTGCAAAAGCGCTTTTCTCTATCTCGAGCGATAGTTAATAGGCTTTTCAAGATTCTGAAGCCCCATTTCAACAATGGCTTCATAAAGCGATCAGAAACAGTAAATCTTTGAATATACCCTGGCATAGAGTTGTACGGTATATTTGCTAGCTGTCTGTGCTAGATCAATCACAACATTAAATTATCAAATTGGGATAAAGGCGATTGCTGAACATTCGAAAGTATCGATTAAAATGATTTTAACTCGATTTTAATTTTTTTCGGGTTTACTTTCCTATTTTGAAGGACACCGTACTACTCTATGCCATGGTTAGATACATTCGATCTACAGTTCCTGGTAGCTTCATGAAGCCATTGATGAAATAGAAAGCCTATTAAATATCGCTCGAGATAGAGAAAAGCGCTTTTGCAATATGGACTCCTGCACAACATCACTTTTAGCACCTCTGGGGTGCGGGCCAAACTTAACCGCGGTCTTCAAATTTTGCACAAATAGTTAGCATCTAATTTCCACAGGTCAAATAACCGTCTGAAATAGTTCAATAATTAATTGTGAATATGTGGACATCATTATTACCATAGGCATAGTTGTAAATGATCGATTTTATCCTCGTGAACCTTCAGGATCCCTGGCCGAGTGCATGAACCGCGCACTGGAGGAATGCAGTATGTTAAAGCATGTGATAAAATCTTAATAAGACTAAATACCAGTCACTAGGATGTTCTAAAACGTATCTAAAAGAAAATCGCAACAAAAGCTACCCGGAGATCAAAGAAATAAATTATTTTGTCCATCACACCTATATGTGCAATCTGGGTGATTTGAGTTATTGATTTTTTTTTCTCGCACATTAGTGTGTGAATGAAACCAATAATTTGAAAGTAGAAGCCAGTCTGTATAAACAAGTAACCCTGAAAATTCCATTAGCATTCTTCAACTTTGAAGAAAAATATGCATGAAAAACCAAAAGGTGATAACCTTTTGGCAAGTACTGTATGCATTATCGGACATCTGATTACGTAAAAAAATATTGTTCTGGCTGAAAAGCAAAACAAAGTTTATATCGCGACGGATAAATAAAAGCAGCGTAATTCACCTGCATTTTTTTTTATCCGTCCTGATATAAAATTTGCTTATCTTTTCATGTATGTACAAACATATGTATATAATATATAACATACTGAAATTAATTTAATGCCAAAACAGTCAAGATCAATAGAGATAAAGGTAACGCCAGGAAGGGGGGGGCATTCAAGATTTTACTATCTATCTTCTCAATTTTTTCCGTTTCTCACTATCCTTATCGTGTTGACCCTATCTCTATCTCTCTCTCTCTTTCTCTCTCTCTCTCTCTCTATCGTTTAAGCATACTATGCATATCCTCCGGTCATTCTCTTCTCTGACTTCTTTCCCCTTTCCGCTTACTTACTTACTTACTTTATTTACGGTCACAAAAGTGACAGGTGTTTATATATATATATATATATATAGAATTAGCATGTTAAAATACGATAGGAAATATGAAGAAATAAATTAAACTAACAGCACGATGGAACTGAAAGTGTACGATTAGAGGAAATAGTTGACGGCGGAAGGGAACTGGACTTCGCTGTGGAATTGAACAATTTAGCAGAGCGGATAAAAAACGAATTGGCACGTACTTTTAAGCGACTCGTAGGAAAAGCAAGTTGAAAAGAAAGACCACGCGTTCTTGAATTCCGAAAGTGATAATGGTGGGGGAACAAAGAACAAATCTTCCTATGTCCGAAAATTAAACGGCGAGCTAATGTGAAGTCATAATCTTCGCGACGAGATCTAAGTGACGGGATGGACAGAATTCGGTTGCGGGTTTCACTGGGAGGAAGTGACTGGCTTGTGTAATGTAAACAACGACGAAATATAATACGTGTAAAATAGTTTTGCACTTTTTCTAAGGCGCGAATATCTTTAAGGAGATACGGAGAATATACAGTAGTACAATTTTCTAAAATGGATCTTACGTAAATATTATAAGCGGACAGGAGAACATCCTTGTTACGGGTGCGAAGGGAGCGGAGGATAAGATAGGCCTTGGAGAGAGCAGTGCTGGCTATCTTATTGCAATGGAATGAAAAAGAGAGCTTGGAATCAATAATAATGCCGAGATCGCGAACTGAATCGACAGCGGAGAGGGGGAACCATTAAGTGTGAAAGAATTGCCCGGGTTGGATCTACCGATATGAAGTACAGAACATTTATTAGTGGCTAAGAGAAGTTGCCAAGTTTCAGCCCAGGAAGAAACAACGTCTATGGCAGCCTGGAGGTCAGTGTTTGACTGAGAGGACGGAAAAGATCGGAAGATTTTAAGAGCAGCGGGCGACGGCGCCATGATGAGAAATCAAAGGAGAAATCTTCTACACACACTCTCTCTTTCTCTCATACGATGTCTGGAATTAGTTTGAAGCAGGATTGGCTACTGCGCAGCTACGTTAATTTCGTCTTTTAGAAATCACTTTTTTTTAAAAGCGGCAATGTATGCATTTCTTTGAAGCATTAAACAGCAGAGAATAATTAGGTTCTTCTGAATCCGCACAAGAGCAGTAGACTCTTTTGATTTCAAGAGTTCAAGAGCGAAAAGACAAAAATAAAAAATTTTACTTTTAAGTTTCAAAGGAACTGCGAAAGGTGAACGATATGATCCTTTAAAAATCTTTTACTTTGCTGACTTAATAACAGCCTATTGAAGTGAGACATTATAAGAGGCAGATGGGAATGGAAAGAATGGTCCTTTATAGGGGCCCATTATATAAAGTATTGTAGGCAACTCATGTTTCTCACGCACCACAAGCTCTTTTTTCGAGTTCGCTCCAAAACCATTAGGTTCAATTCATATTTGACATTTGTGATGTTTCATAAATTGGTGATGTTGTCCTTCATCTTTAGGAGATTTAGCACGAAAAGTTTCATATTGCCACCACAGCAGACGACACTGATTACTATCTTTGGAAATCTTAAAAAATGACTGAAAATTTTCTGCTTTTAGCAAACCCTCTTGGAAATGGTTGCTAATTTTAGCTGCATCTATTTTAGAATTCTCCTCCTGCTCTGTCATGTCTAGACTTTGTGTTTGCTTGAAGAAGAAAAAAACATAAACCTTACCCGATCAAAATTATCAACGAAAAAAGGCAGGAGAAAAAGGAAGGAAGGCGTCTTATGCAAAGACAAGATGTTAATAACTAAATATTTAACCAAATAATTAAAGTATATCACCTGAACTATGATAAATATATAAGTCACTTTTAAATAACAAAGCAAATGCATCCGAAAAGTCTACTTTGTTCAATATATTCATTCAACTTGCATCGGTGGTTGTTTGCGATATCAACGGAAATATTAAGCATTCTGAACTAAGTGACCTTCGTTATTTTCTTGATAAAGAGCTCAATCTTACAATTAGTTTATTACTTTTGAGTGCATGTATGTATGTACGTACATTCAACTTAGATTCTTGATGATTCTGCTTGCCTGTAGCCGACAGAGGCCGATAAAGGTTGGGTGAGAACAACCGCGAATAAAAATTGCTTTAGTCATAAAAGACAACTTATCTACAGATCTATCCGAATGCAAAGCGTATTTTCCAGTTCATTCTTTTCATCTCATTTATTCACTTGTTCTCAAGCAATTTTCAGAAGAAAACAAATTACAATTGCAAAAACAGAAAGCTTATAAACAGATTAAAGCGACACATCATGAAAGTATCTTCAGATTAAAAAAAATTCACATCACCAAAATTGCACATAATTGGGAGAATTATTAAAGCGGATTCCATTAAACATTTCCATGCATTTGTCATGTCCGAGTATAAAGAATATTGTGGTGGGGATTGGCTAGCGATTTATTCCTAATTTTTCTCGTTCAGTCAATCTTGAATTTTATGGCAGAATTAGGTGTTCATTGGAGAATATCTATGTAGTCAGGCTCTAATTTTACGTTTTGAAATTGAATAGCATAAAAGAAAGTTTAAGCAAGAATCCTAAGATGGACGGGTGGGTGGAGTCTAATAGGACGGAACGTTGTCGAAGCCGGGCCGGGTGAACATGACGTCTGCCTGTCGTCCGCGCGGCCGCTCCACCGTCGTCAGCTGGAGCGGCTGACTCTGCGAGATCTCGGAGACGGAGTGGAAGGAGGCAGAGTGACGGAGCGGAGCGGGGTACTCGTGCTCCTCCAGGGGGTCAGGCACGAAGGGTCTGAAGAACGGGAGGAGAGAGTGTGGAGGACGGAGAAAGAAAAAAGAAGACAAACAAGGAGAGAGAAGAGGAGAGAAAAAGGAGAAAAAATAGAGAAGAGAAAGTTTTTTGATAGACTGCGCTTGCAAATAACTATTACCAATGCAAAGATGACTATCAGAATACTTCAATAGTTTTCACAATTTCACTCATTCACTTTTCTCCGGTAGTTTTCGAGAAGGCATTTCATTCATAACGGTTTCAGTCCAGAGATAAAATTGATCGTTCCTCTTTTTATTCTGCTATTACGGTGTCACTTATTAAATTTAATCAAAGTTGTAATCTATATATAAATGACCCCGTATTGCGCAGAAGTCAGTTTTTTTCTTAAACATAATGTACAATTTTTTTATGGATTTTAATTAACATTCGCGCCCACTGTCTAGACTTTTCTCGTGTGTGTTTGCGTTTTGATGCAGAAGAAGAAGAAAAGTGAGAGCTCGAACGACTTTATCAGCGTAGAAAAAGCCACCAGGCGAGACAAATAATTCTATCTTCTAAACACAAAAACACACGAGAAAAGTGTAGAGATATGCGCAAGTTTGCAATAAGGGGCTACAGTATGCGCTGATATGACAAAGGCATATCAATAATACAGCACCACCACCACCAAACTAAACCAATAAAGTAAGATATTGTATTGAATATATCCATATAAAATGACTAAACCCCTACCTTCAGGGAGTTCTATGATCCTTTTTTTCTAATATTCTATGAAATTTCCTGAGAATTTGAAAGCTCCCTCTGCTTAACAAAATTATATAGTTTTTTTCAAACAATTAAACAAAATCTCAAAAATCAGTATCTCTATGCGCTTCTCATTCTGCATGATCTATTCTCTCTTTTTCTCTCTTATCTTTCCTTTTCACTGACCCTTTTCAGTATATTCCTCACAGCCCGATCTCTTACCTCTCTCCCTCTCTTTTTCACTCTTCTCTCCCCTGTACCTTTATACCACCATCTTTTCCTCTCATCCTCATTCTCTACCAGCGTCTTTCTCACTCTCGCTCTCTCTCTCTCTTTTTCTCTCTCTCTCGCTCTCTCTTACTCTCTCTCTCTCTATCTCTCTCTCTCTTACTCTCTCTCTCTCTATCTCTCTCTCTATCTCTCTCTCTTTCTCTCTCTCTCTCTCGCTCTCTCTCTCTCTCTCTCTCTGTCTCTCTCTCTTTCCCCTCACTCCCCCTTACTCCACCGGATTATAGGAGGCGACCCTCTCAGCAGCGGACCTGTTGAAGGCGAGTTGCGCCTTCTGCGGTTCGACGTGCTCGGCATCCCTCTCCTCAGTCATGATGAGTCGGCCGATCTCGGCTGCCGAGTGCTGGACGATGCGAGTCTGGCGAGGCGCGGGCAGCTGCTCTTCCGTCATTAGCGACGGCTCGAAGCGGGCTGCAATAGCTGAAAGTTTGGAGTGATCATGAGGATGAGAGCTTACCCCTTTTAAGAAAAAAGAAAAAGGCTATATGAAATGTTCTTCATGCAAAGAAATATGTAAGTCCAAGATATACATAAGTAGCTTATCTTGGAAGTTCACAACACATAGTAAATGACAAGAACCTCTGTGTTGAATCACTGATTCCATGCGGGAATGCACCCAATGTTGCTGAGGGAGAGCTGTAAGTATTCCTTTTCTGTTAGAAACGTCTTCTTTCCTTGAGGGAAAGCGCAGTTTAGGCGAGGGGAAAAAGGATATATATACACGGTCATGCGTACAAAAATAAAGGCATCCTTTAAAGACTTTTTGTTTTTTATTCTTTATCATTTTGTTCAATCAGAGAAACAAAAAAAGTATGTATATCAAATTATGCAAGCAGTTATTCCAAAATAGAAGGTAGATGACATGTTAACAGCACAATTAAATTCATTCAGGCAGTGAGCAGAGATTTTCATTCGTTTGAGAGATTAGAGAATAGAGAGAGAGGAAATAGTGAGGAAATCAAGGAGAGAACTAGCAAGGAAAGAAAGGAAAAGTAGTACATGGTAGAACCGTTGAACACGGAAATAAATCGTTGAGCAGCACAGGGAAATCAAGCACAGGGTGATCGAAAACATTCATTTAATACATTTCAAAATTTGAATTATGCATGTATTTTCTTTCTCCGAAGGCACTTCATGTTGAAATTCCCAGAGTCGTCTAAAGTAGTGATGGAGTATTTGTAAATGAGTACAAAAAATTCAATCGATAAACAAATGAGTTTCTTTTTGTTTTAATAAATGGCTAATTGTACATATGTTTAAATTTTGAATTGGCGCCAATTCCCGCTGGCTCTTAGAGCATCTCTTTGGAATCTGTCGACGCCGCCTTCTCATAGGTGATCTCCTGCTTGAAGCTCTCTTCGAACGTCTCCGTCACGCCCCTTCTCACGACACTTCCGTCATCGCTGACGCTTCCTCGAGAATCGGCACGTCTGCGCGGCGGAAGCGGCGGCGCCCCGGTTGACCTACCGTATCCTCCTCCGCCGTCAGCCCCGCCACCAGCGCCATAGCCATCTCTACCGTAGCCGTAGTCGAGTCCGTTGTTACGATAGCCGCTTCCAGCACCACCGTAACCATAACCACCGCCCCGCGTAAAGTCTGGCGTACTGTACATGTCGGGTTCGTGATGAGCGAGGAGAGCTCGGTCTCCACTTTTGTCGCCTGAGGATTGCGCCAGAGTGGAGTAGTCGGCGACTTCTGAGAGATAAAGAAAGAGAGAGGGGTCAGAGAAAGAGAGACATGTTAGCGGAGAGAGAATCAGGGAAAGCAAGAGAGACAGGTTAAAGGGATGCTCAGGAGGTAGAGATATTAGCATTCAGGGGATATGTAGATGAAAGATTATTCTGCTAAATGGAAATTACATGCGAGCTGGCTGAAATTAGAGGCAAAAAACGAGAAGATATGGAGAAGAATAGAGATAATGTAAGAGAGAGAGAAAAAAAGAGAGACAACGAGAGTGAAGCAAATAAGTAAATTTAAAAAGATTAAGAAAGCTTACGCTTCTTCGGCTTTTGCCGCCTCTTCGCGCAGAGATACGCGATGGTTCCGAGGAGCGCGAGAAGCGCCAGAAGAGCGAGAATGATGAAGATGATCATCAGCCTCAAATGTTAGGGAGGGTTTAGCGTAGTGCTAATTGTAAGTATCTAGGTTTTGCATTCAAGCTGCACGCGTTCGATGCCTCCTTTAGGGCTATTGAAAGTGTGTACTATAATTGAAAAATATTTGTAATCAATTTTTCTCGTCCAAAAGATGTGAAGAATAAGAACTAAAATGTTTTTGCTCCTTAAATTAAGTCAGAATATACCATAGCGGGATGATCGCGTTCTCTGGCACGCAGCAAACGCGGCCGCAGCACTCATACTTCGAGTCGCATCTCAATCAAGCAATATTTGTTGCTGTTGTGCTAGCACGCTTCAATGGCATGGAAGCGTGGACCCAGAAAGATGAGCCCTGGGAGGCCGTTCAACCGACAACTCCGATTCTCCCTCTGACCTGAACTCGTATCGCTCATTCTTGCCCTCGACATCTCCCTCCTCGAAGATGCACTGGATGAACGTCTTCTCGTAGCCTTCGTAGTGGATGCCCAAGCTGTCGCCCTACAAATTGCAAAACAAATTTTCCCTCCACAACAAAAATTCAAAAAAAGTAATCAATTGGATACATATGTAAGTCAAAAGAGACATTAAAAAACATGTGCCTGTATTAGCCATATGTAGTAAGTAAATGAAGGTATTAGAATCTTTGGGCAGTATATACCACAATCTTTTAAGGCGTGGAAATAAGACGATAATTTTTCATATTAGTATTGCAGGAGGCTTCTTATTCTTCTTTTTTTTTAAATTTTGTTTCTATTCTTGTTGAGCAAATGAAGGTTAGAAGAATGTGATTCTCGACCTGAAGATGAATGTCGAGGGGCTGCGGGGGCGGAGCGCGACGGTAGCGCTCCAGCATCTTCGAGCCTGTCAACGGCATATATTTCTTTCTTTTTATATCTTAAGAATTCGACAATTCAATAAAAAATATGTAATTTTTCTTGACGCCTACTCTGCAAGAATCGCCGAATAGATGCTAATGGAACATAAGTATTTGATATGGAATATAAAACCAGCAGGCAAGTGAAGACATGCATAATGATAAAACAATTCATCTAGAAAAATTTCTCTCTTGAGAAAGAATGAGCTATTCGTATTTTTGCGATGAAATAAAAAAAATTAGAGTATTCTGGCTACGTGTTATTACGGGTTTTTGATATAGTGATGGTGGTGAGGAGGAGATGATATAGAGACATGGAATAAAGTGTAGAGAGTTAAAGGTGGAGATAGAAAGAACGCAATAAACAAAGATGGCTTTCCATGGAAGTCGGTACATGCCTGTGGAGGGTGTGGTCGACGAGGAGTGGAATTTAGAGAAATAGGGAGAGCGGAAGATCGAGAGAGAGCTTACAGAGAGCGAGAGAACACTTGCAAGCAGAGAAAAAGCGAGAGATATTTTGAGTGTGTGTTTCATTTCTACCAATTCGGTGTAGGAGTGTTGAGGAAGAATGGCGAGAAGATGCCATAGAAATTGAAAGGACGGGAGATCGAGAGAGAGAGAGAGAGAGAGAGAACGAGAGAAAGAAAGACAGAGGAAGACAGAAAGGAATATAAATTAAATGAGAAAAATGATAAGAGGAACATAGACATGGGGAAGGAGGGGAAGGAACAAATGATATCTCACGAGACGTTTGTTGGCGACAACTCTCGATAAATAAAGTAATAATTTATCACCGGATAGACAAATCTTACAAATCTTCTAACACAGAGCGAACTCTAAAAT